>CM054115.1:63713452-64128452 GCA_028673005.1 Tanypteryx hageni | reverse complement strand
TCCTTTTGTTTGAACTGATTTCCTGGTAAATTACCCAACTAAACACCCGATTAACAGGATTTTTATTATTTTGAATTTTTATAAAACTGCATTACGCTAGTACATGTGCAAGATATTCACGTTTGCTATATCCAAGAGAGCTGTTAATACGAGTACAGCAAGATTTGCCGTTGTGAACATTCTTAATGAAACAACATCAAATTACATTTTTTTTAAGTTTCCTTTCTTTCATAATATTGATCTTTTTCATTTGTGTATGCTACCTTACGAGTACACAAACATATCGAACAACCGGAACATCCGATAAACAGGGAGAGGTTCGGTCTCGGGGAGTGCGATAAAACGGAAGTTTGCTGCATTAATATAATTAAATTCAAAGACGAGTTAATCGAAATCTCATTTTAATTAGCGCGAAAATTACTGAACTGCTAAAATCAATCATCTAGAACATTTTTGTAATTACTCACTGGTGAAATTCACCAAACGGCGGATACTTTGTGGGAGAAACGAGCATCTGGTTTACTCAAACCCTCTATGGCCGCAGGAGTTATCTAGGTTACCAATTGGATTCCAAACATATGTCGAGTTCGATAACGAGTATTTGGCATGGATAAATCTTGATCGCCAATTATCTAATCTCTCAGCAAATAATTCTCGTCACATTTAAGGGAAGTTTTTAGGCTTCTGCCTCCACGCTCTCATTCTATTATGAACAAGGAATTTTTCTTTGACTGTTAAGTAAAATACTGCGATGTCCGTAGCACCTTGGGCTTTTAAATACACATTCAAGTTTCGATAAATTAATGTTGTAACAGAAGCATAAAACAAAGGTTATTATATGAAACTTAATTTAACACTCATCGGTGAAAAATTTATAAGCCATTTCTGCATTGATTTTAAAATTTCGGTTCACATATATTTTTGTAACACATTAAATGCTAATTCAAACTAGAAGGGGCTCCTTTAAACGAACTGTGGAAGGTAGGAGAGTGCGGAGAAAGGAGAGATGCAAGGGATGAAGAGGATGGAGAGGGAGAAAGGGAGAGTAGGGGAGGAAGTCGGAGGAGTGACTTGGAAAGAGAGGAAGGGGGAGAGATGGAAGGAGATAGGGATATAGGAAGGGTGAGAGGGGAGAAGAGGGAGAGAGAGGAAGAGGGAAAGAGGGAGGGTGAGAGGGGAAGAGGGAGGGTGAGAGGGGGAAGAGGGGGGTGAGAGGGGGAAGAGGGAGAGAGGGGGAGAGGGGAAGAGGGAGAGAGGGGGAGAGGGGAAGAGGGGAAGAGGGAGAGAGGGGAAGAGGGGGGGAGGGGGAGAGGGGAAGAGGGAGAGAGGGGAAGAGGGAGAGAGGGGAAGAGGGAGAGAGGGGAAGAGGGAGAGAGGGGAAGAGGAAGAGAGGGGAAGAGGGCAAGGTGAGAGGAAAGGATTTAGACGAGGGCAGATAGAGAAAGGGAAATAGGGAAAGATGGAGAGGGAAGAAAAGATGGAGAGGGAGGAGAGAGAGGGAGAAGAGAGAAGAGGATTTTGCTCCAGCTCTAGAGGGAAGGGAAAGCGGTTTCCCCTGCTCCGGGGGCAAGTATGCCCTTAAGCCATAAAAGAGAGACAGCCTACAACCATGTCTCGCCGCCATGAGCAACAGCGTCATCAAGACGAATCATTCATTCATGGAATGTTGCAAAATTAACGGAATCTTGCGCCTAATAAATTTACCGCCTATACGGTCCAAACACCTTCATGCCGATTAAATTATAAAAAAGAGCGGGTGGAGGGAATCGGCAAATAAATTAATCTTCAAGGAAAAAAAACATCGCTGGGGCAGATTAAAATCCCCTAATGAAATAAATTCGTGCAATTTAATAATGATGTTATTTTAAGGCTCCTTGGAGCTGATTTGTAATTAATAAAACCGCGAAATCCTTATTCCAATTTATCAGCTAAAATATTCTTTCAGGCTCCCATACATAAATAAACAACTTCAAATAATGCTCGACCGCACCTATTCCTTCGTCTATACCATCCTGATCCTTAATAGAATACACAATCACGGGGAAACGGCAGTTACCACGAAACTTTCATCCCGGTGCGTATAACGCAAATTATCTGCCCCAAATTAGTGCGAAATTCATTACGACATAGAGGTTGGAAAGTAGAGATTGAATAAGGCTCCAACATCCACCTAACACAAATTACATTTTATATTTACATGTATGTAGGTCTCATAGAAATAGACAGTATTTTTCATGACCATAATTTATTGCCCCAAAGAGTATTTTAACGATTGGAAGAGTTCCGACGTCTTTTTTTACTGCCAAAGAGATTAAACACAACCAACGAAGACGAAGCTAATAGGTAGTAGTTAAAAATAGATTGCATTTTGGTTACGAGTCCAAACCTCGTAAAATGCTAAATAGCTTTTAGCAGAGGTTAGGATCATGGAGATCGGAGAAAGCACTTTCCAAATGGAACCGGAGGCGTCAAAAGCCAATTTCCCTGCACTTCAAATTTCCGAGGCAGATTAAAAATCGATACTTAAATTTAATGGTTAAAAATCTTGTGTCCGGGAGAAAAATTTGGCTCGAAGAAAACAATATGAGGTATTACCTTAGAACGATCAGCGTTGAAGTAATAATAATATTATTATTGAAATCACTTTCATTCTGAGATATATAAATTCACAAATAAAACAAGTAATATAGCTACCGAAACGAAAGCCGTCATCATAAGAAATAAGCTCCTGATAAGGGCTTCCAATTAACCGGAATTTTCGCTAATCGGGTTTTCGGTTAAAGATCATCAGCTAGCCGGTTAACCGGTAATTAATCGGTAAAAATGAAACCCTCCATTAATTTTTAGGAATGTTTATTTTAAAAAATTTCAAAGGAATACAAGAAAAACTGCTTAGTTTTTGCTGCAAATAAATGTTTTTAAGAAAATGAAGCTCATAACAAGTTATTTTATATGATTTAAAACAAAAGCTTTATAAATAAACGACATTCAATGTTTCGTATGTACAAAAAAATTATTGTTCGTAGAAAAGCACAAAAGAATACAAGAAAAAATATTTATTAAGGTTTAAAAAATAACATTTCAAGAATACGAGAGCATCAAGTGTTTCGTATTTCATAGAACTACGAACTTTGGTCGAAAAGCTATTTGCCACAGAAAAGACACTTTCACTGGCTGTAGAACTAGGGGGAATGCTGAATACCCCACTACTAACCAACCAGTCCCGTGATGTACCAAAAGACAAATAAACGACTTTAAAAATAGTTTTTCGTCGTTTCCCTAAAAATGCATTCCAACTGTTCATAAACCCTGGTGTTTTTAATTATTTTTTAAATGAAATAGCATAGGCCTGGAGGGGTTCTCTAAGAATACCCATTTATTCCAACAAATTATTTTCACACGGATTTTTTAAAACTGATTATGACAAGCATTTTTCTCCCTTCGAAAAATTCGGTTAATCGGACGCAATTGACCGGTTAACGAATAGTAAGGAAATTCGAAAAATAACCGGTTAACTGGGTTCGGCAAAAACCTGTTTGGAAGCCCTACTCCTGATAACCAGTAAAATAAACGAAGAGCTAAGGAGGAAGTTGGTGAAATGCTGTCCGTAGAGTATGTCCTAGTATGTAGCGAAAAGTGAACAAGGAGAATAATGTTAAAAAATAGAATGGACGTAGGTGGTACAGATAGAAGTATTAAAACGAATAGCAGAGAAGAGTTTGTTAATAAAACGATTATAAAGAGAAAGACGAAATGGATGATGAGCCTTTACGATTAAAGATGCGATTAAAGGAAAATTTGAGGGCAAAAAAGGAAGAAAACTTTTCAGCCAGTGAAAGACTTGAAAGGGAAAGAGTTAACAAGAATCGAAGACGGTTGAGAGGAATAGGATAATAGGGACAACCCGGCCTAACATATAATCAGGAACATATCTGAGAAGTAAACACTAATGATGATGTTAACTAGAAATTAACTCAACCGTAAAATTCAAAATTAGAGACACGATGAAAAAGGGGGGGAGGAAAGGAAGGAAAAGGCAAAAGACAATAAACATTATAAACTTTCAGGTTTAGGCATTGTTACTCCACGCCAGGGACCTGATGTCACTCACACATTAGCTCACTCAATCGCACAAGCACTAATCCTAAAGGTGGAAAGGAAACGGGACCGGGTTTGCGAGAAATTACTCAGCGCCAGGGACCCAAAAAAATCACACCGTTGCTAGAAGGTTTGTGAGTCAGTACGACCGCGGCAGGGACCTACTAAGCAACCACAGACACACGCACACGTACACGCCAAGAGGTAAAGGGAAAAAATTTCATTGTCTCTAACTTTGAATTTTACGGTTAAGGAGTTAATTTCTATTTAACATCAATTTCGCCGTAGTCTCCATCTTTACTTATTTATTTTACTAATGACGATGCCATAATACTGTCCTGGTTCAAAAACAAACTGGAAAAGGATAAACTCTTTCATTAAACCCTTTATGTTCTGACAACTTCAAAAATCATGCATACCCTTTCCAAGTGCTCTCTTGTCATAACAGAAGAACCGATAAAAATATATATTTACCCACATAACTTTTAACAATAGCTATCTTCCAAAGTGTAAACCCAACTAAAAAATAAAACACGTACAAAGAGAGAATAAAAGGTTAACAATCGCGCACAAATCCCTACCCCTGGATACAACAACATAGAGAAGAACTACAGACAAGGCCATATAGTCACATCCCATTCTCTTAGAGAAAGGCTACCCGACGCCCATAAACAGAGCTTTTTAATGCCTCCGAGAGTGGTATCCATCCTATGGTATCCATGGCAACTGAAGTCAGAGCGGGAGGCAAGGATTTGAGGGAAGTGGTGGGTCAAGATAGTGTGTTCACCCCGAGGCGCTCGCAAGGAGCGCGTAATAATAGATCGGACCTCGAGGCGGAGGGGAGGGAGAGAGGGAGGGAGGAAGGAAGAGAGTTAGGAGGGAGAGAGAGAGAAATGTGCACCCAACGGCTGGCGAATCGTTGGCATAGGAACGATAAGGAAGAAAAGAGAGCGACAAAGCCCAGTTCCACCACATTCATTCCCTAAGAGTCAACTAAATCGCATCCAGCGCCATGCGGAAGAAAGGGTAGCTCTCTTAATTGCCAGTCCCTCACTATTAAAGATCGCAGGAGGAGAGAGAGATCGTTAGAGCGAGGAGAAGAGGAAATATAAGTAAGACAGAGGAGGTGTAAGGTGGAGAAGGGAGGAAGAGGATGAAAAAGTCATGGAAGGGATGAAGGGAGCGTAGAGGGGAGGGATGAAAGGAGTGGAAAGCGGAGGGATGAAGGGAGTGTAAAGGGGAGTGATGTAGGGATCGAGAAGGGGGGGGGAGCAAGAGGTTTTGAGGAAAAGATGGAGAGTGCGAAGGGGCGAAGTTAAAAAAGGCAGGCAGAGAGGGTTTTAAGGGGCGAGGGTACGCTGCGGAGGAAAATAGGGGAGCAGAGGATGGGAGGGAAGAGCCAAGTGGTGCAAGAGGGAACGGAATGACAGAGAAGATGGAGGGAAGGACAAAGGGTGAAAGGATGGAGGGGAAGAAGGTGGCGGGGTGGGTTGGATGTATTGACGGTAGTGGAATCCCAGGAATGGCATTGTGTTTTGTGGGCTAGATGGAGGTAATAACCGACGATAGGAAATGGCCTACGTTCACGAAGGATCCTAGACAAAATGTGTGAGAAAATAAAGGTATATGTGACCGCAATAAAACTGTTCTTCGCGAGGAAAGCAAATATTCGGCTATATATATATATATATATATATATATATATATATATATATATATATATATATATATATATATACACACACACTTAAGGAAAAGAAAAGGTAGTGATGAGGGTGGCAACAAGGTGTTGAGGGAAGCCCAGCGGATATATATGCATACACACACACACACACACACACACATATATATATATATATATGGTGTAACAAAAGAACGCAACATTTTATAACTGTATTTGTTAATGATTATAAAACAAGAAAAAGACTAAATAAAAGATGAAATAGGAAAAGTGTCAATGAGTTATGTTCTCAAATTTTCCAAATGTCCTCCGTCATGAATAATACACATCCGCAATCTTTCGGTTACAGATCGCAAACATTTCCGCAAATATCAACAACAATTTCTTCTATTGCAAAAGATACTGCATTCTTTAATTCTTGAAGACTTCGTGGCTGCTGACCATAGACTTTATCTTTCAGAAAACCCCATAAGAAAAAACCAGGGAGGGTTAAGTCCAACGAACGGGGTGGCCAAGCAATTAAGCTCCGGCGACCTATCCACCGTTGAGGAAGTTGGTCATTCAACCAATCACGTACAATTGATGTATAATGAGATGGAGCGCCATCTTGCTGAAAATAGTCTCCATTATTGACATAATTCTGAATTCTGGGCCACAACCATTCTCGTAACATAGCCAAGTAAGAATTCTTATTTACATTTCCATTAAAAAAGTAATGCCCAATAATCCCGTGAGGAAATTCCACACCAAAGAGAGACACCTGGAAAATTAACCTCATATGTCAGCACAATGTGCGGATAGGGTAAGATTTGATTGAATAAGCGAATTTTTATCTCCATCCCTCGATTATAGAAATATTTTAAATATATCTCTCTGTAAGAAGATAAAATACTTGAGAGGATTTTATAAGTTCATTAGGCAATGACTCCATTTTGAAATTCGAGTAATATAGCTGGATAATTAAGTAGAAACGTCCATCCATCTCCGGTGACTACGTTTCGACTAAATTTTAGCCAGGATGGTAGGCAACGACACTACTTTTATATTTTTTTTATTCTCAAAAGTTTTTTATGGAAATCTTCCTGGCTAGTCACATTCCATTGAACTTTCTAAATCCCTGAAATCTCCGCAATTAAAGAAATAACGACGAAATTCTCAATGCTCAAGCATTTTTAGTATTCTTCGGTAAAAATGTAAAATGGAAAACCTTCGGAAACGAATAAAACTGTGGTATATTAAAGAATTGGTTAATTTCGCTCTTTTAACACTATAACCATATTTTTTTAACATAAACGATTTTATAAAGAAACTGAAGACATTATCTGGAGATTTAACAAAAATTTTATGAATTAGCAAAAAATAACGATTTTTGACTGAATAGAATAATGAACTAAGTAATGAGAATAATTTTAACCTCTCATACCGCCGCACGCAAAGCGTAAAAATGTCGATACGACTTTTTTATTTTACTTTAGACGGGCGCGAGAAAAAAATAAGTGCTCTCGGCACATTTGTACTCTTCAACAACGACTTCAAGTGATCATTTTTCGGCACAAACACCACTCACTCAGTTTTTAGAGCTGGATAATCGCTTAAGTAAGGTCACTAGCCTTCAACAAGTCCTCGTGTAATGAAGGTGCGGTCTCCGCTTATATGGGCGCATGTTCAGGAAAAGTTATGGAAACAACGCCTCGAGGTGTTAAGAATCACTGAAACACATTGTGCGGCATAAGCTTTACACCGAGAACAAAGCTTTCAAAAAGAATGACGCGATATCCTCCTTTAAAAAAAACTCGGCCAGAAACCGTATAGTGTCTACTCCTCTGTGTTCGATTTTCTCGTCCCACTTTAAGATGGGCCGCCGACTAGCAGGACGGGTGAACAATAACTATCGAGTTGCTTAATTTAAAAATGATAACGTTTTCATAAACAAATCTATTAGGTGTGTCCTTTCACGTGAATTAATGATTTATTATCGGCAGTTACTGTTTTACTTGTCGGTCGATTAGTCTTCATATTACAGTCAAACCCCGATTTAGCTCCACCGTTTGTCCATCACTGACATTGGCGTTAAAGCGAGGGTGGCGGTAAATCGAGGTATATACCTGCACTACGCGATCATAAGGTGGAAATTCTGTTCACAACGATTAATGGGCGGTATGCGGGAGTGGCGCTATATCGAGGTCTGACTGTATTTACATAAAATAATTTTCAAATCGTTGAAGATATTTAAAGGGAATAACGTAATTCCTCGCTCCTTTTCAAGCCTATTATTTTCTATTTTCCAACCATTCAAAAACGCTATTAATTAAAGAGAAAACATCAAAATAGAAAGCAAGGCATTTCCTGATCAGTTTATACATCAGGCATACCATTTATAAGTTAGACTAGGGGACCGTTGCAGTACTTCCTGCAAACATCTAGAGACCCTTGCGTGAAGTGATCCAATGCGATAGTTCCCATGACAAAAATTGTTACAAAGAGTGTTATTAGTTGAACCACTTTTATTGCCTCTCTTAAAATAATTACGCAGCTCACACCATTTTCATAACCAAAAATACATGATTTAGACTAAATAAATAGTGTTCTGCATATCTGCAGGTTCAGGTGCTCTTCCTCCACCTTTTTCTATCCTGTGCCCTTCTCTTCATCTCCCCATACCCTCCTCCCTCCCTTAGAATATCCAACATTTTAATTCTTCTTCTTCCTCTTTTCTTTCTTCCCTTCACCGTTCCTTCGATAACATCCTTCAGTAATCCCTCTCTTCTCAAAACATGTCCTATCCATTTCTTTTTCCTAGTCACTATCGTGTCCATCAAACTCCTTTCCTCTTCTACTCTTCTTAGCACTTCCACATTTAGACTACCGTTACACAATATTTTTTGTTTTGTTCAATATTGCTGATAGTACAGCATATCATATGTTCTGTGGTTTGTTTAATATTAAGTAATCAATGCACCGGGCACGCATCAATATCGAAAGAAATTAATCACAAACATTATCAATATAGTATTTTGCTTAAACTGCACAATAAAACTTGTAAACGAAACGATATTTTCAACGCATGCGTGAAATATCTTTATATTTGAAATGTTAATTTGTCCATTATTACAATGCATGGAATCGTTTCTTTTCCCCGCTACGTGTTTCATTTGTTTTATATTTACACGAAACTTTTCACATAAATTTTCAATCGGTTATTGTCCTTGATACGTTCCTTTTTTGTAAGCTTAGTGCAAATGCACTTGAAAGTCCGAGTCTAACAATGCAAAAATCCGAGATCAACAATTTAAATGTTGAAAAATCGGAAAAAAATGGAATATAAACTTAAAATATAAGCAAACGCAAATCAAACAACAGAATAGAAAGTAAGAATAAAAATCTTCATTTCTTTCTGCGTGAAATGGTATAAATCTTGAGTCAAAGTCTCGATCGTAAGATATTTTAAAATGTTAAAGAATACACATCGTATTTTAGCCGATTACGTGTTAATCAAATGCAAAAACGAAAACTATCCTGGTATCGAACCCAAGCATTTCCGGGGGACGACTACCACTTAAAGCCTGCAAGAGTTCGCGCCGAGTATTCAGGCGAAAGATTCGTCGAAATCGAACACACCGTTCTCGGTTTATTTGCGTTCATGCCGAAAGGTGACGTCACTCGAGGCTTGCAGAGAAACAGCGGTTATAGTATATTAGATAAGGTTGGTAACAAGGTGATGTATGTAGTCTTCTCTCCGTGGCTGAAGATGGGCTTTACCCGAAAAGATTTACATCTTACGTCTCTTCGACAACCCCAGCGGCTACCAACCACGACGAGTATCCAATGGGCTTCCCTCAACACCTTGTTGTGACTCATATCTCATTTTACCTTTCCTCTTCCTCAACTACGTAAACATTCATAAATTAGGTAATAGCATAGCATGAAACGGTTGGAAAATCCAGGAGTTCATTTTTAGCTTCTCCAAATAGAGCATGTATTGTTTTAATGAAAAAAATCAATTTGAGATTTCAACAGAAATATATGTTTTAAGGTCCCCTGAGCACGTTTTGACTATTTTCTCGATGATGTGTGCGTCTGTGAACGGAATTTTATGGGTGCTCTAGCTCAAAAACTATTAATCAGATCAGCACGAAGTTTTATATCCGAGAGTTTTGTTAAAGGAAGAAGTACTGATTAGTTTTTGGCAAAGATCGATCAACCGGAAGTGGGTGTTTACTCTTGTCACATCCCTTTTTACTTTCTCCATATACGTAGTATAGGGGAAAGTATTCTATTCATGAAAAAAATCGACTTCGAGATTTCAACGGAAATACGTTTTGAGGTCCCCTGAACACGCTTTGACCATTTTCTCGATGGAGTTGGAATTTTTAGAAATATTACAGGTATGGAGAAAGTCATGTGGTGGACACATCAGATTTCATCAATGAAGATTCGAGGTTAGCATTTACTAACTGACGACAGCTGATATTTATGCGAAATGGACACGTGGTTTTCCTCACGTGCTCATGACCATAGGAGCTACCTTGATTTATCTGCCGGCTTCCAGGCATGAGGCGAGTTTGACTATTTTTATGAAACCGCCATACGCGCAAAAGCAACACATTAACAACCACTTCCCGTAATAATGTGCGAAAAGACGTTATGTCGAATGAACCAGATGTAGTGCGTTTGAGGAGCGAAACGTTTTTAAAAAAAAGGGGAGAAAGAAAAGAGTTACGAAATATTTTAAACGCCGAATTAGTCTTTCTACTCCTTTTTAAAATTGCGCCTCGGCACGAGAATTTGCTCTCCGTCCAAAATAGTGAAAAGGCGAACGCACGAGAGAACGGGAGATGGAGAGAGAGAGATAATAAATAGAGGGAGGGAGGGAGGAAACGGAAAAAAGATGAGAGAGGGAAAGAGCGATAAAAAGAGAAAATGAACAGAGCAACGATAAAGAGAGATGAAAAGGGAAATAAGAGAAAAAGAAAGCGAGAAAGAGAACCGAGGGAAAAACCAGAGCAAAAAGGGAAAGAAAGAAAATAAATATGAATAAACCAGAGAGAAAAAAGGGAAAGAAAGAAAATAGATAAAAGAGAAAGTGATAGAGGGAGAGAAAGAAAAAAATAAAAAGGAGAAAAAGAGTGAGGTAAGAGAGAAAGAAAAGAAAATAGATAAAAAGGAGAGGAAAGGAAAAAAGAGGAGAAATGAGAGGGAGAGAAGGAAAACGAAAAAAATGGGACCTTAATTTGGTGACGGAATATGAAAAAGCGCGCTTTATTTATTCAGGTTTAGAATTGTAAACTTGAAATTCTTCAAATAGTCAGTAATATACTTAAACGACAAAGTAATTTATTCAATAACTAATTTAAAACTTATACCTTTTATCCATAACTATTTGCTCAGAATCTAGATCTGAAGATTTTGAATGCATAAACGAAACCGCGATTATAAAATGAAACGCGCTAAAAAGAGACGAAAAGAGAGAGAAAAACAAGAAAATAGGAAAAATGATAGAAAACGAGAGAAAATTATAGGAAAAGAGAAAATAATAGGAAAATAGAGAAAATAATAGGAAAAGAGAGAAAATAATAGGTATAGAGAGTAAATAATAGGAAAATAGAGAAAATAATAGGAAAAGAGAGAAAATAATAGGAAAAGAGAAAATAATAGGAAAAGAGAAAATAATAGGAAAATAGAGAAAATAATAGGAAAAGAGAAAAAATAATAGGAAAATAGAGAAAATAATAGAAAAAGAGAGAAAATAATAGGAAATGAGAAAAAAATGTGAGAAAAGAGAGGAGTGAAAAGAGAATGAGAAAAAAACGAAATAAAAATAAAAAAGAGAAAATAAAGAAAGACGAACGATAAGAAGAGGGAAGTGGAGATGAGGAAAAAGAGCGAAAATGGAAAGTGAGAGAAAAAGAGAAAGAGAACACGAATAGACCATCGAGAGATAGAGTCGAACCGCAGAAGAGGTATTTCTATACGAATAAACAAGTCGGGAAAGAGAGGATCTGCGAATCCATTCTCCGCCAAACTCGCGAACGTGTTACGGATATTTTTCACATTAAAACGAGAGAGGGACAGAGAGAGGATGCGAAGTCTTTTATGACATCCTTATATTTAAAGCTTTCCAAAAATAAAATTTTCGAGCGAGTCGGCATCGGGTTCAACGGTTCCTGCGGGTGAAGGAGTAGAAGGAAAAAAGGTATTCTCGCACGTAGCGCTTCTAGATCGGAATTCCCTCATCTTTCTTTCTTTCATTTTAAGGCGCTCCAGTCGGCAACAAATGAAACCAATCGAGACACCTAATTGATTGACAACCCCGATGGCAACACCTCGATTTTTTTGCCCCACGAAACTTTTGTTTGCCCGCTTTAGTCTATTAAATTGTTACACGTCCACCTTTAAGAGAAAGAGAGAGAGAGAGTTTTAAACGAAAAAATTAAATATTTTTTCCGCGATTCGCTTTTATTCCGATCTCAAAACACGAACGATAAGTTGCTCGTTAACGATTTTATTTTTAAAAAAGGTTCGGCCCTTGCTAACGAAGGAAAAAATTAAAAAGGGCGGAAATTACAGCAATTAAATATATCCGAAAGGAGATTGACCGCATAACTTCATGATTACATCTAGAATAAATTCGTAGAATATGCGAATTTCGATAATGTTAAATGTGCTACTTTTCACAAATGAATGGACAAATTGAAAAATCAATTCTTAAGAAAAGGCGATGATTATAATTATATGGAAGAGATTGTTGGAATTTAACGTTTGTCATTCTCATCATCGTATATAATACGCATGTAACATTTCGTAGTAATAAGATCAATGTAACCCTCACAGATTTTAGTGAAGATACCTAGAAATTTTTAATGTAATATAAAACGCATGCTCACTAAATTTCCAATAATCTAATGATAATCCTATAAATTCTTAATACATATTCTAATTCTAATCTAAAACATTTATCGCCTTGATCATTCCTTCTAAAAACCATCTTTATAAAGACAAAGTAAAAAATAATTCCTAGTTTTCCTTTTAAAACAAAAATATTTAAAGAATTATCAACTAAAGACAACATCAATAAAAACTACGCTTTATCAATTACAAGGTGCCTGGAAATAACTATTAATGACCAGCTGAAAAAAATGTTTGCACTCATTACCATGTAAAATACGCACCCAAACTTTTTGGTCAATTTTTCGCAAAGAGATTGCCACACACGGAAAATTACAGCAACAGAATTTGTCTCATAGAAAAGGAAATAACGGTAAACATGGCGCTCATTTCAATGAGTGGCGACTTACAGCCTAGGACGCCAACTTCGCAGCTAAAATGCGCACCTGCTTTACTCAACCTTTTTCACAGCTGAAGGAGTAAAACCTCGATCGTCATAGTTACATGGATGATGAATCACGACTACATAGACAGGACAGAGACGTGAAATCCAGCGAAAAAATCGAGCATATCCCGTGGAAACGAAGTAATTCGCTCGATGTGGTGACGCAAACAGCTAATGCCTGGCAACAGGCCAAGAGCAATACAAAATCGAATAATTAAATCACACCGCCTTTTATAAAATATTTAATAGCGTAAAGAGAAAGAAAACACGATCATTGAGAAAAACTCGTCAAAAAATGTCATGTAAGATCGACTTGTCAAATCGCTAACGCATTAAATGCATAATACCGCCACGTCCATCAACAGCTCGTTAGCAGCAGGCGGGGACTATCAAAATGAGCTCATTGCCAGTAACAATCAACATCACGAAAGCGCACGTCCACGACAACAGCACGAACCAAACGGAAAACGCCCCACCCAAAATCTCGAGCGAGGCTTTGAGCCAAAAATATGAACCAATATTGAAGTTGTTTATGAAAGCAGAGAGGGGTAGAGAGAGAGGGATAGAGGGAGATAGAGAGTAAATCGAAGAGAAATCGGAAGACACGCAGATGAGTGATTTCCGAGAATACGAGCTGGGCAAAGTGAATTCGGAGAGAAAAAGCGAAGAAACGTCAAAGGACAGAGAGGTGACTTGTGGAGAACGGCAGAACTTTGAAGATAGTCGCGACCTGCCCATCAAACCATGGGGAATAAATGGAGATGTGTTTATTTCTATTTGGCCGTTCGGGCAACAGGACGGCGAGGATAAACAAGGAAGTACGGGAGTAATGTGAATCGATAGCAATAAAAAGTCTTAAATGCAGAGATAAATAAGAATGCATTCGTATAAAACGTATTCACTGGCACAACGGTCGCAATTTTTCTTGGAATCTTGCAAAAATCATAATACCGTATTTTCCGGTAGTTAACGCGCGTGTAATCTATGCAAAAAAGTTCAAAATCTTGAAAATACGGACGGGGGGGGGGGTATACATAGGAAAACAAGTGAATATTTAAACAAATGACCAAAAAAAAAACCTTAGCGGCTAGTATGTATTACGAGTCTTCGATTCCTACGTCAATTAGACGACAAAATCACGATATTTCCTCTCATTCTTTTTAAAAGTCAATGTATGTACGTAACTCTGCATAACCGGACGACGACTAAAGATTTTTCGCCTCTGACAAAAAAAAGCATTTTCAAGTTTAATAAAGATTTACGGACAGATTTAACGCGTAATCAAAAATCAGCGGTTGGCAAAAGAAAGTTTAATCCTTTGGGCAACCTTTCAATCAGGTCCCGAGGAATGAAACGCTTCTGCACTCGAACCCAGTCCATTTTAGTACACGGTAATAAATAAAAGATTCTTTAGGCGTCGATCTCTAAAGCTGAAATAATGGTTAAAATAAATTACGCCTTTCTCTAGTTAATCTCTTGTTTTGGAGTTGACACACATACATACCAATCGACAAAAACTCTTCAACTGCGTATTATCAGTATATTTTCATGAACGTCAAAAATATTAAGATGCGCGTAGAATGTAGAATGCCTGCTACAAATAAATTTATGTATTTATGTATATACATTAGTACATAAGCAAATATCGCCCATGAAAAGAAGTCTATCTTCTTGTTTACGCGAATCGAACTCTCGACACAAATGATATTTTCCTTTCACTTTCATATTCGTTCTAAAAGGCGTTACGGTATGCACTTCTAGCTTCCGTTATCCCAATCGCGAGTTGGTTCCATTATCTCAATTAACGTCTTGGCAAGGCAAGAAGGAATCTCCCTCGGTTGCGCCGCAAGCATCTTGTCGATTGAGCAACATCCGAACTACGCTAGGAACCCCGACACCTTAACACTTTTCGAAACAATGGACCACCTTCGATACGAGAATCTTACGCACTACACCATACTTCCACTCCAATTACGCTATGGTTAAGCCGCTCACCCTCCCATCTTCATTCTCCGCAGAAGGTGCCAGGAAGCAATGAAAAAGTGTTAAAACTCGGAAGACCGCTTTCCTCCATTCGATGGCGAAACTACCCATAAAAGTGTTGCTTCCTAAATAGCTATCAGAAAGCTACTTTCGCGGATAAAATGAGAAACCAGCAACAAAAACAGGAAAGTTAAAAAAAATTAAAGTCGATTATAACCAAACCAATTGTCTTCCAGAAATATTTGAATGCCCATATCGAAACTGATTGAGATGTACAGAAATACTACACATTCGACAAAACATGAGCAAGCAAAATTATTATTCCGAAGGAGTTTACCGATTTACAAAACAAATTAACCGATTATTATTTTTTTGTGAAAATCCATCAGTGTTATTTCATTTACTTAAAGATATGAAAGAATTTCCATTGAAAAATTCATTGCTCCTGATATTTCTGATCGATATATAAAAATATTGACGAGCCACGCATTACAATAATCCCTGAGACATTGACCTTACGCAACTTTCAACTTCCCAATTCCTCTTGGAATATTACATTTCCTCGCCAAAATAATCGCTTTTCAAAGCCCAAGCCATTGCATTTTCGACCAAGTGGGCGCTCTTAAAGTAGAGATACGATATACTGTTTGTACGGTTGGTTATCGCCTCCTTTTAGAATAAACAGTGAGAAGCGCCATCTTTTACACACCCGGTTTTTCACCTTACAATCAAAGCTAAATTTCCCTCTAGCGCGTTTTCATTCACGTGTATCGCAAACATAACCGCTTCTACCCTCAATAGCTCACAAACAAGAACACGCGATGCTCTTCTGTTTTAACCCCCACGTAAAACAAACAATCCGAACGCGAGAGTTCTTTGTGAATGCGCCGAGAGACCCGTGTTTTACGGGGAGAAATTCAAAGATATGTTCTTAAAACATTGTCTCGTGAGGGAGACGTCAAAAAACCTTTCAAAAAGAGAGTTTTTATAGCGTTTTTCAATTTACATATTAGCGCTTTTCCCAGTTTTCATACAGCTTTCCTAACGAAATAATCCTTTACGTTCTCTACAGAGGGTGCTATTATTTGGAAACATCAGAGTTGTATATAAAATATTCCTATTTCTTCCCCAGAATTTGAAAAAATTCTCGAGGTTCCGAAAACGTACATAAACGTGCATTCTATTCCGAAAAAAGAATGGATTTGCGTCATTAATTCAGCGGCAGTATTTCCGTCCGACGGGTGGAGGACGCGAGTTCGATTCCCGATCAAGGCATTTTTCTCTTGCTCTGCGTCGTACAGCGTCCAAACCTGCGACAAATTATGACTGACGAGCAAAAATAGTTGCAGATAGTCGGCTGCTAATTATCAGCGGTCCTAATCTCGGCGAAACTTTCTGGTGCTTTGGGACCGCCTCCCTCTCGCGGACGCACTAGCGGACGCTATTGTCGGTCGAGTCGCCGGGTCGTTTCGTCACCCGCAAATAAACGTCGCAAACGCTCTTCGTTCCATTCTTTAGAAACTTTTTAACCGCACACGAGGA
This sequence comes from Tanypteryx hageni, assembly GCA_028673005.1. Taxonomy (NCBI): domain Eukaryota; kingdom Metazoa; phylum Arthropoda; class Insecta; order Odonata; family Petaluridae; genus Tanypteryx; species Tanypteryx hageni. Next base: position 64,111,818 of record CM054115.1, on the reverse strand, counting down.
AGTCTTCAGTTTTTTCCCTCTCTCGGTGACGCGCGATTTTTGTCACGTTTCATAAAAAATACGAGCGCGTTTGGATTGGCTACTTCTGACGTATTTACAAGGAAAACCTGTGCGGAGTAAATTCAGTTTCAAACTGTGGCCTTGGGAGACGTTAACTCGTCGCATAAATAACAAGTCGAGGCATTAGCCGAAAAATAATGCCTAAAACTTTTTAACACGCACAGGGGCACACACACGATCATTTACAATCATGCTATACGCTAACATAGTTATTATCAAGGGGTTTTATACATTAGTTGATTTTAAAATGGTCCAAAAAGCAAAATATTGTATATCATCATTATCATTTCCGTAAGAATTCCACGCCAAAAAATATTTCTACGATAAATAACAACAACTAAAATACTAATTATTTTATAACCTCTGGCGGGATCCCCGACAATTCTGTACCTATAGCTAAGTAAAGCCAGTAATTCGAGCTACTGAAAAGGCTCCTTAACTCCAAGACCGCAACAAATTCTTTTTTACCATTCCGTTTCCACCATAACGAGAAAAATGCTGTAAAGAGCATTTTAAAGTTTGAAAACCGAAACAACACTCCTATATTTCGTCCAGTGTATGACTTTCCTTTCAAGTACACTTAGAGCTACTTAAAAGGCAAAAAATACGATAAAAACAAAAAAGCTCAAAACGTTTATTTTCTTTTTACACACTACGGAAATAGCATAAATCCGACTTGTTTTAAGGATGAAAACCCGGTACAAGACCTTTCGAAATTGCTTCCTTTAGGTAGAATTTCCTATCTTTCTGCTGACATTTACGAAATATTTCACGAAATAGAATATTTTTCTCTTTCCAGAGTCACTCTCCGCCGTTCGAGAGCTTTTCGGGGAAAATACAGAATAATGAAAAATCCACACAAAATGCCAAGTAGGGTGAAAGCAATACGACGTGAGCTTGAATATTTATGAACAGAATTCCCAAACCGATTGCTTATGAACATTCTAAAATAATAAAATTGTCAAAAATGGAAAAAGTAAGCCTTTGTTTTGTGTACCTCAAATAACCATGGCAATGTTATAAAAAAACTATAACCTTTTCGCAACTATTGTAGATGCCTAAGACAAGTACTGATTTTTCAATTTTTGAAACATTAGTGCTTATTCAGGAACTTTTTACAGCCATAAGACGAGAATCTCCATATTGTCACTTAAGAAAGGGGAAGAAAACGTCGTTGTTGACATTCCTTCCATTGAATTAAATTTTCAACTATTTAGAAACCATCTATTCCCTCTGCGTTACAAATTCATCGAAACATTTCAATAGGCATTGCACACGTTAAAACTTTATCGAATCCGCATCAAAGACTCTTTGTTTTAAACGGTCTGAATCTTTAAATAATTTTTAACTGTATCCGTACGAAAAATCATGCAAATAAAAAATAAATATGTCCAGGTGAATTATTGAGATAAACGGAACCGAAAGAGATAGGAACTTACGTACTCGCGCCGACGCCGGTGAGCTTACCCAATCGCATCCACGTCGACGGCCAGAATAATGCATCAAACCCATGGCCCCCCTATATAAATACGTCACAGAACATTCCAGAAAGGCCTGGAATTTCTAGAATCATCACGAAATGCATATGATTATATACCATTAATATAATACATAGTTCGTATAATTTGATGCAAGCACGTACCAATCTACGTCTGCATGTTATCTCGGTAATGACTAAAGTGGTGGGCGGCAGGGGTCGTAGTACACCAAAATGTTTCCAAAATGTTTTTCACTCAGGTTTAATTCCCCCGTTACGATCTCTGATTGGCCTGGAAAAGTAAGCGAGATGGGATACTTACTCTCATTCAGAAGCTCCGAAATTATTTCGAACAGAATCCTCAAAATTCTGTGGCGAGATTTCTCTCGCTTCCTTTCAACCCTGTATTCTTTTAAAGCAAAATAAACACGTCTCCCTTCAAGGAAGGCGTTTGAAATGGCCCCATGTCTTTCAACTTCTATACAACAAATTCAACTTTATCTTAACAACCCGTTGGGAGATTCCGTCTCAAACGAACCCCCAAAACGGTACAGGACTGATGGGAATAACCGAGTTACGCCGACAAATTTAACTCTGAATTAGTCGAGGAATTAGCGACAACGGTATTGACTCACAGCATCCCTCAATCTACCCCCTGGAGACGGCCAATTGCGATGTTCTTATCCAGAGAAGACGCGAGAGAAAGAGGAAAAGGGAAGGAATGGAAGGGAGGAAGAGAGAGCAAGGGGAAAAGAATGAAAATGAGAGTGGGATTGTAGGAGATGGAAGAGGCGGGAGGATACGAGGGGAGGTTGCCAGGGAGTGTTCCGAGAAATAGGATGGGCAAGAGTAGGGCTCTTTTTTCTGGACATGTCCTCATTTTTGGCAATCAATTGCCAGGAAAATTCAAAAAAATTTAATCTTATCCAGGAATTTAAAGCACGTATCAGATCCGATATTGTTCTCATATTGCGTTTTTTAATATAATTAACTCATTCCAATATTTCTGCGAAAAATATTCCGTCAACTTTGTTGAGAGAAAGGACATCCTCATTTTACTGCACAGAATATGGTAGCCCTAGGCGAGAGGAATAATTGGATCATTTTGGATGAGTATGGTGGATAAAAAGAGGACAAACGGACGAACGGGGATGGGAGATAAAATCGGGGGATGGGAGATAAAATCGGGATGATGGGAGTAAAGGAGAGAGGGAGTGGGTGGAAGGCGTGGGTGGATGTGGGAGGCATGGGTGGGCGGAGCGGATGAAAGGGGCAAGAGTGGGTGGATGGAGCAAGGATGCGCGGGAGAGAAAGCCGTGGGTGTGTAACAAACGCGTGTGGGTGGGAGAGGGATAGCTGGATGGGCAGAGAAATAATTTGGGAGCGAGAGGAGCAGGAACGGTAGGGGGACAGAGGGGAAGGTAAGAGAAAGGGAGATGGGTGGAGGAAGAATGGATGGGTAGGGGCAAGCAGATACGAGGAAGGGAAATGGGCGAATAGAATAAGAGCAGTTTAATAGGAGATGGAAGACAAGAGTGGGATAAAGTGGGAGGATTGTAGTGAGGGAACGAGATTAGAGTGAGCGACTTTAAGCAGATAGGAGTCGGTCGGTAGAACACGAATGGTGGGACTTAGAGAGGAGGGATTTCGTGTTCGAGTGAATGGGAGAGACTTAAGTGGAGGGACAATATGATGGACAGAAGAAATAAATAGGAGGGAAAAAGAAGGCAGGAAATGGAAATCTTGTTTTTCGTGGGAGAACAACTGGGCGAGATGATTAAACGGATTTTGCATGACGGAGAGTGTCTAGGAGAGAATGGGGTGGGAAAGTGACGGGGGATAGGATGATGAGGATAGGCGAAGGTGGATGCGACAGGGGAGCAGGAGAGAGAGAAAGGAGAGAAGGGGGTGGAGTAGACTACACGGGAAGAGTGGTGATGGCGGAATATATGCGACAGGGAGGAGGAAAAAAAAGAATCGAGGATTTCATGGCACTAGAGACATTGTCTTTTGGATGCAGACAACGACTGTCTCACGGAAGTTTTATTGGCTTCGTCAGTCATCACGTGACCGCAAAATCGATGTAAAGAGGAACGACCTATCTCCGACCTCCGTTATCCGCGAAGTGTTGTTGATTCGACGGAATAGATGGAGGCTGATGGGGGAAAGGCGTCCAAAGAGTCGTTAATTAAAATAATTCGCCTCGTTTTTCAATGTCGAATTGACCTTGGGAGGCATTTAGGAGAAAATGTGGGTTAATTTACGGAGGAGATTATCTTTTTTTACGAACTTTGAAGAGCGACGTGGCTACAATTATACCGACAACACGCAATACACCGACCTCGTTCCTTTAAATAACGTAAGTTTGTTAGATGCTAGTGCTAGATACGAAGCAGGCATTATAAAAATCAAATAATGGTTTAAATTGTTTTTAATATGCAAATATCTTACCGCCACGCTTTCTATTCAAGCATTTTAAAAGACGGTTTCGTAAAACGATGAATAATTTGGAACTTCTGGTTCACATTCAGTTGTCCGCGTAGTATTCTCTACTGCAAATGCAAAACAAATCTTCAACGTTGAGTTATTGTTTGTCATGAGCTCCTATTCGAACTACTGAGCTCGCCTAATGGCTGAAAACAAATTCAAGAATAAGCACTTCAACGTCAAAAATTGAAGAAGTTAGTACATACATACTTATCTTAGGCATCTACAATAGCCATAACAAGGTTACGAAAAACTACATTCAGCCGTATTCTGCGGTGATTCACCGAACGTAGACTCTAATATGATCAGAAGAATACAAGGGTGAAAGCGTCCATGGAGTAATGAGGAAAAAAGCGAAATTAAGAACGATGAAAGAACTGACAGATTCGAAGAGGGGAAATCAGTTTCAACAGTTCCAAATAGAAGCGTGATCCTACTTGAAGGCGCGACGATGAGGTTCTTGAGGTTTCTTATTAGGTTGAAGCCTTAACAATCGATGGATCCGTATAGCAATCAAACAGATTTTACGATTTCAGCGGCAGTGATGCTCTACATTCAAATTATAGAGCACATGAAATTTAAAAAATTCTACTGCGTACTCGGAATTTACGGATGAGATCATTTTATGAGGAAATCTAAAGACGGAAATATTCGCTCGATTTTAACGACTGGAATTCCGCGAGAAGAACTGCGCAGAGACGAAGTAACAGTTTGGCGGAGAAAAAATTCACGTAAGTCCTGTTTTTATCCAACAACTGATGTTCTGTTCGCGTCTAAATAGAAAAACGCGTTATTCTCAGAGGGATTGTTTACGTCTGGTCCCGATTTCCGAGTCGAAATCCATATTTAAGAATAAGATTTTCAAATTTTCGCGTTTTTCATCGCCGGCCGGCATCAACAGACTCGCGTTGTCGCATAGCTACGCTTAGTTCTTTTAGAATCTAATATCGGTAAATACCACTGATGAAGATCGCCTGGTGGCGTAAATACTCATATGGCTTTACATAACCTTTTTTATGGTCTTCGGAGATAACCGAGATGAGTATTTATTTTAATTTTGATTTTTAATGCTTATTAATTGAGTTTGAATTGAAGATTACTCCATCCTATTCGGGGAGCATATTATGAGAAATTTAAAAATAGATTAAATGAAAATATTTAGATTTAGATTTCTACAAATTTTGCGTGAACTATAACTCAAAAATTTCCCTTCTTTGACCCCTCGCTGAAATCAATTGACTAGCGTTGCCAAACACAATTGTGGAAGATTATGTCATCCCGTCCGTAGAAATAAAGTGGGAGCAAGTTAGAAACTTCGTGCCTCGACAGTTTAGTTGCCGATTTCAGCAATCAAAATTTTAAAAACCTTTTTATCTGGAACTTCCCATCCACCACAGATTCAACGGATTCGCGTAAATTTGTAAATTGAACATCTCATAAATAACGCGATTCGCATTTTTTTCAAAAAAAATCCTTTGCAAACCGAAACCAAAACAAGAAACACTAGTCGGAGTTCCTACCACCCAGTAATATTTTTCTATTAATTCGAATTCCGCATTTCACATTTTTAAGCGCATTCCTTTACGCATCAGGGATTTTAACGGTTTCCTCTCCAACTTCGCACTCCCAATCCGTCCAATTAGCCCCACACCCTCCTCAAAACATCCCAACAGCAATTGTCCCTTTCATGCCCTTTCACCCTCTCCCAACTCCGACGCAATTGAAAGATCCTCGCTTGGACCAGGGTGAACGTGACTTACATCGCAATTAGTGTCAAACGATGGATCCATTCTCCACTTTAAATGGGGCTTAACCTCAATTTCAGGCAATGGTCGCTCGAATTGATAACGAACAAAAACCGATACGAAAAAAGTGAATAAAGGCGGACGAAATGGTTGCAAACGAGGATTACGCACGACGCCGACCGAATGATAAATCAAAAGATATCGAATGTTTATAAGAAAGGGTTGCAAACGTGATTAACACACGACGCAGAGCGAATGACAAAAGCTTCGTTAGTTTCCGCTGCAAAACCATGGTGGCAATTTAAAAAATACATTCTAAGCTGAAGGCGTCAACGCTCGATACTACTCCAAAAATTAATTATCGAGCTTGCCTTTTAGCTGTAGCCCGCTTGATAAACAATACGGTCTGCCCACTTATAACAAGGTTTTAAATAACACAGATTCACTACAACACGGTTCATTTTTACCACCTATAATTCAGGTAACGGGGATAATGGTTCGCATTAACGCGGTTTGGTCGGACCTGGGATGTGGGAATCCAGATCGCTGAGCGAGAAAGACAAATTTTGGAGTGCCCGAGAGCTTATTTTTGTAAACTTAGATGATCAACAACAACATTATTTGCACAATACGTGCATCAGATAGAGATCGGGAATGTCGAGTCTGAAGGAGAGTGCCTCAATGGGTTTGGAACATAACCCTCATTTCACTATGTAATGCTAGGTTCACATAACACGGATTAATATTACACGGCACTTTCTCTGAACGCATACCCGTGCTATAGAGGAACCGGGTGCGTAATTCATTTACCGAGATAACGGTTGAGAAAACCATAATCGCATTTAGGCTACATAACAGTCATCCTTGAAGTGTAATTCAGCAATCGGTGTCTCTATTTAAAAAATAAGATTCGGTTTAAGATCGACGATGGCTGAATTACAACTGATGATGGCTCCTTTGCAGCCTAAACGCTCCTATAACTTTTCATCTCTTGTATATCTATGGGTACTCTTTCGATTCCCGCTTGGGGCTGATTGTATTCTGAGTAAACATTTCCTTTTTATACTCTTTTTTATTAACTTCACCTGAGATATATTCATGTAATCAAATTCGAAATATAAACGTTTATTAATGAATTTGAATCAAAAGTTTTACATGATTAACAATATTAGGACGTATCTCTATACAAAATATTAAAACTTTTCACGTTTTGGTATTTTAATTATATTTTGAAATTTAAGAACACATCGACTGCGCACCTACTGGCACCAAGCGGTAGGAAAACAAACAACTGAGTTTGATTGTAAGATCATAATTGTTGAAATTGGCTTCATAGAAATCCCGGACATGGAAAGAGAAAAACTATCCATGAAACGGAGGAAAAAAGGCTATTGAGATTAACGAGGCAAAAAGAATACTACAAGAAAAGAAAGGAAAACATCGGAGCAGAGAAAGAATAGACTGGGATCAGTGGCGGATCCAAGGGGGGGAGGAGGGCGATCGCCCTCCCCTTGGACTACCCCATTGCCCTCCACTGGGTGCATTCTTAAATTTATTTGGCGCAAGATTCCTTGTTTCTACACCAAATATTACGTCTGTATAACAAGGGAAAGAAAGATTCTGATGAGGGTCGAGATTTTCAAAATGTATGGTCGTCAGCAGAGTGGGAATCGAGGTGAGAGGGAGATTGCCCCCTCTCTTGGAAAGTTTCTGGATCCTCCCCTGACTGGAACGAATGAAAAACAAAGCAAGGACAGGAAAAGAAAATTAAAATTAAAAAAGCGTCTGGAACGATTAGAAAAGGTCAAAGTAAGCTATGAATTTTGTGCAAATAAAGAAACAAAAGAACAACGAGAAGCACATTTCGTTAAGCTGAAGAAAAATCAATCACGACGTTTGGCAAACGAAACCGAAGGGGCGCGAGGTAAACGTCTAAATAAGTTTAGATCGATCTCTACATCTTAACAATTAAATTCTTACTGACAAATATATCAGTTTTACGATTGACATTTACAAATTCGCCGATAAAATTTGTTGTGTTTGCAAGAAACAGTGTAATCAATTCTTGTGTAGCTACTTCTCATTATCGATATTAAGGACCAATAACAGAGTTGATTTGCCTAACGTATTGCCACTTGAGCTTATAGAGCCAGACAAGCTTTTGTTATGAAACCGGTGTAAAATATTTTACCAAATTAATCCAAAAGAATGCCCTTCAAGAGATTACTGGAACAATATGGATCCTGAAATTATACCAGATAAACTAAGTATTAAGTTTGTCAGCCGTAGCAAAACGCTTGATTTCCCACGTAATTCCTTTTATGTAAATTATAAAATATGATGGCAGATTTGGGTAATATGGTTCATTGTTAGCTACAATATAAATTTATATATTGGATAATAATTTTTGATGCAAATTCATACATAATTTGATCTTATTGTCTTGATTCATTTCACTAAAAAGTATAAAATATCAATACCTAAAAATTATTTTTAATGTATACTCTTTTTTATGAAGCGCACTGAAAGGTATAAAATAAATTTTTGGATCTCAGAAAATATCTGGATCTTAAGGAAAATTCTCATTAGATATGATCATGAATCTCTTTCAAAAAGATGCATGGCATATGTTGATTAAACAAGAATTTTTCAGACTATTGTAATGTAGTGGATAATTTAATCAACATATGCCATACAACTTCTTTTAAGAGAGTCATGATCATATCTAATGAAAAGTTTTCTTAAGATTCAGACATTTTGTGGTACCCAAAAATTTATTTTACACTTTTCAGTGCGCTTTATAAAAAAAGTATAAATAAAAAAAATGTATATATATTTTCAACTTTATTTTTAAAGTATTGGGTAAAAATCTTACCCACGTATTCTAGGATGATATTTGAAGAGAATATGTGCAAAAGTGGTTTGGAACCGGTGCCCTTTGAGTACGTCTCTCCGTTTGACAATACGTGAGCATTGGATGTCCTTCAACCTATCTTACTGAATTTGTTTTTTCCCTTTTACTCTTCATAAAGCATACATATATACACCCACTTGTCATCCATCTTATTTTACCTTCCCCCTTCTTCAAGTGTGTGTGCACACCAGTGGTTCCCACACTGGGTGCCAGGGCACACTGGTGTGTCGCAGCTGATTTTTAGGGGTGCGGCGAAAAACTTTGTTTAGTAAATAAATCAATGATTTCTATAGGCTGATAGGTAATTAGGGCAATATTTTTCTCTAGTAGATTAATTATGTTGTAATATCAACAAACAGATGCGCCTAAAGGTTGTAACACCAGTGTGTAAAAACAAGAAAATGTTGTTTCTGGGCTGGGCTGCCGCGACATTTTGTTTATCTCTGAAAGGGCGCCGCGCCTACAAAACGTTATAAGAGCTCGCTGGTGCACATACATGCATACGAAAACAAACACCAGATCCAAAAACAAATCAATTCAGTGCGACGCTCACCACAAGCAAACGTTGATGAATTTTTGCGCCCTGGGCGAGACTGTACTCCAGCGCCCCCCTCCGTTAATGTTTGTTGAGATATTTACCAAGTACATATTAATTTATTCATCGCTCTGTAAAAATTGATAATAAAAAATTAAAAGAAATGACATCAAGATTCTAGCCTGTTCCTTGATATAAATTGGTATCCAATATTTATTCACTTGCAAGTAATGTATAGATAAATGATCGGGATAGCGCCCCCAAAACTTTGACGCCCCGGGCAGCCGCCCGGCTCGCCCGTACCTCGGGCCGGCCCTGCGTTGTGTAACAATGAAGCGACTAAAATAATACTGCTAACGACCGCTTTACTCCGCCAAGGCCTTAACTACCTCCGGATCGAAGATATTTTCGTAGTCACGGAATGGAGCATTGCCGAGGGAGGGAATATTCTCGCTGTTGATAAGGAGGAGAAGAGAGCAGCAGAGGTTAGGATATTGGAGGGAGTTCACTAGAGAACTTGGGACGTTGCGACGAGGGGGCAGCGAACGGCTGACAGGCGACGATCGGGAGAGTGGAAAGTCGATGATCCAAAGCGCGTGTCATGCACGGGAAATGAACCGTTAAGTGTCACGCGAGCGAAAGGAAAAAACATCGACCTAAAAAAATCGCCGGGACATCTCATCTCGGCGATGGCTTTCGTTATAACTTCCAACGAAGGCGTCGAGGGCGGAATGCGTTCGGAATATTTTTTTTAAACCCGACACCTTATTTCCCCGATCAAAGCAAACTCGGACGAAATCAGGTGGAAAAAACGTTTACCTCTCGATTTGGGAGATTTATTCTATACGGCGGCAGGAAGTTTATTTTGTGTTCTCTATCCTGACCGTTTAAATTTCCGGCATGATAAAAAGAAGTTGAAAGAAAAAACCGAGACTTTCCGACACCATAAATCCATCCGTTAAATTAAATTTTCGTATGCGAGAAAATTTATTTCAAAATCACAGCTTCGGATCGGCCGTTAAAAACCTACTATACCCCTTTGACATAAACAGCAACGCTAAGATAAAGTTTTATTGATTTATTTTATTTATTTACCGATTCAAAAATACGTATTTTCAAATGCACAACATCTTTTAGCAAACATTCACTGCCTTACAGCTAGAGTTTCAAACAGAATGCGCACCATTTTCTCGAGAATGCGGTTTACAATTTTTTTTCCACGCTTAAAATGGCCAACAAGATTTTATTTTAGGAGAAATTGCACCAGCGGAATGACGCTTAAGGCTGTTTGGTTTCAGAACGAGTTTTTACGGGTCTACTATTTAGAGCGAAGATACAAGCGCCATTTTAACATTTACGTAAAAGGCCACGTGAAAGCAGGAGACTGATTTCAAGCAAGGCTTAAGGTACCCTGCAAGTTGGAGCCTGAGGATGGAAATAAGTCGTCCCTTGGTATTATCAGAAGCATAAATAACAAAAAAATCGGGTACGACATTATGGTTGATAAACTGTCTTTTCATTGGCCATTGAAATACAAGTAATAACAGATGCGCATTTCGGATGCAAAGCAGCCATCATCATTAATGATCCACCGATAATCGATTCCTAACTACCACTGGTGGGTGGCCTATTTGTAGCTTAAACGCTCGTTTGATTTTCCATGCCTTTTAATGACTATTGAATAGAGTTTATTAATTTGATTTTAGCCAAAAAGTGAGTTCGATAGTTGTTTTGAGCGAAGAAAATAGGGAAAATCGTGCATAAACTAAAAAGACTTCACTTCGGGTTATTCCCCACGTACGAATTGAAAACAAAACAAAGACCTTTTTTAATTAAGTAAATATAATCAACGAGAAGAGATTTAAGCTAATATCAATAACGCAAAAGGACAGAAGTTTGAAATTAAGAAACGTTTCCGCTGAGTTAGTTCACATTAAAAGACACGAGTAATTCAAATCGGATCATCGCGATTCCTACCGCGTTCGCTTACTTTTGATAAAATGACAGAGCCCATTTATAAATAACTTCGATCAACCGAATGGAACACATTCGCCGTGATCAGACGGCGTAATGCTTTCTTTCTTCCCAAAAAATTACTTTCTAGCACTTCGAATCGATTTCTCTTCAAGTAAAGGCGATTATAATTTGAAATGCAGGGGGAAATGCGATCTTAATGTTCCCGAAATACTTCGTAGCGACCGCCAAACAAACATCTTAAACTACTGGAATAATGTATTTAAGCTGTAAAAAAAGTTACGAAATAGCTCCCGAGATAATGACAATACCGAGAAACTCTGATTATCGGTATCGATCCAAATTTCGACCGAATCCCAATGACTATTTGAGTCCCGAGCACCCTCCGGATACGACTTTCACCAGAATTACGTTATCGGCTCAAAAAAGAACAGATCGAATCCGAATGTCTAGACCGGCCAACGTTAACTTATCTTCATCTTTACGATTAAGGTGAGCCGTCTCGCAACGATGCACGAGTTAAGATTTCTCCTCCGCATTCCCAGCCATGCCCTTTGAGACGATCTTTTCGCCACCACGTGGGACACCGACACCCTGAAGGTCGCTAGAAGGTTTCCACGGATGGATTGCAACGCCACCATATATGTAGTAGGAGATTAAAAATTAAACAAAGAGTTTTTATGAAAGAAGAGGAGTTTCTGGGCACGTCGACATACTCGGGACTACGAACAATTAAAAAAAAAACAATCACGAAGAAATTTCCGGCTCAAATACCTCTATGGATATACGGAGAGTATTAAAAACAACGTTAACGTGTGATGAGCTTGTCCTATAACAGGGTTCTTCAACCTTTTTTACGCTGAGAATTTTTTTAACGCTCCCGTGCCCAAAAGTACGTTTTAAAGTGAGAATGAAATGAGTAACACTTTTATTAAGATAGGTGATTCATGTTTATAACGTTATAATTCACAGTTGTGGGCGTTTTTCTATTTTTCTGCGTTATTCTTAGTCTTAACACCACAACTTTTGATTCCGAAGTCATGCATGAAAGGTGAATAAGGAAAATTATCTCGAAGCGAATCCCTTAAAAACTCCGGACATACCCCTAGAGGCAGGCGTTGAAAACCCCTGCTCTGTAGTAATTTAATCCTTACAGAGTGGCAAAGTCCATTAGATCGGCTCTTAAGGAAAAAAAAACTGCGAAAAACGTCCAAGTGACGCTCGGGATCAGCTGGATAGGGAAAGAAATTACGCGCATAATCCCGAGCGTCAATTTGATCGATGTTGTTAGCGTTTTTCGCAGGTTTTTTTTTAAGAGTCGATCTAATTGACTTTGGCACTCTAAAGGCCGCCGCACGCCGAAAGCTGCGCCACGCCAGGCGCTACGCCACGATATGGGTATGTCGCCACGCCTCGACACGTCCAACGGCAGTCGCCTCCCGCGCGATTTCTGTGGCATCTTTGGTGACGCATGCACGCCCGTTTTACTGCCACCGCTAGGGCCAGTACAGGGATATTTTGCGCCCTAGGCGAACCTTCCGCCCCCTTGCATTTATGAGGGTCTATGGCATTGTACTAGTATAAGGTGCTTGCATTCTGCAAGCATATCATCTCACCTTGAAAAAACATTCATTTTTCAGATAGATATTTCACCATTACAAATATTTCTATAATTCTAAAGATTTCACCTCCGGAGCGATTTTCGCTTTTCCCACATGTAAAAATAATAGATTAAAACAATCCCCAAACTTTGCAATTTTAAGAATTTTATACTTTCTCCGTTATGGGGTACTAATGCTTTACATTTCCGTCAAATTTTAAAGTTGTAGCACTTCTAGAAGTGATATAATATTTTTCTAATTGTTTAAATTTTATACATTTTTAACGGCCGCCGCAATATATTTATGGAGAGACTCAAATGTTTATTTGTGCAAATGCACTACTCTGTAAATAACCTGAAAATTTCAGCTTCCTAGCTCATCCCGTAGTACCTAAACAGTTATCTATTTGTTTAAACTTGAAGAATTTTTAAAGGCACCACGAATTAAAATATCAAAATTTCTGTAATCTCTATTTCGTTTTTTTTTTACAAATCCTACCCCTAAAAAAATTTTCAGCTCCGTAGCACATTCGGAAATACATAAACCTTGAAAATTTGTTTAAACAATTACGAATTTTTAGCGGCCGCATTGTTGCACTTTTTCAAGATTTTTCGTTTTTTTTTAGTCGGTTTTGCACAAAATCCTACCTAAGAAAAAAATTCGAATCTCCAGTTCATCTGGAGTGCCTAAACGCTAGTATCCTCCTATATGTTACATCCTCCTCTGTAAGGAACGTCTATATATAATGATAGCACAGCATAGCGTGGCGCCACGTAGCGTAGCTTTCGGTGTGCGGCGGCCTTTAGAGTGACCAAGTCGATTAGATCGACTCTTAAAAAAAACCTGCGAAAAACGCCAACAACATCAATCAAATGGACGCTCGTGATTTTGCGCGGCGGTTAAAGACCAGTGGCACAAAACCCCAACACTAATGGCAAAAGTCACCTCTAAAATGGGGAGATTTTTCATTTGCAACCAACTTAAAACCACAAGTAACATATTATTTGGAAGCCTCAACGTATCGATCCACAAGCATACAAAACCTCAGCACTCCGTTAAAAATCTTAAGGAAAGGGATTTGAAAGCGTTTTCACGCCGATATTTTATTTATCACGGTACGGAGAACCGTATATAACTCAAGGAACTGGTCGAGTTCAAGAGTCTAAGAATTTAATCAAAAGTAAAGAAAGAAAAATAAAGTTCTTCCTCTACTCCAATCGCTTGCAAAATTAAGACTAAGCCGGCTGACAGCTTGAGATCGCAAATTTTCTTCTCGTGATCTAGTAGCGCCAAATTCCTTCAAAAAATTATCTAATTATCTTGGAATCCCGAACAGCCTTAAAACAAAGAAAAATGGATTATCTGCAACGATAAAATTCACTGAGCGGGACTCTTTATAAAACAACAACGATTTCATAGTGGTAAAAATGCCAATCCATGAATTTTTTAACGACACGCGCGAAGTTTCCATTTCCTTGCCTTTCAAGGTCCGCAAAAAAATTCGATCAGCAGGTTTGTAAACCGTTTGCCGTTAGATAGCGGTTTATTTTATTCAACCTTGAGCAAGTTGGTCGTGACCGTGAAAGAGCGCCAAACAAACACGCGTTCATTCACACGGGAAGCGGAAAAACAATGCGACAAGATTAGAATACGCACCGCGTATAAATTCCACCGAAGAGCTAGATAATCGCTTCCGAAATAATAAAGAACCCTTTTGAAAAATGATACAACTAATGAATTGGAATCCTGGCTCGCTTTTATTTTAGGAAAGTGAGCATCCTTAACAACCGCCAACAACACCGCGTACTAAATGGCCTCCGAATATTATTGTCTGATTCTCTCGAGAATTATAGAACTTCTTATGGCCGAAAATAAAATCCAGAATAAGCAATACAGTATTAAAAATTAAGTACTTCTCTCAAGTATATCTAATAGTCATAACAAGGTTATTAAAAAACATGCGCATTGCAGTTACAAAGCAGCCCTCTTCAGTGGCGATTCGCCGGGAGTAGATTCTAAAAAAGAACTCGGCGAAATACCACTGAAGAGGACTGCTTTGTAGCTGAAATGCGCATCTAATTTTTTATAACCTTGTCATGGCTACTGGAGATACCTATAATAATTTTTCAATTTTTGATAGTTAAATGCTTATTCTAATATAATTTATCCGAGGAAAATATTAGCGCACACTTCGCGTGTTATCGAAATTGTCTTAGCGCTTGTTATTAAGTCATTTTTATGAAAATTCCTTCGTTATCTTTCGCCGTCCGTTCGTTGCCGCACGTACTACATCAGGTGCATTATCAGCATTCTCGACGCATCCGACCGATTCTCCTTCACGCCATTTGTAAACGAGCGTACAAATCAGCAGGGCGGGCGTGTCTCGCCGGTTATTGTATTGCGGTGACACATTTTTGCGATTGGCTCTCGGACGATAAATCTCCTACCGCCATTGTTCTTCTCCTTTAGGAAAACCCGAAATGATTGGATACAAATAATCCTCGATGAAATCAACTTAATCGCTTCAGGCACAAGAGGACGAAATAATTTCCGCGGCAATCATGCCACTCAAGACGCAAACACCCATATACATATTACGACATTCTCGCAATTAAAACCTGTTTTAAAAGAAATTTACCGATCTCTCTTTACGCGGGCAGGATGTCTAACGATTTCGTTTCGGAAATATTTTTTATTGCGTAACGGTGGCAATAAACGCGACCTTGTGATACCCTCTGGAAGACGATCGTTAAAAAAAAGGAAGCCGAAGTAAAATAAAGACGAGAGAATCGAGAGAGAAAATAAAAATCAAATTAGTTCCTCTTCATAGTTTGAAGGAGGGGAATTGTAGGAAGGAGGTCTTGGGAATAACTGCTCTGTTTATATTTCCGTGAGCGTGATGTCGTGGATCGTAAAAGCGAAATGGGTTGTCCAGTAACAGCGTATTTCGAGGATCGGCAGCCTTCACTGGATGAAGGACAATTTGAAGTTCTTGATGCTCACCGTACCAATTTATATGAATATATGTATTTGAAAGATAAAAGAGCAGGAGAGAATATTTTCCTCTGACTATAAAAATATGATCGCAGCACACAAGACTGGAGAACGAAAGGCATAAAAATTAAAAAATAATTATAATGCGAAGTGCTCAAATAAATAATATTATAACATTTCAGGCATATTGTTATACACGAGTAAATGGTCGGCGTCTAGAGTTGAAAAAAGTTAAATGCAGAACCTTTCAAACAATTAATTCATCGACAAGGAACCTATACTACAAACAATTTTAACCGCAAGTACTTTTTATGTTAATATCATTTTCGATTCTTTAAATATAGTAACTCTAAAACAGGATAAAGAAAGTTTAACAACACTTCCTTTTATTTACAGATGGTATCGAAAAATCCTATCTTACAACAAAGCTTTAAGATTGACGTTAAAACGGACTTACGTTGAGATAATAACAAACTATTTTTTAAATCGTTCACTGAACCCGAGTATTTTGTATCACCAAGATAATTGCTTCGACACTTCAGATATCGAAATAAATCAATTACATAATTCCTGCGCGATTAACAAATTAAAACCGTTTAGCCAATTCATAGCTTCTTTCATAAGCTTCACACAAGGATCTCCGTTCAGCTAGATTAAAAATTTACGACTCCCAACTCTAGCGGGTCAGCCAATGCAATTTCGCATTGCAGACACACCAATCTCACAGTTACATCCGTTTTTACCACTCAGACTAATTTCGTCAATTTTTTGACCGACGTCCCTCGTTCACCATTCTTATGCAACTTCGACCATTAATCGATCACCTTACTATTGGCGACAAAAGAGTTCCATTCAATGAAAAATTGAAACGGCCGGATGATTTGAACTTCTCGAGATTCCAAAAAAACGCATCAACTCACGACGCGGGTGGGGGGAGAGATGAAGTTCAGGGGGGTGTGATAAGAGGATAGGACGTGATATAAGGGGAGGAGAGGGATGAGAGTGAAAGTAAGGGAGGGGAGCCGAGTGAGGGGAAGCAGAAGAGGGAAATGAGGGATGGAAGGGGAGGGAGTGATAGGAATGGGAGGGAGTGATAGGAATGGGAGGGAGTGATAGGAATGGGAGGGAGTGATAGGAATGGGAGGGAGTGATAGGAATGGGAGGGAGTGATAGGAATGGGAGGGAGGGATGGAAGGGGAGGGAGAGATAGGAAGGGGATAGGAGATAACGAAACGATGGGATGGAGAGATGTGAGGGGTCAGTGTGATAGAGGGTGGAAGTGATAGGGGAGAGGGAATTATAGGAGGTGAGAGGGTAAGTGGTAGGGAGTGGTGGGGGGGAAGGAGGGGAGAATGATAGGATGAGAGAGAAGAGATTGATAGGAGGGGAATGATAAGAGGGGAGGGGAGGAGTGAAGGTAGGAGACAGGAAGGAGGGATAGGATGGTAGTGAAAGTAGGGGAGAGGAAGTGTGGAATGGAAGTGAAGGTAGGGTAGGAGAGAGAGTGACAGTTGGGGAGGAGAGAGAGTGACAGTTGGGGAGGCGAGGGAGTGACAGTTGGGGAGGCGAGGGAGTGACAGTTGGGGAGGCGAGAGAGTGACAGTTGGGGAGGCGAGGGAGTGCCAGTTGGGGAGGGGAGGGTGTGACAGTAGGGGAGGGATGAGAGTGACAATAGGAGAGGGGAGGGAGTGTCAGTTGGGGAGGGGAGAGAGTGCCAGTTGGGGAGGCGAGAGAGTGCCAGTTGGGGAGGCGAGAGAGTGACAGTTGGGGAGGAGAGAGAGTGACAGTTGGGGAGAAGAGAGAGAGTGACATTTGGGGAGGAGAGAGAGTGACAGTTGTGGAGGCGAGGGAGTGACAGTTGGGGAGGGGAGAGGGTGACAGTTGGGGAGGGGAGAGGGTGACAGTTGGAGAGGGGAGAGGGTGACAGTTGGGGAGGGGAGAGGGTGACAGTTGGGGAGGGGAGAGGGTGACAGTTGGGGAGAGAGTGACAGTTGGGGAGGGGAGGGAGTGACAATAGGGGAGGGAAGTGACAGTAGAGGAGGGAAGTGACAGTAGGGGAGGGAAGTGAAAGTAGGGGAGGGGAGTGACAGTTGGGGAGGATATAGGAGTGCAGGAAAGGAGTGCGTGTGTGTGTGAGGGAGATGGGGCAATGAGCGAGCTAGATGAAAACTGAGGGATCAATAAGTTGCTAAAGAGATAGGCCAAAGGTCAATCTCCGTCTGGCGAATTTTCTGCAGCGGGGGAATAGGAACGCGTTAGGCGAACAAGGGAACGAAGTAAACTACAGAAATAAAATGACTCAACTGAATCCAGCCAGCTAATTGTCTCACGCTGAGTAAGTCTCGCAACGCGCAAGGAAGAGAATTCGCCCCTCCGAATAAAATCGTGGTGTAGTCTTCCAATAACTAAACTGATAATCGCAATCTGTGAAAATCGTTAATTTGCGAGGCGTAATGCGTATTACGTAAGAACGAGTTTAGATTTTGACATGTAAACAATTTTTAGTCAATCATCCGTTTTCGTCAAAGGGCTTATTTTATCATCATTCAAAAAGTAATAACACATTTGTTTTCATAAAAACAAACAAAATACATTTCTCGATACAATTTGAAGAAAAACAGGATCTAAAAACGTACCGAATATCTACCAAATACGGACGCAAATTTTAGAGCTCTAGCATAAACTCTATAGTGCCCACAGTAGCAATCAATCCATTAGACTTTTACTTTATTTTCATTGATTAATTTTTGTTGACAGCAACAAATTTGAAGATACCCTTATTACGACCAAAAGAAATTTTAATTTAACCATTATATGTGATTTAAAAACACTTGGTAACATGTTGACACTTGCTATCCTCCATAGAGAGTTGACAAACAAAATGAGATTTTCATTTCTAAAAATAAGCATTCAGAGTGGAAAAATATAAACCGTCCATAAATTTCAAACGCGTGGATGCTAGAAATGATTTTAAAAAAAGAACACGTGTCGAAAATGAGTTTTTTTAAAGAACGATAACATCTGGAAAAGAAAATTTATGAAGGGCTAGCCTGGTGTGTGTGTTTTCTTTCCCTTATCAACGTCCACGCTGAGTTTACCCTTTATAAACCGACTCCGAAGCTTTTTTTTAATTTAAACATTATTTTGGTTAAATAACTCCTTTATTACGGAAGACAATGGAAGGATTCCGTGTTATCAATCACGTCTCCTTTGATTGAATTATTCCTTAAAAGATACAAAATATTTTGTTATTTATGACCATTCCATCTTACGATTTCGTAAATCATCAGTAGTATGCTTGGAATTTTGACTACAAGGAACGCTCGGTTACATGGATATTAAATATCAGGAATTTATGGGACTTAAAACTTGAAAATGCTCTATACTGTATTATGGAGGTATATACTTACGGTGTTTACTTTTCCTACATGTTACTAATAAAGATGATAATATGCATTACAGCGTTACTTGAGTTATCATGGAGCATTTTCTTTGCATCTTTATATTTTCTCATTCTTTTCATTTGTATGTAGTACGGTACATGTAAATAGGCATATCGATCAATCGGATAGGCTCGGTCCTGAGGCATCTGATATATATAGGAAATTAAATTTACTGCTTAATTACCGCCGAAATTGCTCTTTGTTTCCATAATATATGACCGTTTTTTTTCATTTCTAATACAGAGAAAAAGGATTGTTTGTATAACGTGAGTAATTTATTCAAGGTCCACTAAACAGAACACTTGACAAATATACGCCGGTTTGACTGATGAAACTCAAGAGCTGGAGAGAGAATCGAAATTATACGAAATTATACGAAATTATACGCGCAATTTCCTCCATTGCGTGCTTGCCCCTCTCCCAATTTTGAGGCGATTAACGATTTTCCCAGCGGAATTTCCCCATATTTACTTTCACACGACGCACGAATATGAGAACGTAAAAAGGGGGAGAAGTGAATGCGACATTTTGAGAGAATATTACGAACAAACATGACAAACAAAAGCACGTTTTAACTGGGCTTGGTAGCATTCGATTTAAATAGACAAATGTCGATAAACTTCGAATTCGCAAAGAAAAAATATCGAAGAAAATTGTCCTTGGTAAGGGTTGATTCTTACAGTCGTCACAAAATTTTCTGCGAAATTATTCTGACTTTTATTTTCTAAAATGACAAGCTGTTGAGGCAATATCAAAAGTAGTGGTATATTCTCACGCACACACGTACATATTTAAGTGAAACCTCGAGATAAATACAAAACATTATATTAAAAAAAAACGAAATTATAATTTGAAATTTTAATCGAATTAAAAAAATTCGCAATCCCATGCACAGGTTTTCCCTAGAAAAACTAATACATGTACAACAAGAAACGACGAAAACTACCGCCTTCAAAGTAACCGCTCCATCAAAGATCGCGGTACAAAGAACACATGGGCTTTTTACCTAAGATAACAAATTGATGCCCGAAACAGACCATTTTCTAAACCGGGAAAAGTGCGTGCGTGTGCCAACGCATGTGTTTACCAGCACACGACCTGGACCTTTTTAGTTTGAGCGTAGCCCTTTGCACCGCCGTCACTTAAAAACACCAGTACGAGTGTATTCGAATTGGTGAGGCCACATACAGTTGACTGCGCATGGACCAAAAATACTTCAAATGGGCTGGTTCGGGTTTTATAGCTATAACCTCGCAAACATAAAGGCAATTAAGTGCAGTTATAAGCGTCTCGCGACTCCTCCTCCAACTCTTAGTCTCACTTTCTCGCGCATTCAGCGTTCGCCTGCCATTCGGTTCACTGAACTTCGATTTCCGAAGTCGCATCTCGTTCGAGGTTTTCGGACAACGAACACCGGAAAGATAGGATCCGTCGTCCAATTATTCATCGCCTACCACACACTGCAACGACCGAAAACATCGAAGGCACGGTCCCGAAAGGAAAAAGTATTTACCGTCGCAAGCGTTTTGTTTAGGGGTGCAAATTAACGTGATTTACACTTTCGACGAATAAGAGGATAACGTAATCGAAGAAAATAAAATAAAAATTAGGCAAAATATCGAGTTAAAACGTGCGTGATGCACGATAATGGAAAGATGACAATCGCTTGTACAAGAAGTTGCAATATTACGGCATTCTGCGAGGGGAGGAATAAAGTTGGCATCCAAAATAAGGTAAAATTCTTCGACGAACTTTATTCCGATAATTTTTTCACTCAATTGAGGTTACATAAAAATCTAAAGTAATTTAATATTAACTAGGACACTAATAAATATAAAGAGACATCGTTTCGCAAAGATATCAAAAAAACTCTCGCATAACTCCCCGAAGCTGATTAGCGAGGGTAAAGTGCCACTCGCGTCGATCTTTTCCCTGCGTCCGACGTCTTATGAAACAAAAAAGTAAACAAAACCGCAATCTTTCTCAAGAAACTGACGCAATTATTCCATAACGGTACTAAAGGCAATTACATCTCAGTTAAAACTGAGGAATTTTTCCTGCAACCCTCCCAAACGAGTCAATTAATGAAAATGAAATTAAACTAATTTGCCACTTCAAACGCCCATTTTTCTTTTTCGAGAGATTCATCGCAGACATTTTTGCTGAACCATCCGAATTCCAACCGAAAGAACCGCAGCCTGATCCGCCTAACGACCATAAATGGAAGACGTGGGACCGAATACCGGTCACTGCAAAATTTTAATGTTACTTTTAATTATGAAAAATCTGTCCGTCTTGTTTCTGACCAGATGAAGCTTTTTTTGCATTTTGAAATATGCTATAAGGGAGCTATGAACTATGGAAGTTATTACGCCTAAAAGGAAGAGGAAACTCCAATCGATACTGAATTTTGCGAAAATATGCCTAGTATGGGAATAAACGTAGATTTTTCAACTCTCTCACAACTTTAAATAATAACTGCCGTAACATCCGCCACCTTCAAGATTTCGGTGGATTTCTGATAGTATAATTTAATACCTGACACGAAAAGGTAACACGCAGGAGTCTGATATCTGCGAGATGACGAATTTCGTCAAGAGGATGCATTAAAAGACGCAATTAATCACGCATACATCTAAGGCTGCAAATAGAAGAATGATTCGACGAATCAATCTTACCTTACCAGCGTAAAATCGCACATTCAGAAGATCAGATTGGAATGCCAAGTCGAACGAACTCTTAGGCGGTCCAATTCGGGAAGAAATAACTTACATAAACGGAGATCCAAAGGGTGCACTGTTGACACACCAAACCGACCTCTTGCAACAAGAGCAATGGAGAGAGAGAGGTCGCCTTTTGGGATGGAGAGATTGTGAAGGAGGGAGGGGAGGTGTGAGAAGGGGAGAGTGGGGTCGCAGACGGAGAGAAATAACACGCCCGGGAGGTGCGGGGGTGGAATGCTGGGGGGGGGGGGTAAATGGGGTGAAGCTGTCACGCGAGCAGAGAGTGCGCGGACACAAAATATGATAAGCGAGGTTTGTTTTGGAGGCATCAGGGAGGGAGAGAGGGAGGGAGTGGAGGGGATGCGTGGGTGCGTTAGGGGAGGGGGAGGAAGGAGGGGATGCTCTCGTTCGCGCGGCGGGAAAAAAGAAAGATCGCGATGCGATGCTGCGAGAGAAATAAAGATTTTTTTACGAATTTGAATATCCAACGGTTTACGCAAGTCCTCTTGATGACGGATTGAGGTCCAAGGCGAGAAAACCAATTAGCTACTGCTGAGTTCCAGTTTCTCGCCAAAATGCGACGTGTCTATTTCGGAAACCCATTAAGGCTGAATAGCGCGTAATAGTATGCCGAAAAGCCATTAAAATGTTGAAGTTTTACTGATATTACCATTAAGATTAGCGAATTTTTTCTCGTGTACCACACTGCATCCAATATAAGATAACAGAGAAATGAAAACATTCCTTTAAAAAAACGAAAAATGTTAAAAGTCATAAACAGAAATAAATTCATTGACTTTATCCATTCCAAAAATAAATAAATCCATTTAAACTCTATAAATATAAAATTAGTGTAACAAAGATATTTTCTGAAGACATTCTTTAAATTGCAGAGAGCAATTCTTCTGTTTTCGATTGGTTTCCAGCAACTCAATTGAGACAAAAGAGAAAAATTGAGGACATGTGCGCAAAAATGGGCTGACCCTCAAAACGAAAAGAACTGTGTTAAGTGCTACTATCTGCTGAACACTACATATACTAACTATCCCTGACTGATCTAACATCACGGAAGCTATTGGTAATGTAATACAGCCATTGAAATTCTTGCTGTTGTTTCTGCAAGCTTACTTTTAACTCAATTTTTCTCCATTTAAAAAAAGTGTGGATTAGCCCGTTTTTGCGCGCATGTCTTCAATTATCCCTCCATATCCAGTTATGGAACAAAAGCATATAAAAATAATCAACATAAAATGATTTCATTTTAAATGCAGCATAATATTTGTACATTTCATTCGCTTTCGTCCCCTTTGAAAAATGAGAAGTAAAAAAGGTTCCAATTATAAAAAAATGACGTA
Source organism: Tanypteryx hageni (assembly GCA_028673005.1). Classification (NCBI taxonomy): domain Eukaryota; kingdom Metazoa; phylum Arthropoda; class Insecta; order Odonata; family Petaluridae; genus Tanypteryx; species Tanypteryx hageni. The sequence continues at coordinate 64,088,510 of CM054115.1, read as the reverse complement.
CTGAATAGGAATCCTAAAAGAAAAAATAAATCCGATATATAAGAGTAACTCAAAGTATTCCTATGTGAATTATATTTTTTAATCAAAAACGTAGCGTTTATTTATAAGCTTTTATTTTTCTCCCTATGAATGCAAAGCTTTGAAGATCAACGGGTAACTAACTTTTACTGCGTGAATTCAAAGGATTCAGAACTAAGATATAAATTGAGCGCATCCAAATTGTCGCCAAATGGGTTCTGAAACATTGAGATGCATGACAGCACATTGCGACATCTCATTAGCGTTTGGAACTTCAACATCGACCTCAATGTTAAACCTTAGGAACTCAATAATTCGCCAAAAATGTAAAAAGCCATTAGGCGATACAGTTTTCCTAATTACAAACGATTGCGAAAGAACTATTTGAAAAATCCTACGTGCTGTAAAATAAAACCAACTTATATTAACATACCATGCTTGTAACTGCAGATAATTACGACATGAAAATAGATTAGCAATTAAGAAGAATGATATACTAAAGCAACTTTTAAAAACTCAAGTAAATGAATAAATTTTGAAACTTTTATGTTAACTAGGAGACACACCGAGATGTGTGTGTGTGTGAGCGCGTTTGAGTGACTAAGCGTGGTTGTGCCTGTGTGCGAGACATTATCAAGTTGCATTACATACAGGTAAAAATGAACTTTTTAAGCCTAATTACATTTTACATTATATTACACTAAATAAAATAATTTTAAGCAGAAAAACTTTCGATGTGACCATGAATTTTATATATATGCGCATTTACGTAAGATGTTAGGCAATACAAATATATGTACTAAACTAATAATGCACTTGTAAACTGCGACGTAACCTTTATTAATTGTACATACATCGAGGATTATAAAAATTACTCTAATATAAAAAATTATGCTAACCGAATGTGTTACCAAAATGAGCTTATCGATAATTGACAATCGCCGTTAACTAATCCGATTCAAAACGAAACTTCCATCAAAATAAAAACCACTCGATTTTTTTCCTTTTCTACGAGTCCGTCAATGAGAGGACGCGGTATCATATACATTAATAACCGTTTTAATCGATCAAAACATTCGAAGACTAGCCGTCGTTTCGCCGGTTTGTCTCGATATATCCAAAGGGAAAAAACCAGACCGATTGCTACGCCGTCGAAGGTCGAGTCAATCAAATCATTCACGCAATATTTACGCAAGAAAAAGCTTGGGAGAGCCGAAGAGAGGGAGATTTCTCTCGCGAATTTCAACTCTCCAGGCTCCCTCGTCCTTTCGTCCTTGTCCTTTATATCTCGTAGACCGAGAGCCAGATCGATCGCCCGCGTAGTCCTTGCAGTTTTTGGAGAGTTCACGGCGTAGCGCAGGAGGGACCAATGCCCTAGAAACTGCGTCGGAAAATTCCCCAAGATCGTTGTCGTCGAGTTTTCGAGACGCGTTCGACGAATTCACGCGGGGGTAATGGGATGAAATTCTGCAAAAAGTAGCGAAATGCACAAAGATGCGCGTGGAGAAACTTGCGGTTAAGTTTCCGTAAATCGAATTCGAAATATGTACTCTCGTTTGGTAAAATCCGAGCATTTTTTTTAGCTTTTTCAGTTTAACACGCCGATACGAGGAATATTTTATCCTCTCATAAACCAACGTTCTGCAACTCGTAGAGTTTTAACCTTACCCAACGGTTACAGTTACAAAGGCCAACATTTTGAAGCACAGGTTAAGAATTTCAACATTTGCCGATAAGTAATTTAACAAAATAGTAAATGGCGGTAAAATTGGCGGATGAACTCAAAAATAGCGAGATTTTTAAACCTGAAACCACTATGACTCGTATAATAATAAAATAAAATAGGAAACATTTACGCGGATTCAAAGAGAAATTTTTTAGGGACATTTTGATGCACTTGTATCCCTTGCCACCCACCATCTTGGTTAATCACATGTTAACATATAGACGTAGAATTGAAGCCCCTATAACTCCGTGGATTAACATACATACTGCTAAATCGTCATAGCAACAATAATCCACGCATCTGCCGATCATAGAAACAACTCGTGACTCTCATGGAGACTTTTTTAATATTTGGAAAACTAATTAATGCAAATCAACAAACTTTGTTGACTGATTAAAGGAGAGTTAAAATTGAAATTCGGCTCGGCCATGGCTTCCGAAAAATGAAACGAGAATACCCACGTTATATTCAACCGGTTCACGGGCGCAGGAGTAACAGAAAGGGTAAAAAATTCATGGGGGACCAAATTTAGTTGACCCTGTAACTAACAGATGGCAGGCAGGGCCGAATTAAGCTGTACGCAGAACACGCAAGAGCGTGGGGCCCAAAGGTCAAGGTGGCCCATAGCGGGCACACTCTTTTAGGCATCCGATTAAAGTTTCTGATTTCAAAGGGCCGCCAAGAAGTGTAAAACTTGAAATCGCGAATTGCGGGACCACTGCAATGATAAGATGTGATTATAGGCGTTCACTTTGCTTTTCTCACAAAATGAAATGCAAAGGACCGCCGAGGATGCGATTATAACAATGCCTATTTCTCCAGGGAAAAGTAAGAGTATCTAGAGGCTCATTCTTAACTTCAAGGAAAAAGAGGGAGAAAGGTGACGTTGCTGTCCTTGCTGACACACGACAGGTCCGGATACGCATGTACTCAATTCACAAAGGCAGTAAAGACCCTTTTATCAATCCCATCTTTGGTTCCCATTTGTCTCTTGTCTCATGGACCCTTTTCGCTTTCGTGTAGCCATTGCTTCCTTTGCTTCCCCATATGGTTATTAACTCGTCCTAAAATTTTCGTGAGGTCTCAAAGTTTCTCTTGTTCAATATTCCGATGGGATGGTAACCGGAAGACTTCCCGCAATGAGCAAGAAGAATGTTACAGCAGGGCCTCTCTTGTTTCCGCGTGAAGAATGGAACATGATGATCCTGGGCCCACATACATGTCTAGTTTCCAGATGGAGAGGCCACTAGGGTGAAAAGATGCACCGAGTGCCTTCCTAGAATTATTTTTCTTAGAATTGTTCCCGTCCTCGTTTGGAAAGGGTGAACAGTTACAAAGTATTAGTTTTACTTGACTCGCCGTGGAAGCTGTACCGATAGTGATAGCTACGCCTTGCGTCAAGTGTTTTGTGAGTTCCGCATCGAGTTGTTCAAATATTATACTTTTGTGTTTATATTCAGAAGAATTTAACAGCAGAGTATTACTAATTTTTTACACAATTAGTAATCCTAATGTGTTTTGTTTGTGAGTGCAACAGTGACGAAACCACGGAAAACATCTTCGGAGTTAAGGTAAAGTTCATTTTATTTTTGCTACAACAATTAAAAACAATCTGATTTTTACTGAATTTGGTCAAAATTTTGTATTAAAAATGATTATTTTTCATTTAAGAGTAAACTATACAAAATTCTGAAATGGAGGTTTTGCGTTATTATTAAATACTTAAAATCAAAGAAAAAACGTTATATTCGAGGATGTTAAAATATTATAATAAATAATTACATTCATCAGATTTTAGAAAGTAATTGATAATTTCTTTCTGTATAGCTGCGTCTGCGAGGTTTTCGGTGGTGCCAGTTTTTCTAGGAACAGAATTGGAATTGAGAAATAATTTCTTGCGAGTGATAAGTCGGAGACTCCAGTTTAATTTGTTTCGCGTTTGTCTAGTGCTCACCTCGAGAAACTATAAAATATCAAACTGAAGCAAGCACAGCTTACGGAAGAGGTATCATTAGTTAACCACGTGAAATACAGAATGCGATTTTCAAAGGATATATTTTTAATTAATAAATTAAAACATATTAATAACCCAAAAATGTCTTCAAAGCATAAATCAGGTGCACAAAAACGAAAAGAAAGATTCGAGAAAATTGAAAGCATGAAAAAAATTCCTAGATTAGATAACTTTTTTGTAACTTCTCATAGCAGTAAATGTGATACAGTGCAGGATATTGATGGTGCTTTAGATGCGGAGAATTGCACGAAAGGAATTATTGACCTTCTTAGACCCATTCCTACTAGCCCAGCTTGTGTTTCGATAGCAGAGGATAATATAGTGCCACCTGCACCAGAACCATATACCTCAGATATATTAGAATATTCTAATGATTTCATTGATTGGATTGTGAATGATGACTTCATAGAATTAATATCATCTTTGGGGAGATTACCTAACCAAAATGATGAAAATTTTGAAAATTCTACGAGGGTAATGTTTGGATCAAAAAGGAAGTCGACTAGAAATCTTTTTTATTCTACCAAACCGAATAGTGAGAAAGAAAAAAGAAAATGGCTTATTTACTCTCCAAAAAGTGGTAAAGTGTTCTGTTTATACTGTAAGCTTTTTGGAAAACCTAGGAATCAAAGAGATGCTCTGGCAGTAGGATATAATGACTGGAGTAATGCTGCTCAGCATTTATCAAGCCATGAAAAAAGTTCCGAACACATGACTGACTGCTGGTACATTATTTTTTAGTAGAAGAACAAATAAAAACAGGTTGGATAAATACTTATTGGAACAATTTAATGAAGAAAAAAGTTATTGGAAAAAATTACTCCAAAGGATAATCGAAGTAATTAAATTTCTTGCTGTAAATAACTTACCTTTTCGTGGGAATTCAGAAAACATTGAAGATAGAGACTGTGGGTTGTTTTTATCTACTATGTGGCTCCTTGGAAAATTCGATCCATTCATGGAACAGCACATTAAGACGAAAGTTAATCGTGGAAAAGATAAGATTGCCTATTTATCTAAAACTGTCTATGAGGAGTTGATAAATATATTGGCAGAAAAAGTATCTAAGAAAATATCATGTGTGGTAAAGAAAAATAAATATTTCTCAATTATTGTTGACTCAACACTTGATTGCTCAAATGAAGATCAACTCTGTTTTATTATCCAATACTGCACTGAAGTGGGAGAACCAGCATCATCATTTCTAGGATTCATTGCTTTAGAAGAAAGGCACAAAAAAAATTTGGCCGAAACTATTTCAAAAGAGCTGAAAAAAGTGATATTAAATTATCAGACTGTGTGGGTCAGACTCACGACAATGCAGCAAATTTATCTGGTGTGTATAATGAAGCACAAAAATTCATCAGAGACGAGGCGATGCAGGCCATATATATACCGTGCGCCATGCAGTCTTAATTTAACAAGCGAAAAAGGTATGAAAGCTTCTAAACAATGTTCACGTTTCTTTACCCTTTTGCAGCGTTTGTACAATTTTTCAGTTCATCAACTCGAAGATGGCAGAAGTTAAATGGATATTTAACATGAAAAAAGTTATTAAAATATTTATCTACTACACGATTTTCTGCTCGTTTTCAAACTGTAGATGCGTTATATGATGGATATGGGGTTGTGATACAAAGCTTGAATATTCTTATAGAAAGACAAATTCTTGAATCAGGAGAGCATAATAGAAGGTAAAAACTTTAAGAAGGAACTACTGTACTTGAACACAGCATCGCTTTGTGCCATTTTGAAGGATGTCTTAGAAAGGGTTGATGCAGTCAGTATTTTAATTCAAAACAAAAAATCTAACTTGAAACATTGTTATGCTTCATTATCAAGCCTAATTGAATATGTTTCGAGCAAACGAATCGAAAAGGTCTTCATGAATTATATCGAAGAGGGAAGAAAGCTTTTAAAAGAAACAATGGCAAAGATTTTGAACCTATATTTAGAAGGGAAGGAAACAGAAATAGCGCAAGAAGGGAGTTATTTGATGAATCTAAATGCAGAGAGAATGACGAAGAGTTCTCTGAAAACATATTTTCTACATTCCGAGTAAACACCTACTATGTTATGTTAGATACTCTGAACATGTATCTCAAACAATGTAATGAAAATTACAAAAAAATAATTAATGTATTTGCATTTCTATGGGATAAACAAGGTTCAATAGTTGAGTTTGTTAAAATCTATTGGGAAAATGTCGAGGAAAATTGTTTGAAAGAAGAATTATTGCAATATAATTCATATAGTTACATAATGTTTGAAGTTGATGAATTGGACTTGGTTATGTTGTTATCTGATCTCAAACAAACACAATTATTTCCAAATATTGAGATTGCATAACGAATATTTTTGTTTGCCCATCTCTAATACCGAAGGAGAAAGGTCGTTTTCAAAACTAAAATTAATAAAAAAATTATTTAAGATCGACCATGACCCAAAATAGGCTTTCAAACCTTGGAATGCTAAGCATCGAAGCAGATATAGTTAATGAATTAGACTTAGATGAAATAATTGATCAGTTTGCAGAATCTAAATCACGTAAATTTACAAATTAAAAAGCTAGTTTGTTAAAACTCGAAGCCTAAAGAAGTACATTTCCTTGTATGAATACTTTTTGTTTCATTATTGAATGTTTCATGAATTGTATTTTGTGTTAAATATAAATGTAATTTTATTTAAGTATTTATTTTTCCGTCATTTCTTTTTACAATTTAAGCATATGGTTCGACTTTCATTGTGCTAAGCGTGTGGCCTATGGGTCTCAAATACTTGGAGAGCAAAGGTTTGACATGCGTGGGGCCCATGGGTCACTTGATCCGGCCCTGATGCCAGGTCGATGCCATGACCCACCTCCACGTCAATTTTCGAGGAAAAGCGGGGATAAAGGGAAAGTGTTCTGGCGCTCCCCTTTCCTGACGCATCAATACCGCCATATTTTTCTCAGCAAGACTTTCCTGAGCGTACGAGATAAAATATAAAAATTTACATATAAATTCGTAAGGAAAACATACAGACTTCCAGAGAGTATTTGTTTCGAACTGGCCTTGGTAGACAGGTGGTAGCGTGTCTAACTCCCAATGCAAGAGTCGCGGGTTCGAATCCTGCCAAGGTCATTGTCGTATGTGCTTGTAAATCTATTAAAACACATGTTATTAGGAAAACCAATGTGTTAAATAAATATTATTGTTGTTTTTATTGTTATTATTATTTATTATTAAATTACATAAGGTAACATTATGCTGGCCTGGAAGACAGCAAGCTATACTGCTAACAGAGCAATTATTATTAACGCATCGATTTAAAAAAATATGATTTCGAAGAAATTGTCAAGTTCTCGACAAATTCCCAAATGAATTGCCGCCGCTACTAAAGAAACATCACAGAACTTATGAAAGCATTCCGACTGGCATTTTTAAGGTTAAAAAATCGACAAATATACATACACACCATTATACGATCAGCTTAATCCAAAAATATTTCGGGAATTTTCCAAGGACTATTGTTCACAATAATGCCGCCTAATAAATTCAACGATCCCTCGATTCGATCCGTTCAACGTTCACGGCTCGCGGAGTAAGGGAAGAGTCGCGCGTACTCGCATCTTACCACCCTGCAGTGATACGTATTCACCCTCTCTCTTTCTATCGTTTAGTTAACTCTTTAAGACTAATCATTCGTCCAGACAGCGACGCACGAATTCACTGATATACTCTAAAAGTCGAACGAACCTTCGACATTTTCCTGGAGCTAGAGCAGACTCCACGGGAGCAAGGCAGTCTTCTATAATTTCACGCTTTGTTGGACACCTTGCTGGAGAATCTCCCACCCAATGGAATCATTCCGCGATGGCTATTACTTAACCGACCAAATTTTTACTAGGAAAATTCTATACATATTTGGCCGTTACATTTATTGCTTTAGTTTTGAATTGGCCTTTCTCGTTTGCATTGCATTGATTAACGAAAGATATATTTCCATCAGGACCTTCTATCAAAAAAAATGTTTCCTAGACAGATTTTTCCATAAAAAACTTCAGGTGAATGGAAACTTCTGAAACGTTACGCTCTATAAAACCGTTTAGAACCCTTAAGAGCATTCTATAACTTCCTCGAGCGTTTTATAACTCCGATAACATCCTTGAACCATTCACATCACTGAAATTGGGAGAACGACTCATTCAAAAATCATTTTGGAAAACAGAAAACATTTTCCGGGATTCTAACGTGCGATCCGACGTTTATAATGCAATCCCTGAATCAGGATTCTATTGCCGTTATATATTTATGCAGTTCATATACGTGAATGGAGTGAATGACCTTTCATCTTCACGCTGATTGCCCGATACGTTAACCATAGTTTTGAATCTATGTAAAATGATATAATATCATGTGTATAATAATAAAATATACTGTGTATAATAATGTTGTATGATAATATTATAAACTTCACCCTTCAGAATGGTACATTACACACAAAACAGACGTGTTACTGACAAAGATTGCCTCGCTTCGGCTTCTCTTACGGCCCCCATTTCTACCTCTCTATTCTCTCGATAACCGGAAGTCCCAATCCCCTCGAGGATTCGTGCACTCAACACCCGTTAACGCCTACATAAAAAAGGGGGCGGTGGTCTTTCCAGTATCCGGCTTAAGGACTACTCTAGGCAAATCCAACAGCCTTCCTATTGAGCGGAGATCGCCGCCTCGTATTTCCTCCTCTTACACGACATTGAAGTTGCCCCGAACAGCAATATCCCTCTAGGCTGAAAAATCCTTATACTAAATACCACTCTGGCCGAGGAAGGGAGAATGTAAGTATCACCGATGGTCGAGTGTTCTACTAACGCCGATAGCATATGACTAAAATCGTAGCCATCTTCTTCAATGTTAATAAGATAATTATGAAAAAATACAAATAAAAGACGATTAAGTAATCGAGTTCCCCATTTACAAATAACTACTTACGGTATAATACTCGTGAAGTGTTATGGCGAGAAAAAGAGTAAAAACCCAAAATTTTAACAAATATAAAAATATGGATCTCCTCAACTATCATTACTATTACTCGAATATTCGCACACACCACTAAAGGCATATTAAATGAAACTCATAGTAATGATATGTTTATTCATTGAATAATTAACAGTTTGAAAAGCATGAATTAATCCAGACTACAAATTAGCAGTATGTTTTCTTTTGAGAACTTTCTCGTTAACAAAAATCTTCTGGACGTCAATTTCTTTCGGAATGGATTTTGAAAATGGCAAAAAAAATAAAAAACCCTAATTTAACAAACCCAACCCTCTTAATAAGGCTACAATTGTACAATTCTACAAAATATTTCTTACTTTCAAGCTAAGTAACAAGAAGTCCCAAGTTCCCAAAGTTAACGTCCCGAATGGATTACTTATATGGACAGGAAATGTTTCAGTATGTGTTAGTTATCCCAAGAAATTCTCATACCATAAATACCACTTGTAATTCATAGTTTATCAATGATATAGAAAAATTGTAAAGCAAATGAATAGACCATTACCAGGTTTAAAATACTAAAAGTAATGTCAAATTCTCTTTCTGACATATTTTCCGTGTATTTTTTTAAATAATCGAATTTAATAAATGTTACTGTTTATACGATAATATGTATGGATCAACTATCCATTGCTGAAGGGTAGTCGAGCGGAAGAGAAAACAAGATGGAAAAGTATACTCCATAAATGGAATACACAGAAATTTCAAAGGCGTTCTTAATGGGAAATACGTATGAAACGGTATTGATAGATTAGGTGATTCTCGATAAACTATCAAAATTCGATGATAAGAATTAGACTCTATATTCTTTTCCCTTGAGAACAGTACAAACCTCGCTCCGATATCACATAATCACGATGGATTTGAGATTTTCTATGTAAAACATATAGGGAAAAAACGTTCCTGGAACTGAACCCGGGACTTCAATCTTCGCGAAATAAAATATAGCCCGGATGTGTGCCCCGGCAGCACGAGCCTCATACCAAGTTTCATGAAAATCGGTCCATTTATGCAAAAGTTGTTAGTAGGGGACACACACACAGACAGGACCATTTCATAAGGCTGTTTCCTTGGGAAACGAGCCTAATAAAACTTGCATTTTTGCCATGCCTATTTAAATTTCGATATTACAACAATATTTTAGGCGAGTTTTGCTTCCAGCAAGAGCGCCTATAAGCTTCGGTCTGTCCGTCCGTATGTTCGTTCTAGGCTTCTACGAAACGGATATTCATGAAATTTGATATTAAGGACTTACAGTCAAAGACAATAAGAAAATCACATAAATGAAACACGTAGGCCAATCAGAGGTACCACTTTACGGGTGGAAAAAAATGAACTTTCCGTCATATTTGGTATTGATCATATCAAAATAGTTTTTAAATAAAACTTGTAGAATTAGTGAAGTGGAGTATTTCTTTCCCTATACACTTTTATCGTAGGAGGAGAAAAACAAGTCTTCATTCGAGTTGAACTCAGAAAATTTCTTGCATGGTTACATCGTTGTGTTTTAACATAAATAAACAATTACAAGTTCAACAAGAAGCCCAAACCAGGACTACTGTAGGATGGTTTCCCAAAGCTGACGTCCCGAATTGATTACTAATATTGACAGGAAATGTTGCAGTATGTGTTAGTCATTCCAAGGAATTCTCATACCATAAATACCATTTGTAAGTCATAGTTTATTAACGATAGAGAAAAATTGGAAAACAAATTAATAGAGCATTATCAGGTCTAAAATACTAAAGAGAATGTCAAAATCTCTCTGACGTTATATTTTGCATGTAGTTTTTAAATAAACGAATTTGACAAATGTTACTGTTTATACACTAATATGTCTGGATCAAGTGTCCATTGCTGAAGGGTAGTAGAGCAGAAAAGAAAACAAGATGGAAATTTATACTCCATAAAAGGAATACACAGAGATTTCAAAGGCGTTCTTAATGGGAAATACAGATATAACGGTATCGAAAGATTGGGCGATTCTCGAATTCACCTTTCCATACCTGTATAAAAATGTATTTGAGCGGGATTCGCAGCAGTTTTATCTTAAGTAGCCCTAGTTTCGGCGGCAGATCGTTAATTTATATGGAGGCCATTCCATGTGGAGTTGACCGTTCGATCAATAAGAATTGGTTCCTCTTTAAGCTTGGGGGCTTTTGGTTCGATCTGTTACAGCTCCAAGGTAAATCCGCCCTTGACTTGTTTTATGTGTGAATAACGAAAGAAATCAAAATGTTGAAGTGGTTGTAATTAAGTCGTGGTTTTACCTGCGGTACAAAAGGTTTATTAGTTGGAAACCGATCATAGACACAACAGGAATGAAATTTATAGTGCTTCATCACTATATTCTTTTCTATTGAGAGATCCGTGGTTTTATTCCAGGTGCTTGTGCGGTCCACTAGTTCAACAAGATGGAAAAGTAGACTCCATAAATGGAATACACAGAAATTTCACAGGCGTTCTTAATGGTAAATGCGTATGAAACGGTATCGAAAGATTGGGCGATTCTCGAATTTTTATCCCCGAAATTATAAGTCGTAATTATATGGTCTCGAGAACTATCTTGTAGTAAATGTTGTTCTCTATCCAAATAAATTTTTTAATCTATACCTCACAGATCATATATGAGAATGGTAGAGAAATATATGGATTTTTAATTGTTGTTTACCGAGAGAACCGTCTTCGCGATCGATGTAAACAAAATATGCGATGTTTTGATCGAGATTTTCTCTAATTTTTATCTCCGAAGCCATAAGTAGTAATTATATAGTCTTGGGGATTATCTTGCAGTAAATGTTGTCCTTTATCTGAATAATTTTTTGAAAGTATACCTACCAGATCATATAAGGGCGTGGAATAAAAAAAAACATGGATGTTAATTGTTGTTTGCCGAGAGAACCGCCTTAGAGATCGATGTAAACAAAATATGCGATGTTTTGCTCGGGATTTTCTAGAATTTCTATCTCCGAAACTATAACTCGTAATTATGTGGCCTCGAGGACTTTCTTGTAGCAAATGTTCTCGATCCGAATAATTTTTTTAATCTATAAGTTACAGATCATATAAGAGCTAGGGAGAGAAAAGTTAGGTATTTCATTGTTGCTTGACGGATGCCATTTAACGAGATACGAGTATAGGTTTATTAAAGTAATTATGTAATATGAAAGTTATAATTGACGGATTCAGTTGAAAATCACAATTGGGCGATGAATTTTAATAACGATCACTCATAGTTAATTACATTAAAATCCGTCCAGGAACTTAGGAGATGCAAGTTACGACGGAGGGACCAGACCTGCCCATAAGGCGTTCCGCTAATACAGCTTCGCTGATAAAGAACGCCTAGTAACCCATTTGTTCACTCGTCCATGTTCAAGCCGAGTTCGGTAATAATCGTCTCCATGGCAATAATCCAATAAAATGAGATTTAAAACGCAAAAACGCTATTTTAGTATACATTCAAGAAAATACGATAAATTATCAAATTTCTGTGATAATAATTAGAATCTATATTCTTTACCCTTTAGAAAAGTACAAACATCGCTCCGATATACAATTTTAAAATATTTTAAAGCATTAAAGAAAACATCATTTCAGCGTGGTGCAAAGAATGGCAAATCGAAATTAATTATACTAAATGTGCCGCAGTCACGTTCTGGAAAAGTAAGAACAAAGATTTAGGTTTCGAATATAAAATAGATGAAATGAGTATTCGACAAGCTGAGTATGTAAAATATTTAGGAGTAACCATTTGTCGAGATCTTTCGTGGGACATGCACATTCGTCGAGTTATAGGCGCGGCCAACAAGAAACTGGCATTCATAGGTAGAATAGTACGGAACACTACAGAGAAAGTACGCGAAACATGCTACTTATCACTGGTAAGACCACAAGTGGAATACGCAGCGAGCATATGGGATCCGTACGAGAAGGGACACATAATTCAACTAGAAAGAGTACAGCGCAGAGCAGCCAGATTTGTAAAACAAAAGTACGAACATAAGGAAAGCGTCACCTCTTTATTGAGCGATTTGAACTGGGTATCACTGGAGGACCGTAGATTGCACTCAAGGTTGAAACTTCTAGAGAAATATAGGTCAGAATGTCTAAAAGAGGAGGTAGTGGGAATAATTGTGGCACCGACGTATATAGGTAGAAATGATCGAGACGATAAAATACGTGAGATCGATTGTAGGACGGAACGTTATCTAGGCTCGTTCTTTCCGAGGACAATAAGAGATCACAATAGGAAATTTCGAATTGCGTTAGACAATCTTTAGGTAGGATTGGTGCATTGCACCCCCTGCCACCCACCAACTTGGTGAATTGCAGGGTAACTTGTAGATGTAGATGTAGATGTAGATCTCTGCATGATGGATTTGAGATTTCCTATGTAAAACATATGGGGAAAAAACGTTCCTGGAATCGAATCCAGGACTTCACTCTTCGCCAAATAAAATATAGCCCGGTGTGTGCCCCGGCAGCACGAGCCTCATACAAAGTTTCATGAAAATCGGTTCATTGGTGCAAAAGTTGTTAGTTGGGGACACACACACAGACAGGACCATTTCAAAAGGCTATGTTTCCTAGGGAAACCAGCCTAAAAACGCTTATATAATAATTTATTTCAAGTACTCCATTGCACGAAACGCGCCCAATTGTGATACGCTGTACACTTTCCTAACTTGTCCGGGCCTCAAAGGAAGACGGCAAAATTTCGAATTCATTTAAACATACGTTAGTCAAAAATATATAAGGACTCGACCAGAATTCGACATTTTGACCTTCGAAATTTTTGACAGTTTATAACTCAAAATATCGACCCTCGGCACCCCTATCCGGCAGCCCTTCGCCCCGCCCGCTCTACCGCCGCCGTGGCAACATTACTTACGAAACATTCCAGAACGATCCGGTCCCGTTGCGACGTTAGACTTGCAAGCAAACCCTCCTCTTCGACTCAAAACCCCGATCTTCCTCTTCCAACCATCGCTGAAGCAACGCCCCTTCCTCGAACAACCAAACACCGACCTGATACGCACGCTTCTTCCGATTTCCCAACGAAATCCAACAAAACGTATGCGTCGGAAATAACGGTGCGCAACGAGACACGTGGCTCCCGACGGCCTCGCACGGCAGCACGGCACGTACACGCGCTCCAGTAGAGGTAGTAAGAGTATCCAACCTCGCACACACACACACGAAAGTCCGACCGGTTCACGTGATGTTATATCGCCGTAGGAATCTCTCCACACACGCACCCTTGCGCGCGTTCTTAAAGGGAAGGAGGAACCGACTGGGTCTCGCGTGACGGATGTCCTTCCGACAGAGAGAGTGAGAGAGGAGCAGGCAGGCTAATAGCGCCCCCCCCCCCCCCCGCCTCACCTCTCGAAAAACACGCTCGGGATGTTTAATTCGGTTATGCGTGATCGATAGGTATCCTCACAACCGGCGAGTTTTTTCCTCCGGTCTCGTCCTGATTCTTTTTTTGTTCGGAGATGTAAGGAGGGCAATCCCAAAATGGGCACCGAAAGAGAGAGAGAGAGAGAGAAAGAAGTGCAGCCCGAAAAATACGCTCTCGCAAGACAGGTGAGGGGAGTGTGGAGGAGGGAGGGGAGAAAAACCGGAGTGGCGGTAATGGCCTACTCCCGACGAATCGTATGTAACACGGGTCAACAACATGGCTTTCCACTCTCCCTTTTCAAGACGAGATTCGTTGCGTGTTTTCTTTTATTATAATTCGCTGCAACCTTCGTTAATTGTTCGTGTTTTTTTCGCTGGATTTCGGTTCGCTGTAATATCCCGGCGCTATTTTTAGCGTTTGAAAAGAAATGATTGTTTTTTTTTGTGCGTGAACTGAAAGCTTAAATTAGAGTAAATAAAATTGTAAAGACATGTTTTCGCTCAGGTATTTTTATTTTATTTTTAGATATTATAACACCCGCGGTGAAAAGCCAGATACATAAATGTCAAATTCCTATGAATTAAAAAGAAATTCTCCAAATTATAAATCATTTTAAGTTAAATGATATATAAATTTAATACCTATATTATATATTATTTAATTTATATAGCATTATATGTATAAATTATAGATGAATATTACAAAATTAAGTCACTATACGATAACAAGGCAATTAAATCCATTCCTGATACCAAAATACATGTCGGAAAAAGTATATTAGTAATAAGATTCCCAGGAATAAATTTCCGACATCTTATTACCGAGTATTTTTGGAACAAATTTTGGAAAAAAACACATGTAACGCAATTTGGAGGCATAAATTTGCAACCTCGTAAGAGATTAAATATGTATACATTAATATATAACCTCCTAAAAATTACTCATAAAAGAAAAGATCCACGATCGTATTTCTACCATATTATTAGGCGGAGTGTTTCTTCCTCCGGAATTTATTGCGATAGATGATGTTTACCACGAAATTCGCTTAAAAACATTCGCAAACACGTTGCCCTCGAAAATACTGAATCGTAAAAATAAAAGCTGAAGGTTAAAGCCCTTAGAAAACATTTTTTAAATCAAAAAGCTCACTTTTGCTAAGGGACACCGAACCGACAGCTTTAATCAGAGGAGAGGGAGAGAAAAGAAGGTGCGGTATTGGACGAGATGGTTAAATGAGGGATTTAATACCGGAGGGAAACGGACGAATGATCGAAAAGGATGAGACGAGATAGACAACGGGGAAAATGGGAAGAGCAAGAATGGAGGGGTGAGAAGGAAATTGGGACAGAGAGATAAGCCGACGCATTACCTTTTTACACCCACATAGTTGTTATAAATGCGGTGAAGTGACCGCTATAGATTCCCGGAAAACAGTGGCCGCTTTGAAAGGATGAACGCATGCGAGGCGTTGCCGATGTAAAATTTGTTTTAAAAAATTTTTCGTGTTTTAAGATTCGCCCAAACTTCAATACGCATTGTGATGGCTCTGTGCACACACGATTACCATTGATCAAAGAGATTATAGTTACCGAGTTACCGAAAGGTCGAGTTATGAAGGCTCAGATGTATTGCTGTTAAACAGTAAACTCCCCATAAATCGGATATAGAATAACCGGAATTTCGATCAGCCAGAAATTTAAAAAATTTTAATTTGAAAGTTTGTGCTGCATCACACGGGTACATATCTGCAGTATTTATTGGTCGTTTACCTAATCAAAGCAGCACATAGTCTGGGCCGATTAATCTTGTGTCCTTTAGTGATTGCAACTCTATGAAACAAAGTAGAACAGTATTACTTGACCGGCAAACAACTTATGCAACAACATTAGACTTTTATTTAATTTTGCTTTACATTTTTTATATTTACATTAAGTTTTTCTTTTTTGTACTATGTACTATGTCAACCGAAAAGCCTGATAAACCGAAATAATCCCGCTCCCGAGGCACCCGGCAAATCGAGATTTTACCGCACCTAGAGTATATGCAAAAGGCTTCAAGTTCAAGCTAATGAAAAGATTATCACGTCACTTCGAAAAACTAAATAATTACGCGCGCATTTTTCTTGTAATGGATGTGAACATGGCGAAAAATAGAAGTTGAGTGACATTGAAAGCACCTACGACGTATTTAATACCCGCCAACCCCTCGAAAATTCTGCTTCCGTGGGCGAAGAATCGATTTAGCGTGAGGAAGAGAGGGAAGGGAGGTCGAGAGGAGAGGAAAGAGAGGAAGAGGAAAGAGAGGAAGAGATATGGAGGGGAGAGAGGGTGAGGGGAGAGGCAAAGAGGACAGAGAGGAAGAGGGGAGTAGAGGGGAACGAAAAGGGAAAGATGGCTTGCGGGTGGAAAAAGGTCGACAGTATGCCGAGATGAAAAGAAAAAATACTTTCCCCGCAGAAAAAATCAATAGCAAAAGCTGTTTATCAACAGCCAAATCCTATCGGATCGTAAATTGATGATGTATGAAAATAAATTTGGTCAATATACCTTTTGTTTTTTTGCAATATCGAGAAAGACGATGTCTGTCATCTGTCAAAACTCTTCACGATTGGCTAACTTTTCTTGAAAAAGAGACAATTTAAAAGGAACGTTCAAATGATCATGTCGTAAATGATATGCATGGCGTTACGATAGCCGGTAAACCGGTTCGACAATCCGATTCAAAAGGCATTACCTACACGGCGAATTATATTCGAGCTTCACTCAAAGTCTAAATTCACGAATAACCTCAAACCATGATCACCACAATATTTTGTTTGTGACTGACCAATTGTAGGCTACATTTTGCAGCCTTACAGTAGCTAGGGCTGAGTGGGTCTTACAATTAATGCAAGAATTAATTATGCTTTCCCACTCCTTGAGTAATTAATATATAATTAATCCAAAAATTGTGTTTAATTATCATTAGAAAAATCGTAACTTGATTAAACTTCATCACTATCTAAAAAAATGGTCGCAAATTTGTTACAACTTCACCATCAAGTGGATAATATATATTTCACTCGAAATACTAATCTGCGAAGAATTGTAAAATACGTATAAAGTAACCTACGAATTCTAATCGACACCACGATCAAAATCCTGTGGCATTAAATCCAGTTTCCTGTCAATTTAATCGTAGACAGGTGATTCTGCTAACAATTGTGGATAGAAATATCAAAGAATAAGATCGCAAAACGCATTACAATTCTGGGGAGAACTTTTTCGTCAATGACTGATAGCTTACTGAAGGAATTGCACACATCGATGTGGGCTCCGTGCAATTCTGAAAGAAACACGGAGTGAGCTTCAAGCTTAGAATGAGCGTGCAGACGGCACAAGGCGCGTAAAAAGTTCTCTTATATAGGAGAAAATTACACAACTGGATTCTTCAAAATGGTAACCAAATATAGTTTTGGAACATCGAACTATGGATTTAAAATGGAAAATATAAATTTTGAACGGGAAATGTTACGTTAACTATGCTATATTTACGGAAATTTAACAGTAAATGCTTGGATGATAAACGCGCGATTCTTTAAAAATTCTCACAAATTTTCAAATATGGAAGATAAAGCAAATCTCATGGCTTTTATCAAATGTCATCGATAAATTTTGTATCTCTTAAATTGGCTGAACTGTGTCCGCCATCAATGAGAAAGTCATTCGACTCTTTAAGTGTGCCGGCTAAAACCAGTAACACATTAACAAAACGACAAAACGTCCAATCGAATAATCGTTATCTCGAAAGAAGACATTACCTACACGGCAGTATCAATAGCACAGATATATATCGGAGCAACTGAAGACTTTGTATCGTCAGTTTCGCGCTCAAAACAGGTCAACAACTCCGAATTATTTGATATCGACAACGGTTCAAGTTAAAATTATAATTTTTCAATGAACGCGAATGCCGGTTGTTTATACTCCCATCCACAGAGCGCCGAGACAAAGGGTATATGCCGGCTATGACGCAACCAAACGATAAGATAAAAACTTCAGTTTTCCTTCGCGCTCTCTTCCACGGTTACAATCAAGAATCGCATCTTTTACAAAAAAGTAGGGCGAACTCGCTGTTAACCCACGTACGATTGCATTCGCGAAATAATCGAGCGTCAAGTTCGTTTATTAATGCGAAAGAACCAAATTTTAGTTTCTTATTTGAAAACAATCGAGGGATTTCTACGTTCCAGTATAATATTTGGTAATCTGAGCAAATAATGCCGAGTGCGCAACTCTCTTACTATCGGCCTATTTCCGGCGCCCTTCGCCGTAAATACCATCGTCTATCTTGACCGATCTGTACTATTTCCCCATAGATATGACCGTTGCAGACAAAATCATTAGTCTAACATGATATGCGTGACGTGGCAAGTTCTGTCTCGCGTGTCATAAGCAAAAGAGATATCTCAGCTACGGAATAAATTGCTCCGAGTGACCTTGTACACATGAAAAATGAATCAACCTTCCAATACTAAGGCAGCGGGCCCGAATTAAAATGACGGTAAAGCCTTTTACGCTAGTTACTGCCGGCGCGGTCTATGATCTGCTGACATGTATTATCAATCGAAATGTCAATAATTTGACTATGTTTTCTGGCTTAAATTTAAAGTTATTTTTTAAACGTTAAACTTTCGATAAGCTTTTAATAATTAGAATTTGTTATTATTTGTCAGTTTTTGCTAGCTAATGAAGAAGTAATCGTATGCTTCAAAACTTACTATTTCAGAAGAAGTATGACGCACACCAGGTGTTCTCAACCTTTTATCTCTATTGAGCACTCACCACATTCTGAAAGAGGGAGACAGGCGCAACCATGACAACACAAAATTTAATATTTAAAAAAATTACATTCTGAAAAAGCAAAGTATACTGGTATTAATAGCATCTAACATCCTTCTTAGCGTTTTTATAAATCGCTTATGTTTTCATAATTTTCGTCCGTTCGTTCGCAAAATTTCTGAAGCTATGACAAAGCTGCGAAACTAAGTTATTTGGGATAGTTTCGGCTGGTGACAGACATGAACACTATTGAGTCCGCCCATGCTTTCATTAAGTTGAAGGGAATACCAGTAAAAATGTTATAGCTCAGTCTGCAGTCGAACTCTTTCAGTAATTGTGTCGTTTGAAAGTTGCAAATTTTGTATTGATGACATTATTTCTTCTTTATTTGAAAATCCACCAAAAATTTACTAGTCACCTGCAATGAATGGTTCCTTAATAAGCTGGCCATCTACAAGCGGTTTTTTTCTTTAATGCTAATAAATGAGCAATTTTAAAAGAAGCTTATGTTTTTAGACTTTACAACAGGTTTGGTAAATATAGATTGTTGCTCCGAAAAATTATATTTAAATCACTAACATTCTTATAACCCAGTGGAAAATGCATATCGAATGATGATTTATGAGCCTTGAAATGTATTTCAGTATTGTGTCTCTTTGGCATTGCCACGCTGTTAGAGCAGCGGGTAACTTGAAATGCCCCCGGGCACCATGTTAGGAACATCTGACGAACACAGTTGAAAATTTTTCCGTTTCCAGCCAAACACCAACTTGGATTGACCACATGCTATCACATGGATGTTGTTGACACAATCATATTAAAAATTGCTACAACAGTCAAAAAGTGATCATAGAAACGGGGATCTTTTTTAGAATGAACGATCGGCGAATTACCACCTAGGACTGCTTTGTAAACAAAACGCGCATTCCGTTATCCAACCACTTAACAGCTAAGGAAGGAATCTTTCTTAACCTTACGATTTTAGCCCGATTATCATTTTTTAAAATAATTAATAGTCTGCAACTTGACAGCCACTGGAACATTAGCAGGAAGTCGCAAACGGAAAATCGTCGTTGGAATCGCTAAGCTGAACTTCAGTCGGACTTGGCGGTCGGATATATACTTCAAACCGATCGCATGATCTTTTACGCCGCGCTACGCCGTAAAAATTAACAATCGGTCATGCGATCGTATTGGGATAGGTTTGGGGCGAAAGGAGACGCCCAATATTTTTAACGTGAAAATTCGCACGCGAACGAGACCACAATATACGTCGCAAATCCCACCAACTACGTCTGAGGTCACGTCTCTCCCTCACAATTCCCTGGCCACTCCGTTTTGTCTTGAACCCCTGGAGAATCCTCAGGGAAGGGTAGGGTACTCTGCAAGGGGGTAGCAAACCCAACGAAAGGGAAAGGATGTAGCTGCGCGGTAGCGTCGTGTCTGCCAGACGCATCCCGCCCATACGCCACGGCGCACGAAAACCGATCTCCTACTCCGACGCTTGCGTCAGGGAGACCGGGCACTAGAGAAGGCAACCTCCCCTACTAGACCATTACGTCACGCTTTTTACGATTCCCCTCTCCATCCCCACCCTTACACATCCCATTGGAATCCTCCATTCCTGCGAGTGAGGAGACTGATCGATCGCTTAGCCACGAGCAGTGAGCGAAAGTGCAGCAGATGAGGAGGAGAGTCCACGGGATAGAGATGTGGGGAGGGGGAGGAATGGAGAAGGGACAAGTGAAGGGTTCAAATAGGTTGGAAGAGATGGAATGAGTCTATTAATAGCCGGACGCCATTCGCGCGAACGAAAAAAAAATACCGTTCTCCTACCGGACGAAATGGGAGTTAAGGGAGGGTGTCGAACCTCGACGACTAGAACGGCAAAGGCAAAGGCAAAAAAAATAGAGACGATGAGTCAACTATGAAGACGGTTCTTCTTTTGGCCAATTTGCGCATCCGCTTCACCGAAATTACCTTGATAAACGTTACAAAATTTACGTGATACAGCTTCGAGTTAAAGTATAGGAATTTTGCTGGAGAAAATGTCTGAGGGGTGCGTAAATCATTTCCTTGCACTGAAAATTCTTTCAAACGAATATTGCTTTGTGTCATACGAAAAAGTTCAATTATTTAAAATGATAAAACTTTGTAATATCCTTCCAGCAGAATTGCTATAATTATAACCCTGCTGGAGGAAAATATAGAATTTTTATTTTACAAAACAACGACTAATACTTCGAATTAATTAGTAACAACAAAGCTTTGCTAGTAATACTTCTGCTATGGGGAATTTAGCGGGGGTCTGGAAACACTTTCATTGTAGTGAAATTTTCGTTAAAACAGTAATCGTTGCAGCGAGATCTACTACATCTACATCCTTCGATTAATCGAATCTCGAAAAATCGAAATTCAAGCTATCGATATTTCAACTATCGAAATTCGAGCTACAGAGATTCGACTGCATCCGCCATCGACCCGGGTCGTTTGCCCTCAAGTAGCGGAAGAGAGATGAGAGAGAGATGAGAGAGAGAGAGAGAGAGAGAGAGAGGGAGGGAGGGAGCTACACACAAACACTACCGTAAGCTTTAATGGATCCAGTTCATTCGCGGGTCTGAGAAAGACGCAAGGCGAAAGGCGCAGGCGCCGCAATGGAGTCGGACGCCGCTGAAAGGGAAGGGACCCGGGGAACCGAGCGAGATGGAAGGAGGGACGAGAGGGAATAAGGAGAAAGTGAGGGGAGAGAGTGAGACGCCGGGGGTTGGATGGGAAGGAGCAGAGCCCGCATTGCGTCCTAGGTCAGTGTACAAGCAGAGACTAAACCCACTGCGTGGTTGGTTTCCCTTGCCATTGAAAAAAAATGTGGACACGAGCGCACGGATCGCGCCACTTAAGTGACATCATTCCTAAATCGATAAAAATGTCTAACGATACTTAAATACAATTATCCGAGGTGTAATTCACTCGACGAATAATTTTTTAACCCATAAACAGCACTTTCGACCGATAACAATGACTTCGTCGGCCTTGGTAGACGGGTGGTTAGAGTATCTGCCAACGAATACTAAGATCGCGGGTTCGAATCCCGCCTAGGCCATGGATGTTTGTGTTTGTTGTGTTATAGATTTAATTGTAAATTGGCCATTTGTGTGTTGTGTGTGAAAGATTAATGCATAAATATAATAAGGAGAATAACGGAGGAAAACCGAGGACCCCTAAGTTAATTCTAATACATCACATCCCCTGCCAACTACCCATTTGCCTACTTGCACCCTAATACATAGATACGAAAAAAGGTTCAACTAAAAATACGTACGCTCGCACCAACTTCAATATCGAAATCCTAGCATTAATATAAATGGGCACACCGCTTGCCACCACACACTGACTTAAAAAAATATTGGAACTGTAGCTGAGGACGGCTATCATGTAGTCTAAACCCCTCGCGTGCTTTAAAATACCCGTTTTATTGCTCGTGTGAGTAACATGTCTTCGACACGCTTCCTGCTCCGAGTGGGTAATGGTAAGAAATAGATATTCGGAGGTTTAGGAATTACGGAGGGAGGGACCGAATGAGAGTGAGGGAGGGACCGAATGGGATTGAGGGAGAGGGACGAGAGAGGATACAAGGGCGAGGGAAGGACGCGGGCTTTCTAGGGGGAGGGAGGGAGAGAGAACCGTTGGAAAGACCCAAGAGGAGAGAGACTACGTGACGCGGCCCCTGTACGCAAAGGCGGAGCTTCTCTCTTAGGGGGGAGGGTAGGAAGAAGGGAGAGGAAGTTGGGAGAGATTTTTGAGGAGAGGGGAAGTAGGCTCCTCTTAAAGGAGACGGAGAGAGAGAGGGAGGAAAGGAAGGAGTTTCGCACATTCGAATCGAGGGTTGGAGGAGGGTCGGGAAGGTATGGAAGAGATACGATCCAACCCTACCCCTCCCACCCCTTAAGAAAAAACCTCGAACATTCCTTCCCTGGCTCTACCCCAATGGGGCGGGAAGGGTAAGGGAGATTCAAGGGCGACGCTTTCCATCAGGTAAACAGCCGGCGCCACGGATAAAGGGGTGCTTTTCACGTGACAACTTCCTCGATTCGGCGAAAAGCCTTCCGATATACTGCGTGATACGAGTAATAAATGATCTCGTGGATGATGAGAGAAATTTGTCTTTCGTAAATTTATCATTTAAAACTCCGCGCCAGTTCCGTAATGGAAATGAATTTGATAGCACGGTTACTGAGTCTACGATCAAGTAGATCAGTGGTGGGCAACCTTATCTACGCGGTGGGCCGCACTGGTGGTTGCGAATTCTTCGGCGGGCCGCATTGCAAGTTGTCAATGCTTCGGTGGGACAGATTAGACTTTAAATCGTACGTCAACAAATGATTCTGAGGTATCACATCAGTGTAAATCACGTCAAAATTAGGTTTTTAGGGTTAACATATCAATATTAAGTGTTTTATGGTTTTAATTTGATATGATATGAATTTCTGTTAAATCTCTTTTCGATTATATGTAGCTTCGCGGGCCACATAAAACGCATACGGCCCGCGGGCCCTATGTTGCTCACCACTGAATTAGATTATACATGTAACTCCCACAGTCTTAGTCCAACATATGAAACTTGTCTACTTGTTCCGTAAGGGTGAAAAAATCAAGGTTGACGAGAAGGAAAACTAATCGAGTTTCCTTATTCAATTTTCCGCCAATATCAAGGAAGTAATTAAGTTCCCGCTGCATTGAACATACTGCGATTGTCATCAGCAACAGAATATGCACCGAATCTAATGCATTCTAACGAGTATTTTTGTAAGAATTAAGAATTAATCTAATACTTGTCGAGCTCTGTATAGCCATCGAAGGTTTTTTAAATAATTACGATCATATCTATCGCAAAATAGCCCTCGCCAGGGGTATTCACCGACGTTCCATTCTAAAACTAATCAAAAAGTCTAATCAGAAGAAAATATCGGCGAATTACTGCCGACGAGCACTAATACTCAGTGGGGAGACATGAATTCAAAAAGAAGTTTTTATGCCTACGTATTTATTCTTTAACATTTATGAGCATAACATTTCCTCGGGTGCTTCATTGCTTCAGAAATAATCTATAAAACCACAATGGGATGATTTTGGTAAAAACATGTACGGGACGTCACGATTCATAAAATAAAAAAATAAAATAAAAATCGACCGCTGATGCCATCAATTACGCTCGTTTTCTTCTCAGGAGCACTTTAATTATTAAACGCAACAAAACCGAGCGCCATCATTACCATAATCACGACTTCGGCCTCTCGATTGATCCAAGGTCGCAATTGATCCCTTCCGCTCATACACACTATGATTTCGATTCCAGGAAACGCACGGTATCCAAGTTGAAAAAACAACTTCGTAACGACGTCCCCAAGGCCGGAGTTTCCCACTCAAACGTCGCTTTCTAGATGAAATATCTTCCCTTACTCGATGGGAACCATAATTATCATGGATCTGTCCGAGATGGGTGGACCGAATACATATTGACGGCCGTAGCCCGCAGACAAATGCATACCAGACGAAATGGGAAGAAACTCAGCGCCGCCATATTTTGAAAAAATAAAATAAAATAAAAAAGGTGCTACGCGACCCTTTCGAAGGACTGAGACCTGCATTGTGCAACCTCCACATCGGGGCAAGGACCGAGCCAGAAGCTGACTGGGAGCAAAAAAACCTTAGCAGATTTGAATGTCCCGTAAAAAACGAGGAAAAAGCACACGAAGAAAAATATAAAATACCACTTTATAAGTATTTTTTTTCAAGACGTGAACCGAAACCAGAAAAGCTTTCAACTCAATAATTTCATTGGCCAAGTTCCCATTTTTTATAATCCACAGCAAAACGTGTTTTAAAAACGTCTGTCTGCAGTTCTAATCTCGGGACTATTTTCTAAAATGAATTTTAACCATTAATTCGCGATTGAAATGTATGGTTTAATAAAGAGGTTCGAATACCTGTAAAGACGGTAGGTAAAGTTCTCTTGACATGCGTACGATAAAATGGCAGTCATGAGGTCAAACGTGTCTCTAAACGTAAATTTCCGAATAACATTGCTCGGAAGGGTCGCTCATAAGACTCCGAAATTTCAGTTCCTGCATTGCAAATTTCGTCAGCTTTATGTAACATCCTCTAATTTCCTCAAGCTGAGAAAAATAAACAAGTTAACGCTTGCATGCGAGAACGTCACCGGTAGAACTGTTTGCATCTCCGTGGTGTCAATAAAACTACTCGCGAAATAACAAATTTATGAAACCGAAATTTTCCACATGCACCCGCAAACACATTCCTTTCTGTGCACATCTTCGATCGTGCTGATGACGTCCCAATTAGCTAAATATGAATCACCACCTATCTAGTAATTTGTAAAATGATCAATCGTTCTAACTGACAATTAGCGAATTTTATTTAATTGTTATTAATTTTGTTATTTTGAGTAGGATATCCATTTTTTGTTTATTATAGGTTTATGTTACAAATAAAAATTTTCTTCCGATAACTACCCTTCCAAATATTTTTCAATCACAAAATTCAGGCAGCATCATTTAGCAAAATCAGTTACTACCGCTTTTTATCTCTTTATTTCAGAAGTAATACCCAAATTTTAGGTGTAAAAAACTCAATTTGTGCTGATCTAGACAAATTAAAATAATGTACCACTTGAGTAAAAGGCCTCCTACTTGATTCTTCATCACGTTTAAATGTACTGCGTGCGAGCTTTACTTAAACATATATTTTAACACAAAATTCTGATAACTTGCGACTTTAATTTCATTGGTTACTAAACATGAACCGATCTTTCATGTGAATATCTTTAATAAAAATAACTTGGCATCCGAGGCAAATTCTTACGATGAGATAACATAATCAGATAACTTACCCGCCGACTACGATGTCACATCGCTGTCGACGATTGATTAAAAAAATCATTAAAAACCATTCGATGGAATGGATCAATTAAAATGTCTATTAATGGTCATTTGTATCACTTTCAACACTACGGCAACGGGGAAATAAGCCGACAGGCTGGATAGCTTATCGAGATAAATAATTGCTCTTAAAAAAATTTAACATGATCCAAACGTAACTTATGATGCCTACTTTCCACTTAATTATTTTAAATTAAATGTGGTGCAGAAATTACTTACATTGGCTTAAATAGCTTTAAAATCACCGCGGATGAGTTGCTCTTTGTATTCCCAAATTCCATAATTTAGCGTAATAAATTATTACAAATACAATCGAACGGAAAACTAAACTGATGGCGCGTATTTGTATGGCAAAAATTACGGGGTGTATGTATAATACTAGATTATACCGAATCCGAGCCCAACAATAGTCGTTGCAATGGCAAAACACTCGTAATGAGTGATAACAAATGCAAAAACGACAGTATTTACACGAAATTCGGAGAAATACGGTAGATAAGCAAAATTCTTAATTAAAAATTAGAATGTCCGCTCCTTTCCTTAGAGAATAGTACAAATCCCGCTCCGATATTTCTAAGATATTTTACTGTGCAAGAGAAAATTACCCTTCACGATTGATTTCAAATTCCCCATGTTAATCAAATGGAAAGGATGGTTCCTGGAATTGAAACCGGGACTTTCAATCTTCTCAACAAAAACAATCCTCGGGTGCTCGGTCCCAGTAGCGAGAGATTTCCACCAAGTGTAATGAAGATCGGTCTATTGGTCCAAAGGTTAATAGGTGGGACACTGGAAAGTAGGCTAAAAATGGAGTGTTTATGTGCCTACAATGGATCATAGCTACATAAACTTGTATACAGGGTATATACTAAAGCTAATAACATACATTGATCTTTTATTGAAAATATAGGGTAATGACGAATCTACTTCTAAATACGTACATTTTTAGTTTATTCATATGCATGTAAAAACCTTTTGCACATACATAAACAAAACACTTTATATAAATTTAACGCGGTCGCTTACATGGTCTACACTACAATATAGAAAACTTATTAATATTTGTTTTGATCACTGCTAATCGATGTTAAATAAACTAAACTAAAGCTTGAAAGCGAATAATTTCGCGACGGATTCGATAGACTCGGAAAATTTTCTTTTGCGGCAACGATGTCTTTCACGCATCGCCTCCAGTTAGACTTCCTCAAAAGCGGGAACGTAAAGGAAACACGACAAATAAAAGCATACTTCACCTTTCTCAGAAATCCGCCATGGCGAAGAAGTCTTTCGCGAAAGTCAAAAGGAAAAACAACTACGGTTAGGCTGCCGACGAATTTAAGAAGAAAAGTGGCAAAATAAACGGAATAATTTCGGGTGCATCCAAGTGAATGCATTACATTTATTTACTTTGCACATACGGAAAACTCGACCCTAAAATTTCCTCCGTCGGCTGTTACGTTATATCGGCGATTGCCTACCTACAATTGAAAACGCACGCAAAAACCACGTAATATACATTCAGACGATTGGAAGATTAAGCGAAGAAAAAACCGTCTGGTATTCCAAAAATTTCAGAAGTGAAAAATCAACTCGATGGCACATTACTTATTTCTGGAATTTCTTCTTGCACGCGTTTAAAAATAGCGGGTGAATTTCACTCGTGCTATTTTTTTAACCGAAGCGGGCCCTTCCTAATAATAGCCGAAGGCTGCTTGCGGAATGAAGATTTGATTTTGACGACCCTTGTTAAATAATAAATGTAGGCAACCTTCACTGCATTGCTTTTTGACCACGACAACTACAACATAGCCTCGATCTGAGTGTGTTTTTTGAGAGAAACGCATTAAAAAACCAGCGGAAATCGCATTCGATTAAAACGTGTTCCCTGCCACATTTCATCTTAGCTGCAAAATGCATTTAATGCGCATTGAAAAGATTTCTCAATTTAGCAGTACAAAGAAAACCCGCAGCAGCGGAACACTTCACGAAGTTGCGTATATCGCTATCCATGCTGTCAACTCTTTTTTACCGATAATCCTTAATATTATGTAAAAAAAGACCGATTGTTCGTTTAAATAACACTTCATAATATTATAAAAACACTATTCTTGTAATTTCCTGTCATTGAAAGTAAACGAAATTTAAATTTATTAAATAACGAATAAAATCTTAAAAGACCCGTTCGTAAATTGATGGCGGAGCAACGGTGCGAATGAACAGAACCACGAGCTTACCGATACCTCCAAAATACAATTTTCGCACTTACAAAATACATACATAAAAAATAGGAAAAATACATCGAACACCGTCACAGCGAGAGAGGTTTCTTTACTTATTAAAATTTAGCATTAACGATTTTTGCCGCGTATGAGAACACACACACCGGGTCTCGCGATTGTCCTGCCGGCTCTGAAATTGGATATTTCCAAAATGCGTCTGCTATGATAATTCGACCGTGACTCAAAAGCGTATTCATAGTAACAAAATTTCCCTTATAACGGTATTCGTTGTAACGAGACTTTACCGTACAATCGGCATCCCAGGAAATCTACATTTAAAAAAAGCCGTTTCCACTCCAGCAAACTGTGTGAAAATTCCACCATTCCCGGTGACTCAGCGCCGATTATCTGAGCTATTTCTAGACTGAAATCGTGAAGCGCCATCGCGTAAACACTATTCGCGAGATTTCCGCGATCCTTGATCCCACGCTCGCGAAACGGCTACGCACGATACGTCACGTCGGACGAAGAAGGCTCTAGAAGAATAAAATCCTCCCACGCCTTTACAGTCACGGGGGCCCTCCGAGAGGTTATTTTGTTTGTAAACAAAGATATAAAAGAAGTGCAGGGGAGGGGGTGGGTGTTTTACTCTCTCTCTCCGTGACCCGTTGACCGCCAAGAGCCGTCGATATAGCGAGCTTCCCAGGTCTCGGACCCAGATCTCATCACGTGTCAGGTCCACACACTCCACGCGCCAGAAATTGTGCCTACACCCCGCGGTCACGTGATCCTCGAAATCGATGGTCATCAACGCAGCCAACAGAGTAAAATGACTACGTCCCAAAACCGTACCTCCCTTTGCGCTGTATAGGCGTTCTTGGAAAAAACCGTATAAAGCGAAGCCGTGCAAATCGAAACCGTGCAACGCGAAACCGTGCAAAGCGAAACCGTACAGAGCGAAGCCGTGCAAATTGAACCCGTTTAAATCGAAACGGACCGAATTCTGAAAGATTTCTCCCATTAGAAATACACTAGGTTACGCTTGATCGCCGTCTTGAGTTCAACGTGCATAGATTTAATTATCTTATATCCATAATAGCTTCCTTTAGCCTTTCTTTTAACCTCTAACAAGGGAAGCCCCCAAGGTGTGACACTCGCATCGGATTGAGACTTTGCTGAATAAAAGTATATGTAAAATAACAGACTCCTATTTCTACCTAGGTGCCAACTCGACGTTGTTTACGAGAAAATGCCCTTTGATAATTGCGATCCGAGAGTCAACGAAATAAAAACGTTAAAAGTCCTTTCAAAACTATCTTGGAGCGTCGGTCTAGGGGACCCGAGCTGCATAACAAATATTTTTGCCGGGGTTCGATTCCCGAAGGGACCAAATTTTTTTTCTGATTTTTTAATTTTTTTTTCGCAATTTCCAGCATATCGTCGATAAAACTTGCACAACATTTTTAAATCATTTATTCCATGCATTATAACTACTATTTTCTTCATCGTAATTCTTCACTGTAATTCTTCACGAACATAATTTTATGGATCACAACCCATTTACCATCATGATCAATACATGACGAGATTTGAAAGGAGGAATGCAGAACAATGCACCGAAATAACCCAACAATATTGTGACACAATGCCAATTATAATTATAATGGCAATAATTGACACCAGCAACCGATTATTCATAATGAACAATATATGACGAGATTTGAAAGGAGGAATAAAGAACAATGCATCGAAATAACCCAACAGTATTGCGACATAATTTCAATTATAATTATAATGACAATAATTGACACCTGAAAATGATAACAAATCCCTTTAACAACAACACCGTAACTTTAATAACAACATTATAAGATGACTAGACGCAGTTTTTCGTGGCCTTAATAGCAGACGTCCTTGTCTCTCTACCACAGTCAACGTCAGAATATTGCCGAGCGATTTATTGTTAGAGGGCACATTTTGGAGTGGCGATTGGAATTGTTCGTCTTTGTTCGTGTTTTGCGAGTGATCTTCAGTTTTTGGGGCAATAAAAACTGCATTACGATGAAGAAAATAGTAGTTATAATGCATGGAATAATTTTTTTTTTAATGTTGTACAAGTTTTATAGACGATATGCTGGAAATTGCAAAAAAAATTAAAAAATCAGAAAAAATATTTGAAACTCAGCTCGTTTCCCCTAGACCAACGCTCCTAGATAGTAATGAAAGGACTTTTAACGTTCTTATTACGTTGACTCTCGGATCGCGATTTTCAAAGGGCATTTTCTCGTAAACGACGTCGAGTTGGCACCTAGGTAGAAATAGGAGTCCGTTATTTTACATATACTTTCATTCTGCAAAGTCTCAATCCGATGCGAGTGTCACACCTTGGGGGCTTCCCTTGTTAGACGAACTGAAACATTTTGCGTCATTTTGTAGCGAGTTCCGAAACTGCGATAAAACGAAATTGATGGCCGTGCAATTCTAGGTAGTTTACCTCGATCAATTAACTAGTAGAAGCGTTCCATGAAAGTTCGTTAATGGAGGTAAAAATAAAATAGGAGACATAGGGATGCGCTCCAGTACTTCAGAGAACGGGAATTTGCAATATCATCAAGTACTAACAAACAAAATCGAATATGCCTGAAAGCATGAAATATGCCAATTAGTTTGAAAATACAATAAATTGGGTATTAGACCAGTACATAGGTCCTGAATTCCTGGTCGTTAGAATTGACAGCGGTGGAATTCGAGGTGGCAGGAACTACAAGGGAGGGGGGGGGGGGCAAGCAAGTTAATGTCTCTCACACGTAGCTATCCAGCAGATATTGCACGTCGTCGACTTTTTTGATACCCACTTCCTGGGCCATGCGACGCCGGTTTTAATGAAATTTTACTCTTTCTAATCGCTTTGCATTCAGCTTCTGAAGTTTTCTTAATTTTCGATTTTTTGCAAAAATATTGCCGACTTCGTTATAACGGAGCTTTGCTCTCAGAGGATTCGTTATTACAGTAGTCCTCTAAAAAACCGCACTAAACCGAAAACGAATAAAGCGAAACCGTTGAGGGGGAGAGATATATGCAAAAGAGATGACTTTCTCCTTGGGCTGTTGTGGGACTATATATGAATGCAGATGGAAAGAAAATAAGATATTTTACCCATGGGTTCCATAATAAAATGAAGTACCTATGCCATTACAAATTATCATTATTATTATAGTCAATTACTACATCAAATCAAATCTTATATTACGACCTTCGGATAAAAAGAAAAGGGCCTATCTTACCCTAAACAAATGAGGTAAGCACTGTATGCCGAGAGAAGTAAAAAAATTACAATTCACGACTTTTAGATTTCACATATCCGTGAATGGAGTTTACTGCTCTGGTTGTTTCTATAATGATAAAGGCAGCGTCGCTTCTTTTTGCTATCACGTGAGTTACTCCATAAATCTCTTGAATAATTGATGGCACCAGAGAAAATTTAAAGCGCTTAAAGTAGTTTTAATAAGATATTTTCTAAATAATTAATACAGGAAATTTCAAGATGTTGAAGAAATAATATTTATACAGTGTGATGGTTTTTTATGTTTATCCAGCACACTGCGTACCCAGTAAGCATTTTCAGTATAACGTACTATCAGTACAGCATGGTCCGGAGACATACGTTACAACGTGATTCCACCTTAGTTGATCAAATTCCAGCATATAGGTCACCGAGATTTTTTAATACTTCTGTAGGCCATTTACGCGACGTAATTTATCGGATTTATGGAATCAGGCTGAAGAAAAAAAGAGATTATTACTTTAATTCTCCTAAAAATGAATTCAGGTACATAAATCTCAAAATGTAACACAATAAAGGATTCATACTTTCACACTCTTTCACAACCGTTCCTGCAGATAAGATTTGAGCTTTTATTTAAAGCCAAATTCGACAGAAAAAATGCGAATCATCAATATAGTCACCAACAGATTTTTTTAAAATCCATCATAATTATGGCTCCTAGATATTAAACCACTGTTTACCAATTGATAAGGCTCGGCAACATGGATTGACAAAGTAATCTCAAGGGGCGTCTCGCAATTTTGCCATTAAAAATAATGGTAAGATTTCAAATATTTAATAAATGCGAGTTATTTATGGTGAAACATGATGCATTGACACCTCGATATCTCCAGTAAACATGATTTACTTGACTTTATATAAAATCTTAAAGAAAAACTCTCATTAAATAAAAAATTTGGAAATTGCGTCGTTATTTATATGGCGGTAATTGTAAAAGATTCTACAGGGCGCCGACAGCTAAAAATGTCTGGAAATAGATTTAACTTAAACTTTTTACTTAAAAACGGAGTTGATTGTAGAAGGTATGTATTTATAAATTTACTTCAAAGATCAAACAATTTTGCATCCAAAATTTAAAACCTATACTTACCTATTTTTCGGAATAATGAACGAATATTTTTTCACAAAATCCGAGCAAATTTCAGATAAAAATTATAGTACGGAAGTTATTTTCCGATCAAATTCTAAAGGAGTTGATTTCGCGGGCGTGGAAAATTACGGAGGCCTTAGTTGACAGAGTAGAGGGACGATGTTTTACGATTTTTAAAGAAATTGAAAATCACTATTCTTTCAGACGTTTTAAGAATAGTCGTTAAGCGGACCGATAATGCAAGGTCGTCGAATTCTCCTAGAGCTTCCTAAAGGGATTTTTTTCTAATCGACAGGGCGGGATTACAACCTCGCATTGATCTTTTCTGAGAAAAGAATCGCCCAAAAAATGCCCTATGTATGGATTCGCTGCTTATCGACACACTGAGAACTATTTCCGTCGTTCTTTCCCGCCCGTGATCACGAGATATCCGCCAAATTTCGCGAATTCCACCGACGTCATTTCCTGTTCGCGTGGAGTAGACCGGTATTGGCTCACATTACACTCCTTCGTTTGATAATTTATCTTATAAATGTATTAACTTAACGGTATAAAAGCAGTGATACCCGCGAGCCGTAGTTTGACCAGCTATGAGGATTATGAAGTTGAAAGACATTATAAGGTCATATGAAAATATAAAAATAATACACTTCGCCTTTTTCCTTATTTCTGTGATAAATAAATAGTTTCATCCTACTTTCCAAAAAATGGAAAATAGTCTTATGAGATCGCCTCGGTGTCCGTGTGTGTCCCCACCTAACATCATCTTCATGAATAAACCGATTTTAACTAAATTTGGAACATAGAATCTTCGCATAAATTAATGACCAAAATGACGTATTTGGACCGGATCGACTGAGCAGGGGTGCCACAATTGCAAAGTTTAACCTTTCGGTAATTATGAATTAGGAAGGAATTGACAAAACCGATTTCAACAAAATTTTGTATGAAGTAGGCGTGCAACAAAAACTAACAAAATCAAAAAATGATGGAATGATATGACCCGAAGATCCTATGCAGACAGGCATAAGCTGTGAAAGTTGGAACAATTTTTGAAACGAGAAAAAAGTCTGCTATGACCGGGAATTGAACCCGGGTCTTCCACTTGCCGGGCGGATATTCTACCCCTGAACTATCGTAGCAGAACATTTTCTCTCGTTTCTGAACACGGATGTTTTTCCTTGGTGGGACGGGAACTAGCCAAGCTAGTATCAAACTGCCCCGACAGATGTCCTCGAAGAGCAGACTTTTTTCTCGTTTCAAAAATTGTTCTAACAAAATCAAATTGATTAGTATATATATAAATAGCAGGGCTGCCACAACATAAGGAATTTAAAAAATTCTTTTTACATGTATTTGTGTTTAACTGTTCACATCAATTTTAACCAAATTTAATACTTATAATATACACATATATACAAAACCACATTAGCATATTTAAACTGCAAGTCAAACAGGGGTGCCACAATTACAAATTAAACTCATTCAGTAATTAAGGATTTGGAAGGAATTGGCTGAAGGGATTTCAATTAAATTTTGTATATAAGATTTGTACAACATCATAATAAAATCAAGATGTTTAAAGCGGAGCTAAAGAGCAGGACTGCCACAGTAAAGAGTAAAATAATATTTCTTTTACACGTATTTCTAGAGAACTGTCCACATGGATGTTAAGCAAATATAATATATTTAATCTTCATATAAATAAATAACCAAAATATCATATTTAAACCGGGTCGACTAAACAGAGCTACCACAATAACAAGGTTAGAAGTTTTCTGCAACTATGAACGGATTTCAAAGAAATTTCGTTTCTATAGTATAGAATGGGAAAACGAAATATGTTTAGAACGGATCAAAAAAGCAGGGCTACCACAATATAAGGAAAAATAATTTTCTGATTTCAAATCAAATACATTAGTATGTATACGAATACTACTACGGCGAATTTGAAGAAAGCCACTTCTGTACCAAGGGGAAACCTGTGCACACCCCTACTTTTTACATATTAAAATTGCATTGAAAGGAAAGGAGGAGGATTAGTCCTTTCCAGAACTACTCGTTTTAATCTGGTAAGAGTTACCTCTAACGACCGCTCAGTTTCCTTACCTTATTCTTCTATTGCAATTTAGACTGAATGTGACCCGCGACGAGCGCTTAAGCGACGTATGTGGTCCTCGAACCGAAAGATAGGGGAATCACTTGTTCAAATGACATCAAGGATATAGTCCAGGGACGGGCAAACTTTTTACATGGCGGGCCGCATTAACAGTTGCAGCTTCTTAGGCGGGCCGCATAAGTAGATGAAAATTCTTCGGCGGGCCAAGTTAGGGACCACATAAGTGTTTAGACAGTTAGTGAAAATCAATAATATGTTATCCCCATAAAATAACTGGAAAGGTTTTCCGGCCATAATTTTAAGCAACACCAATGAAATTATCTGCATTTCATATTAAGGTTCGCTTTCATAACGGCATCGCGTGCCACATAAAATACCCTCGCGGGCCATAGTTTGCCCACCTCTGATATGGGAATAATTTTGAAACGAGAAAAGCTTATGCTTATGCCCGTCTGCATAGGATCTTCGGATCACTTTATTCCATCCACCTCTGATATAATCAAACCACGATTTAGCGCCACCGTTTGTCCGTCACTGATATTGGCGTTAAAGCGGGGGCGGTGGTAAATCGAGGTATATGCTTGCTCCATGTAATCATAAGATGGATTCATTGGCGGTACGCGGGGGTGGCACTATATAAGAGGAGCGCTAAATCGGCGTCTGACTCTAGACTAATCACAGTGCACGCAAGATACATTTCATTATTATTAGAACGTTAATAGAAAAGGAAACTTTTACGTCTTTCTGGAGAAATAAATCAGAAATCAATATTGCATCATGCGAAGTATTTGCGCTTGCTGCTGGAGTAAATTCAACAATGTGTTTCCGCGCAACAAGTTGAAACAATGTGACAGTTCGCTAACGGGAGGAAATACAGGTGAACACAAAACGTCGCCGAGTTCCAACTACTCTGTCAAGTGTTTTCGCACCCGAAAAAACGATAGAGTGCACGAAAATAAGTCGATTGGCAAATACGCCGGAGAGAGCCGGGTTGGATGAGGTTGAACATGTGACGATACGTCGGGGCGAAGAGAGAGACTTATATTGCGTACGAAACGACAAAAGACACTCGTTATGTAACCGCTCGATTATTCACGCGCCGATTTCACCCCTGTCAACAGGAAGGGCCGAACTTCTTTGTCCTTTACGACCGAGGGGAAAATGGAAAATAAAAGTCATACAAAATCTGACCAACATGACACTCGAACCCACGGACCTGAAATGAGTAAGAGAAAAATATCTTTTTTCAGCAATCACGAATTCGACTAAATGTAGTTATTTCCGAGGTTCGATTAAATGCAGAAATTACGCGTCCACTATCTGAAAGCGTATCATAATCTTGACTGTATGGGCCTTCACTTGGTGGTATTTCATGTTAAAAACACGACAAAATTAAATTTTACAACACCAATTTTTTATTGTGGTGCTTTAAAAGTTAATTTTTTCGTATGATAATTTTCAGCAGCATCCAAACTACGGTTAATTAAAGGGATATATTTTTCCTTTTCCACGCGAACAAAAAATAATTTTATTTTACGATGTCCGAGCGCCTTTAAAATGAAATATGTTACAAATTGAATACATATATCATAGATACGTGTGTGCGTATGCATGTATATAACTTTTACAGCAACAATAGCTCCACTATAACACCACGCATTTACTTTACGAGTTTATAAGGTAGTCCTTGGCATGTCACCAAATATGGCTACACGATAGCATGATTTTCCTAACAAAATGTCCAAAAAAATTTCTTAGAAGCCTAAGTTCCTCCAATTATTTATCTGGCACGAAGGAAGAGATTAATCACATCGCCGATTAAAAATTCGGATGTAAACCGAATTTCAAAAATTCAAAAGATTAACCTCGACCCAAGCAAACTAAACCACTTTCGCTGACTAAGGAGAACGTCATTATATAGGGATATTACGTAAATCGTCATAACGCGATCCCTCAGGACCGCGATAGTGGTAAGCTCTCTATAAGTTCTATTGCTTTCGACACAGCAAAGCTTCGTCAATCTCCAACAAGCATCCTTGGAGAGAGAGAGAGAAAAAAGGAGGATGGGGAGATTCCGTTCATGAGGGAGAAGCCGGTGGAAAAGGCCGAATGGCATCGTTCTATTTCCGTAAGCGAAAGGGGAAGGAAGGAGCGGAAAAGCACATCTGCCGCAGATCCAAAAAGCCTCCACTCAAAAGGTTCACGAGGGTGGGAGGGTTGGGGCTGGAGGGAGAAGTGAGACGACGAAGCGAAAACTTATTCGCGGTAAAAAAAGGCAACAAATATCCCTTTCGAGATCGACAGGCCGATTCGGAAACCAAATCTGAATTTCGGCCATTCCATTTCTCCGTTATTTGAGACTTATAAAGGGATGTTTGTGTTTACTATTCAGGCAAACGCTTCTGGGGCCAAATATTACGTTCTAGGCTTATCCTTCGAGCATAACACGAATTTATGGAGGTTAAAGACGAGCAATAGCCATTTAGTTCGCATACAATTTTGCGCAGCGCCACCGAATCAGTCCTTGGTCGTAGTTGAGCGATTATTATTTTTTCTCAAAATAAAAAATATGTTATGGGGTAGCGCGTCTTGTTTATGAGCTGCTGTACTCTAGAGACGAAGAGAAGAGATCTCAAAATCATGCGGATAAATTAAAACGCATCCAAATAAATCCCTTATGCATTTATTAAGATAATTTAGTTATACGCGGAGTTAGAGCTGTTTAAACCGAAGATTAAAAAATCTGACGTGGAAACTACATGAATTTCTCCATACCTATAATATCACTAAAAATTCTCAATAGGTAAAATGTTAATAAATATTTTAAGGAACTGCGAGAAAAATTTAAATATTTTACAAAGAACAGAAATAAACTCAAACCGTAGCCTTCTGATATTGGATATATCCACGAAGCTCCAACAATTAAGAAAATAAAAAGGAGCATTACTAAGACATAACTAAGCATAAAGTGTTTACAATAATCGCCGGTAGGTGGTGTTGTGGTGGCAGCTAAAAAATTAGTTTTAAAAATATCTCTTAAACAATGCATTATATGGGGAAATGTTTCGAACAAACATTGTAGAAAATTAAATCTCCTACAACTGTTATTACTATACTATTTTACATTCATCAAATATTAAAGTAATTATTTCAAAAAACGGATGTGACAAGAGTAAACACCCACTTCCGGTTGACCGATTTTTACCAAAAACTAATCAGTTCTTGTCCCTTTGACAAAAATGTCAAATATAAAATTTCGCGTTGACCTGATTAATAGTTTCTTAATTAGAGCACCCACAAAATTCCGGTCACAGACACACACAGAAAATAACCAAAACATGTTCAGGGGACCTTAAAACATGTATTTCGGTTGAAATCTCGAATTCTATTTTTTTCATACCTCGTATATGGAGAAAGTAAAAAGGCGTATTACAGCGTATTAATTGAACCTTTGGCAGGTAGAAGGCATTTTCCTCTCCGCATACATATAAATTAAAATGAAACCATATTGTTTCGATAACTGTTCCCTGAAGTTAAAGTTAAGTTGCCGTAAAGCACTTTTGACAAAGTACACTACAGAAACACGCTTTAAGCACTAGAGATTTCAAAATTATCATCCTTGAATAAAAAAATATATTTTAGATTTCTTATATTTTTAGGAATCTATAACCTCGACGCATGGCATTCTCAATGCCAGTCATTTCAGGCAACATATTACACTACCAAAAACTCTTCTGAGGCGAAATATAAAATTTTTAATTCATACTCCATGCTCAGTGGAAGCATGTAGGCACGACCTCTACATCCCAAAATGCTTACAACCCGATAGTAAAACCCACAGTTTAGACTAGAGACGATGTCATCAAAGAGTTTCGCACGTTTATGACGGCAGGGCATGTAGGTTACGGAAGAAATCAATGTACGAGACGGGATAGACCTCAACGGGTAACGGCAAGCCGCATACGACAAATTACTCAACGCAAATGGACGGGTAGAAGAAAGTGGAGGGAGAAAGAGTGGGAGGGAATCTACATTGCCTAACAATCGCCTCTCATAATTAGCAACGCCATGTGCATGGAAAAGATCCAAGAAGAGTGCAAGAGGCTACGTGTGCCAAAATGCGCTTTGAGCTAACTTTACCATCGTTAAGTCCAAGACAGAGGAAGAGATGCTTAAAGAGATATTTTGAAACAAAATAGCTTCACCCGTTTTAGCCGAAATATACAAATTACCAACGACGATAAAAGATACAGGTTAGAAACCTCCCATAAACACCTTATGAATCACACGCAGTGGCGTATGTCCACGGATTCTCGGCCGCCCTAAATTATGCGTCGCTATAGAGAAAAATGACATCAAATACTTGGAAAACTTTGAAATGTGGACATGGAGGAGAATGCTGAAGATAAAATGTACAGATAGGATGAAAAACGATGAAGTACTACGAAAAGTAGGAGAGAAGCGAATGATTATACAGACTATTAGAAAGAGGAAGGCAAACTGGGTTGGACATTACCTGAGGAGAGTATGGTTAAAGACGCGTTAGAATGAAAACTAGACGGAAAAGGGGAAAAAGGCAGGAAAAGATTTCAGCTGATAGACGATTTGAAAGGGAAGGAGAGTTATCAAGATATGAAGAGGATAGCGGAAAATAGGAGTGTATGGAGAACCAGGTTTAACCTTGAATAATCACGGACCTGTCTACGGACAGACTACCTATGATAATGACGGAAAATACGCCGAATCGAATTAAGCAAAATTTATTCCTCGTTCGAAACCTGACACGGCGGATTTAATTAGCGGGTGATAAATATTCCCACCTTGCAAACTACCCGCGCGAAAATCGCGACACATTTCCGCGAATTCTTTTCGTTAAACCCTATCCCGCAGCGATTCGCCGCGTTGCAAAACTATTTCTGAGAAAGACGCTTAAAAATAACACACGAGATGAGTAGCGATGACAAAACATCGGATGACGCAACCGATTCCGTACTCGCAATATGAAGTCCATTACGAATGAGAAATGACTATCGAGCCACGGTCAAAAAACGAACTTCTTACCTTCGATTGTTTACGCGTCGGGGCAAAAACACGGAGCGTCGACAAAGGAATTCCTACCCCTCCTCTCCCATATTCAGGCGTGAATCGGCTAAGTTGTTTGCATGCCGCGTACGAAGGTAAACGGCGCAAGGTAGAAAGAGAGAGTAGGCGCTTGTACCTCTGGAGACATTAGGAGGAGAATGAACAGGAGCGAAAAACGAAATCATTCGTCCAGTCTCAACTTTCCGGTACCTATCTTAATCTTTTTAACTACTGAGATGCGGCCTATAAAGCCCCAACCAAGTCATACTGCCAAACGGGCGGATAGGTGCATAGCTTGGGGAGAGAGGGGGCAATAAGAAAACAAAT
Organism: Tanypteryx hageni; assembly: GCA_028673005.1. Taxonomy (NCBI): domain Eukaryota; kingdom Metazoa; phylum Arthropoda; class Insecta; order Odonata; family Petaluridae; genus Tanypteryx; species Tanypteryx hageni. The sequence continues at coordinate 64,048,350 of CM054115.1, read as the reverse complement.
ATATTTACTGGCAGCTATTTAAGGAGAATAACACCGTCTCATAATAATAAATATACAGCGTATATTAAACACTGTTCAGATATTTGCAAAATATTATTAGAATGCCTGTAATATAAAATAAATTAATTGAGATAATATTTTAACGAAGATTGATTATCTCCCTTAGGGAGGGGTAATTACCCTATTACCCTCCCCCCTTTGTATCCGCCATTGCTGTTAAATTACTCCGCTACTTTACTTTCCGGTATTTCACAACAGGGTTGTCCAAACTTTTCGCCTGTGGGGCCACGTTTCAAATTTCTCCTAACCCTAAGGTCAGCGAGCAAATTTGACATAGGTAGAATTATCCAGTTATTGTCTAGCATTGCGCCGTTTAAAGCGTCATGGAAATCATAATTTTATCTCAATAAGCACTATTAATATTTTATCTTTTTGCACACAATTAAGCAATTTTATTTAGCTAAGATATAATTTTTGCTTACCTTTAAGAATCATTCATTTCAGTTTGGTTTTATTTGTGAATACTGATTTTATTTGCACAAGTTACGAAAGGGCAGCGGATCGGATAAAAACCTTTGGCGGGCCGTATCTTGGACAACGTTTGTTTTCATTATACACAGGAATAAAAGTGAATATCAAGTTTTTTTCTTTTAACGAACTCTTAATCCCATGACCGATTATTAAACATGGAAAATCCAATTGCAAATATAGCTAGTGAATAAATAATAATAATAAACAATAGCAGTCTGGGAGACCGCACCTAAGTTACAATTACCTCACTAGTTAAAGGGTAAAAAGTGTCAAGGTGTGTAAAAGTTGCTTTCTTCAGGATGAAACAAAACAGCTAAAACCAATACGCCTAAAGAGAATTAACAGGGTAAACAATTCTAATCTTTCGTTGTAAAAATCTGACGACATAGGACATTTATAGCTTAACCAACCATTATTCTTAACCAGCTTGAAGTTCTGCAGAAATAATGCGAAATATTCGCGATTAAGAAATTGGTCATCGTGGTGTGGCGTAACTACGAAGGAAAGAGAGGGTCAGATGCCCCGGGAACAGGTCAGAAAGGGGCAGATAGCCCTCTCACATCGCCCTAATTACGCTACAGTACATTAAACCTTCGGGTACAAAAGAGACTACTGAATATTGGGTGAAAAATACGTGTTCCCCAGTCCAGAAGCTTTCTTATGAATCAAAAAACCACAGAAAGGAAAATATACGCTATCACTTTGTTCTTGCGCGATCCCAGTGGCCAAGATCGTGACTCGATACCTTTTCCTAAGAAGCTTAACAATTTTCCTCACCCATTTTCGCAAAAAAATAAACTGAAATAAATTCTGCCGATTTTAACGGTTAATTTTAATGAAACAGAACATGCTAACGAGCAAAACATTTTTATTAATTTTTAGCAACTTTATTTGATCTCCATTTCCTTATTAAATGAAGATTATTCAAATTAACCACGCTGACCTTACCCAGGATGCCCGAAAAAGCGGAATTTAGTGCGAATAAATATCTCCAGCTTACGCATTCGACCACGAATTTCGTGGGGGTACGGAAGGTTTCGAAAAATCCCTCCCCCGTCTCCATCGATCCCTAGCTTCGAATAAGCCGAGCGGCGCGCACGCACGAGCTAAACCGCTTACTGCTACCATGATATAAGGGGTTCGGAAACCCTAAGGTAAATGTTATACTGCGAATATCTGCACACAAGGCAAAAATCTGAAATTAATTTGCGGCGATCTCCTTTGTTAGAACATGATGAAACATGAAGCGCCAACTTGAAATAATCCTCGACTTTTCGTCATTGCTTCGTGATGTCCGTCCGTCCGCACGCATATATCAGGGAAGAATTGGCTGAACTGATTTAAACCAAATTTGGCACATATAATATTCACATAAATTAATGACCAAAGTGGCATATTTGGACCGGATCGGCTCAGCAGGGGTGCCACAATTACAAAGTTAAACTTTTCTGTATTTATGAATTTGGAAGGAATTGGCTGAACCGATTTCAATGAAATTTTGCGTGAAGTAGACATGCAACATAAAATAACAAAATCAAGATGTTTAGTATAGATATAGAAAGCAGGGCTGCAACAATATAATAAATAAAAAACATTCTTTTTACACATGTGTTGAAATGCCTGCATCAGTTTAAACCAAATTATAATATTTATAATGCACAAATATATAAAACCATAATAGCATATTTATACTGAATTAGCTAAACAGGGATGCCACAATTACAAATTAAAATCTTTCACTAATTATGAAGTTGGAAGGAATTGGCCGAACGGATTTAAATTACATTTTGTATATAAGATTTATACAACATACCATTATGAAAGCAAGATCTTTAAAGCTGAGCTAAAGAGCAGGGTTAACACAATAAAAAGTAAAATAATATTTCTTTTACACGTAATTCTATAGAACAGACGGCATGGATTTTCACCATATATGATGTATATAATCTTTATATAAATAAACAACAAAATTATTATATTTAAAACGGGTTGACTAAACAGTACTACCACAATATCAAAGTTAGAATTTGTCTGTAACTGTTAATTTCGAAGGTATTGGCTGAATGGGTTTCAAAGAAATTTCATTTGTAAGGAGAGTATAGAATGCCAAAACGAAATGAACATGTTTAAAACGGATCTAAACGCAGGGTTGCCACAATATAAGGAAAGATAAATTTCTGATTTCAAAGCAAATATATAAGTATACGATTATACTACGGCGAATTTGACAAAAAGCACTTCTGTACCACGGGAAATCCGTGTACATCCCTACTTGTTTCTATTGCATTATTACCGGAATATCAAGAAAAAAATGCTCGCAGGTCACGGAAAATGAATTCCGAAATTTTGGAAGGATTAAACAGGTATTGCGTCATATTCCGCGAGAGGCTTTATATGAGAAAATATCAAGTATTAAATTCTTTCACTTAGAATATCCAATGAGTATTTCAGGTAATCGCTAAAAATTAATCGATTCTTACAGTTTTCGAAATTGAATTATGGTTTTTATAGCTATTTCTAAACACTTCGGAAATACAGGTAGCTCGCTTCGGTTATTCATCACCAATATATTCATTTATTTGCTTTAGATAAATACATAAAGTACTCCGTACCAAATTATTCTGGCCTTACAAAACCAAGGTAATGGTTTCTTTGCAAGCACATCGAGAAAATTGATGCATTTAACCAGACACTCGCTGAAAATGTCAAAATAGCATGACCAAATAGTATGTCCGCGATAAATACATTAGAATACATTCGGAAAGAGCATGCAATACTAGATCTAACATTTTTCTATATAGTGACGGATGATACGAAATTTAAAAAAACAATCTCAGCATTTAAGATTGAAATACCACCTAATTGCCGTTTTTTCCTGCAAAGGGGTTATTTTAAAACTTTAAGGAAAGTTAACGACCTAGTTGGTCTTTGTCCCTATTCGCGTTCCTCATTACGTTCACGAAGCTCCTGCTATTACACATGTCAATGGCCGGTCTCAACTGGGTCAGACTCAACGCGCAAGCTCAGTAGAGAGCAGAATACGCAAGGCCGCCGGAATGCATCTCGAACATGACTTGCGAGAAGACCCTGACAGCCGTAACCTACTCGGGAGGGAGAGAGAGAGAAAGCCTCAGGCTACGAAATATTCCTGCTCATTGGACGTCGTCATATTTCCATCCTCCGCGAGGTAACTATTTCTGGACTTTTTGAATAAATCCCCACTTTCCCATCTTTCTTGGATGTTTGCGTATCCTTTTCGTCCGATTTGAAAAGATATTAAAGGATAGCGGTGTTGACATAGAGAGGCGCAAAAATGTTTTCGACATTTTAAAACATTTTCAAAGTTCAGGAAAATGAATAAAATGTTTAGTAAAGAATCCACTTTAATAACTCGCACAAAACAGACGACCGGTATCGAGTAATACTTAGTCATCATCAGGTCAAGAATAAGGACACTACAACGTATATATAGGAAATGGGCGAGGTCGGGGAGGGAGGTGTGGAGAAAACAGGAGAGGGGAAAGGAAGAGGGTCTCTTAAACGGTACTTTTTAGGGTGTGGGCGGAGGGGGAAGAAGACGGTTGGGGTAATTGTTTAGCAAGGGAAAGACCGAGAGAAGGAGCGGGGAGTGGGTTGGGAAGAGATGTTCGTTAATAATGTCGTTGGCGTGGGTCTTCACGTGGTGGATTATTTCTAAATGTTCGAGAAGGTTGAGTCTCCGGCTTTTGTTTTCGAGTTATTAGAGGATTCTTTACTAAACATTTTATTCATTTTCCTGAATATGGAGTTCCACCACGTCAAGGCTGCATCCATCGATTTTCCAAGTTGGTACCACCGAAACCGCTTCGACCTGTTTTTTAAACCATTTATTATGCGCCTGGGGATCTATATGACCCCAACCAGAGTATATTTCATAAACCATTCGACCATAAACATTTTATTTAGCTCGTTATTTTTGTTCAATAAATTATCTGCTCACATACGTCATCGTAGAGCATGTTCCATAAGAATAAATCATTAAACAATTAAAATAAGCAATATCACAATGATCAACAGACAAATATTACATGGGGTCATATAGACGAGAGGTATCCACTTGCGTGTGCGTGTCTACTCGAGGGTTATACGCGGTATATGGCAGGGGCAATGGCGATTCGCTTCCGAAGATTTTCCTGCCGATCGAAATTAATTAATGGCGCGTTCCCGAGCGGGGAAAAGACGGAATGACGAAATAATGGCCAGGGAAGCGTAACCCGTATTTTTAAGGAAGTTATTTTAAAAACGAAACGTCTCGAAGGCGCCCTGGGATAACATCGACATTCGATTAAGTCCGCGATAGAGGAGGAATGAGGAATTCACTAGTCGAGATGACCTTTTTTATCGATTATCCCTCCGAAACGGTGGCATTTAAAGCCAAAAATGTCCGAGCTTTTCTCCTCCTGCGGTCATAATTTCCCTTTCAATTCGCAAACAAATGAGCGAGTTTCCGGCTTCGTTTACGCTCGCATTTTCGTTCCGTTGCTTTGTTCTACAGCACGCTCAACGATACTCCTGTTTGTGGGTCAGCCGTGCAAAACACGCGATCGTATGACTCCTACGCATCTGTTGTTCCTTCACTGCATTCTCAAACCTGATCCTCTCTATTTACCTCGATCTTATCTTAGGCATATTTTGTCCGTGGCGCCAAATAAACCACAGGCAACATTTCAACCACCATTTCCGGTTCTTGTGTTTACGTCAGCACTTTCATTCATAACACACCGCGAAACGAATAAAGGAAACTATTCCGATTATCCGGATTGGAGACAGAACCTAGTATTTTAAACGTGTACGAGATGTAATATTCGCCGAAATTTTAATTTAACGTCTAATCCGGTCCGCCGAAGCGTTCGCAACCACCTATGCGGCCCGCCGTGTAGAAAAGGTTGCCCACCCCCGGTAGAACATAATGTTTTGACAGGGAAAAATAACCACACCAACCAATCAACATAGGTTAAAATTTACTGGTCTCCGATTGTGACCAACCATCACCGTATCCAAATTTGCGAATAGACGCTATAATTAAAGCGGCAAACAAAATTAATACACAGAGCCGATTTAATGAGTAGAAATGCGACAATTTTAGCACGACCCCGCACAAGGGGACGAGGTTCTCGATCGATTTACAACTACAGATACAAACGAAGGCACAAATCTAATAGTCGGGTGTGCCCTGACGCAAAACCAAAAAGTATAGAATCGACGTCACGAAGCGAGTTACGGGAAGGGAAAGCATGAACATTTTCCATAGCGACCTACGAGAGAAAACAAAAACACCGCCATTTTCCTCGCCTTATTCAGTCCAGCTTTCTTGACGCTCGGAGAATCGAACCCTGGCCAGCTGTAACCCGAGTAATTTCTTTCTCGGGAGGATGGCGCTTTGTCAGCGTCCATTTATCTCCCTCTACCTCTCTCCTACAACATCTCCCCTCACCTCTCCCACCCACCTAACAGGGTCCTCGAAAAAAGAGGGAAGGACGGATCTCCTCCAATGTAGGACATTCTCGATTGATCCAAAGAGCCGTGGGGTAGGGCAATGGCCTGGGATCTTATATGGGTCATGCCAGGGGAGCAATGCCCCATATACAGAGGGGATAGGGTGCGGGGGTGGCCGAGAAGGGGTTGGAGAAGCCACGCCCCCTCCCACTTCCCCTCTTCACTCCCCTCTAACCCTCAAAACAACCCCTCCGAGCTATGCTCGCGAACTATCAAACGCCCAGGTCAGGAAGAATTCGATACGAGCGGTTTTGCTAATTCCACCGGAGCGAGAAACGACAGAAAGACGACACTCGGCGTGTAATTTCTTGCTCAAACGATGGCCATGAAGACTGTTCACCTCCAAACATAATAAGCTTCGCTCGCTAAATCTTGTCTCCATGACGACCGCGTCAATAAAATCATAAACAAAAAAATTAACTCGACGCGATACGAAGTTTATTTTCGTCCGCGGGAATCACGCGAAAGGATTACGCGTAACATGGAGGGAAAAACATTACGGATGCTGAAGCACGTCTACAATAGGTTAATTAAAATAACTGACGTTCGACAATTATTTAAGGGCGAGTTACGTATGATTGCCTAATTGGCATAGAATTCAGTCGTTATACAATCTAATAACTGATACAACGAGCGGTTCCAAATTACATTTTTAAATATTGAATAAAGTTCAATCGTTCATTGATCGGATACGTGATAATTAAAATGATCATTCCAAGCTTAGTTAATCAGACTGACTGTGCAATTTATTAAGAACACCTACACCTTCCTTCCATTATTAAATGCGGATCGCAACGATTAACGCTTAAATATAAATTCGCTTTTAACTATATCTTATTATTTATGTTCCTAAAATAAGAATAAGAAAAAGGTATCTTACACACCGCTCAATAGCGTAGAATAATTAAGTTTTGATTAAACTTGTACACCGTTTTCAGCCGGAAAGCAAAGGCACTTAAAAATTTAGGGTTGTAACTGAATAAAGATCGGAACGGTTCATGTAAGAAATAAGCACATGAACAAAATGTTAACTCTAAATGCATTTAATCACCCCTAAGTACTTTGTTCAGCCGTAAATAAAAGATGCCACACGTAAACCCAAACGATACGTTTAAAATGAAAAATACAGAGAAAAATAATGCATACGTGATGAATGATGAATTTACCAGTCAAGTTTCTTCGGTGTTAAATAATGGAACATCTGCTTTACTTTAGTTCACCTTGCAATTAAATCTAGATAATAGAAAAGTAACTTCTCCAGCGAAATTAAGAGAACTGACTAATATCGAGGGCAGGGGTCTCAAAAATGCGGCCCGCTAAGAGCAGTTATGCGGCCTGCGAAGCCCAAAATCAAATATTTTTCTTAAGAAATATTTTTAAACATAAGAAATGTATTAAATGCATTAAATCAATACTTCCAAAACAACCGTGTTTTATATTTCATTCCCGTGTAAAACACTAAGAAATTGGAGTACAAAGGAATTTTCTTGACAAGGGATGTGGCCCACGCACGAATCGAGTTGAAGAAAAAGATGTTATAAAGTTTGATTGCTTGTTTAAAAGCTTGTTTTGGTTTTTGAAAATAATTCTGTACATAAAATCGATTTATCTCTAAAATTTATCACGAAATTCGATATCTTCTGCGTATCACAAAAAATAACAAGCCCAATTGTATACGTGCCAAAAAAAGGATATTAAAATTAACTGTCCGCAAAAATTTGGAGTGAATACAAGTCTTAACTAACATTCTCACTCATATCTCCACAAAACTGTTAAAATTGTGCGATGGTTCGTGGGAGGTCTTTCCTTTGATCACCTGGCGCTTCGTTCTAAAGTATGTGGTAAACAATAGAGATCAACGGCAGAAAAACGTTTAAAATAGGCTCTTTCACGATCTTAAGGGGACAAACGCGCTGAGATGATGAATAACCGCGTATTGTGATGATAAATACATGGCGCATTCACGCGGCGAGTTTAAGGTTACGATGGCCAGAATTAAGCCACAAGAGTTTATTAGACTAAAGCTAAAGGGGGAAAATGCTCAAAAGCGACATGGGGTCAACCAAAACTCCGCTAGGTAAGGTCAACCACCGTCTCAGAAATGCCGACCATCCCACCCGTGCGAGACTTAGAGTCAACTCTTCTAATGCTATACACCGGCTTGAATGTTTATTCAGTGCGCAGAAGGCGAGGCACGAAAACCATTTTTACGCGGTGAAACGTTCTACGATGCGGGATACATTGCCACGAGAGTATAACATTAAACGATCCGTTTATAAAAAATATCCGAAATATGACCCTGAAAAAAATAATAAAAAATAAATCGGATATCTTATTTCGGAAGTAGATAACACACCCAATACAGAACGGGAACTTTCGGAGGACAGAGAACTGTTCCCCGGATGGAATTAAAATAGAAACGAAACAGTCACACTGACGAAACTCTTCGATTTGACAACACGAAACAGGGTGAACGATGCTCAGTTACAACTGAGCGACGTAGATTTTGTGTACCGCCTCACAGATGAGGATTCTCCAATTATCATGGCTATCGTGAAACGTTTCCTGTATTCGAAATTTCAAAATATACAGTGACGATAAACTAATAAATTGATTTCCTACAAAAAACAAAACAAAAGACGACGTAAATAGAAAACAACTTTGTTAGAGAGTACATCCTCATGCTACGCAAGACTGCAGTACAGGGGAAACATTCGCTCACGTCACTCTTAAATACAGGTTAGTTTTGTTAACTCAAAAACATAAGCCGGTGACTAAAATACTATATATATCCACTACTTGAACGAGTATTTACACTAGATACAATTGATTCGCGGCATTTTCAAATTCAACCTCTAAATGCGTCACGCGAGGAAATATAATATTCCAACTCTACTTAATAGGATTAAAACCAGTAAAAACAATAGCGAGAAAGTGTTTAACAACTATTAATACATAGTTAACCAACTGTCATGCCACTCTTACACAGATCAGTTAAACACGATAAAATAAATTTCTTCTACTATATGATCATACACAGGAAGCTAATTACTTACCTCAGAGTTATGAAAAACGGAAGCCGGAAGACGCGGCTAGACAAAGGTGTCCCTCTATGCCTCGTGTCTTGTGGTATCCCAATTCGAATCCCGCGATAGTCGCCGGCTAGGTGTGATATGCACGGCAGGAGCGGAAGCCCACTGCTCCCGCCAAGGACGTAAGAAGGTCGCGTGTGTGACTGTTCTTCCCACCGGGAGCTGCGCCGCTGCGCTTCGTAGCAGACGACGCGCGCGAAAGTGAATGAAAAATGATAGTAAGAGAAGTTGAATAAAGATAAATCGTTCAGAGGGCTCATTTTATGCTATGCATCTAGAAAAAGCTTAAGCATTAATATCATAAAAAGTTTAGTTTCATTTTCAGAGAGAAATTTTCGATCCACAACAGCATCGACTTCGATTCATATCGATGCGGCTTCATCTTGAGTAAACATTTCTCAATTCATCAAAACTTTTAATGAGATTTACGCTTACGTCATTTTACTTAAAATATTCCCTAAATAATCATGATGTGATGCAATCTAATTCGAACGAAACTGAAAAGGCCCGTTAATGTGTATCGTTTGTCATTTGTATTTTGAAGAGTACTTTTCATTATTACCGACCTGGCAGCACTTGTTGGATGCTGGCTTTATTGAATCATTGTATTGATGCGGTTTAAGTATTTATTTGACAACATTAAGCAACGCCGGCAAATTGTTTATTTCATATGCTAGGTCAAATGCAAGTTACCGTGCTAACAGCCACGTCTTAATGACAGATCGGATTTTAAAAAATGTTGTAAGCATATTCTAAGCTGCCAGGGGTGGAAAATACCCTAAAATGAGGTACTTGGCTATGTAAATTCTTCGAATTTCTGTTGTAGGTAGGCTTCTGCCTTATGATTTACATGCGTAGAATTCCTGGTATCATATACCGCAAGAGATATATTTTCCTCTCGGCTATTGTAATCCTTGTATCTTCTGTCATTCTCCTTCTGCATTGGGGTGTTCTTTGTACTAACTTACAAGCCTGGCAGCATGTGTCTAATCTGGTAAGTTGCCTAGAAATGCTACATTAATTGCTTTTGAACGCATACAGTATTAGACTGCAGGTATATGTATTTATGTGTACAAAGAACTACGTTTAACCTCGTTAACTAGTGCTGGGTAGCTAACATATATTAATAAAGTCTTTGTGTTATAAATTTGGTTTAGTACTTACCAAACCTGATTATGTAAATATTACATTTAGTGATGTCTGTATATATATATATATAAATATCTATCTAATTTCCCTTGAAGGTTTAGTATTTCCGGGTGGTCACCACGTTCAATTGGAGAACTGACAACAGTTTCGCCGACCTTCCTGTGACCACCCGGAAATATGAAGCCTTCAAGTCAACAGCACCACGAAAGCCTTCGAACAAACATCTAATTTCCCTTATTTCGTTTCGGAACAGTTGACGTAACTCGGATATTATCACCTTGGTGAAGAAATTCTTAAAGGTTGCTTGAAAATTTACAAATAGTTTCACAGATTAATCAATAACATTAATGATATGACTGCTCTTTCTATGTATTATTACATTCAAAGCTTCGAATTCGTGGTCTATCTTGTCATGTACACAAGAAGTGACGAGGTGGTTTTTGAGCTGTAAAATGATCTGAATTAGAAGAATTATATCACAACTACCATTGTCAAATCACATATACTGAATTTTGCTCTAAAAAATAACATGCTTTTAATGTATTGCTAAGTTTATTTTCTTCTCAACCCCATGCCTAGTTGCACTACAATATTTGAAATGTATGTCGTGTAAAATATCTGTAATCGAACTCTTGATGTAGTACTCTTCAAGCAATATTTATTTCTACAGTATAATTATCTGCAATAACCTCACAATATTTATCTTGTATAAACAAAAGAAACCTCTTGTATATTTCCTCTGTACATACAATGCAATTTAAAACTAAGTTCCCAGTCATGTGTAAATAATTATTGAAAATAGCACGAATTTAATGGTAGCCCATATTTTTGTCTGAATATTGCTCAACTTCTATAACAAGTTAATGACACCCAAACAAACCGTAATAAAGGGTGTGGTTATAATAATTCATTAAGAATGGTGTTGTGTATTAAAATAGTTTCCTAAAAGCCTACTTATGAAGGAATGCAGATATTATATTCATATTTGCATTTTGTGCAGGATTAATTCACAAATTTAACATTGGTATTTTCTGCCAATTCTTTCACATTTGAAAAATCAGAGGAGTTTTGCAAATGTTATGTTTATAATGTGCTAAATGTTTTGATCATTGCTCTTAGGTGGTAGGAAATTAACCAAAATATATCTTATTAATATTTAATTTAGCAGTATCAAAATATTTTCAATTAATCCATTTGAAATTGAACATATTTTATGGAAATATTGGTAAATGCAGCCGATTCGAAAATTGGACAAAAAGTTAATTTTCTTCAAATGCAGTGCGAGCTCCATCATCAGGACAAGGCCATAGGCAGTCTGTGTAAGGCCCTGTGCATTGACAATCAGTTTCATACTCTCACATGCCATCCGTTCCATGTCGGTAAGGATGCTGTGTTCTCTGCCATTTGGACTATACCAGGAACTCCTCGTGCTGTCTTTAAAGCTATTAGGCTTGGAGTAAATGGGGACAAGGATTCTTTCTCAGAAAATCCGGTAAATCTTTTTATTTCTTTTTTTTAATAATTCAGGTTTGGTAGATTTTCTGTGCTTGTATGCTGTTGATGAATGGCATGATCCAATTCATTCAAATAAACTTTCAGACAAAAGCTGTATTTGAATTTTTATCACGGCTAATAACTGTTATGAAAATTATTCGGGCAACATGAATTTGTAAATGACAAAAAGTTTTTCTCAATTTGACAATAATTTAGCTTGAGATTTATCCAAGTTGCAATTTCCAAAAGACGTTGTCGACTTATTTTTCTGAACTTAAAAGGTATTTTGGACTGACAAAGATGGCAATCAAATATATCCAACCGAAGAACAGTTTGAATCTATGCTGGCCGATCTTGTGTCAAACAAGCTTAACATTACTGTTCCTTTGGAAAAATTACGGAGACTGGGACATCTTGGACCATCAGCAGTGGAAGGTCTGCCTGGAGGACAGGCCGAGAAGAGGAAACGTGAAATGGAGGCAGCTTGGCTCTTGCTCCAGGTAATTGATTCATACTCTTCCAAGGAAAACTTGTAGGTAATTTAATTGGTGGCTATCATTCCAATTGAAAGAATTTGTGAAATGGATACAAAAAATAGATGAAATGTGATATATAGGCAATGCTTATAGCCATAAACATTACATTTTCCATTTACAAAGTTGGCATCCTCAGTGGTAGTTTACCAATCTTTGGTTCTTATAAGAATTGAAATGCATTCATGTTTAAAACATTTTTAGGTTGAATGCATTAATTATATAATTTGATACAGACCATGTGCTTAGTTTGATAAGTCAACTTTGAAACAATATGGATTAACATCATAATACCAACAGGTGATTGATGGCATGGCCTATGTAATTGTCCAAGATTTTTTCAATAGTAATCTGTTGTATCCCATGCATCAGCAAAGCACTTAATTTGTTTTCTCATTAAATATTTTTTAAATAGCTGAACAGATAGTCGGCAATTACCTTAATGTCACTTCTTTTTATTGCCAGATTTTATATTTCTTCTGTCTTTTCTTTATATTAAAGCTGGTCTAAGACAACTAGAAATCTTATTACTATATTAAGTTATCCTGTCTTTTGCGTATAGGTAATTACGTATATTTTTATAACATACATGCTAAATTAATCAAAAGGGTTCAAAACAAATTTTTATATTTTGTAAATTTTGAACTTAAAGCAATAGATAAATCATCTAATGTTATCCTCTCTAATCTTTCCTTGAATACATTAACCTTTGGCATATTATCACTTATCTTATAATGCATATTATTTAAAATTGTAAATGGTAATTTCACCTGCTCTGAACTTCTAACTTCAATTCAACTTCGCATTCACTATTACTAAACCCAATATTGTGATTCATTTTTCATAAATGTTTATGCAACAAATTTCTCGTTTAATTCTCTGGTTAATTGACTCCAGCATCTTGACAATACCTACTGAACTCTTAACTTCATATATATATATATATATATATATATATATATATATATATATATATATATATATATATATATATATATATATATATATATATATATATATATATATATATATATATATATATATATATATATATATATGGATGTCAACATCTCTCTCAGTAGCTGAAGAAGGAGTAGTTCCGAAAGCTTCTACGTTTGTGATGTTTCTGTGTTTTTGTGTTATTTTACGTGTGTCGCTTCGACATCCCCGGGGCCTCGCCAACCTGAAGTCGTCTGATTGGTGAGTGCTCACTGGGTTTCCTCATCCCAACACCTTGTTGACATCCATATATTCATTTTACCTTTCCTTTTCCGTAAGTTGTTATATATATATATATATATATATTTAATATAAGTGTTAAGCAAATTCAATCAATATTAGACATACAAGCATGTAACTGAATCACATTTTAAAATTTATTGTTAAGGCAAAGGTTAAACTATTTTTATAACTGATGTATTGTCTTTTATTGCATTTTCAATATATTGTATGGTAGCATTTCAATGAAAATTGTAGAACAGGCTAAAGTCAGTGTATTATTAAAAATTTTAAAAATAATGACACCTTAATTTAGGTGAGAGTAAAGATATATTTTAGATATAGATATATTTTGTCATTGGGTAAGTTTTAAATCTATTCAGTTTTACCAATAACTTGATGTATTGCCATTTTTTTCATTTTTATTTCCAGTGTTTTTGTAATATTTATTAGTGAAGTTCTTGTGTTGAATCTATTTTATCTGTCAAAATAGGTTTTAAAGAAAGGTACCTTTGATACCTTAATTTATTTTATAGGATTCATGAACTGGTGCAGGTGTCATGTTGTCACAAAATGTTTTACTTATTAAATTGTATGACTGATCGTGATGTAATTTGTTTGTGTGTTTTCAGGGTCATGAGTACTTGGTATCAGTTCTTTTTGAGGAACGTGAGGTATTCCCAAGAGTGTTAGGGACATGTGGTCCATATTTTGCATCAGAATGGGTAGATCCTCTGGAGTGGGAAGATACAAAAGAGGAATGGATCAACAGGGTGCATTCTGCTGTACTCGTTTTGGAGTTGCTTGAAGCACTAGAGGATACACTACCAATTTTTAGGCTCTGTGACGTACGTCCTGGGCACTTTGGGATAACAAGTGATGGTTCTAAGGCCAAGGTATGTTGCTTTATATAGTATTTGTTCTATTAAATGGAGTTTGTATGTATTCCTTAGAAGAATAACAAACCCCTAATGGCTCAGCATACCAAGTTGGAAGATTTTTTATTCACATTTTGATTTGACTGTTTCATTGGCTGTCTGAGTCATGTTTATAATTTGTTTAGATTGTCCTAGAAGTTGGCTCATTCAAGTAAGTTGCAAGAAGAATAATAGATTGCTATGAGGAGGAAAAACTTCAAATAATTTTCGAGCAAGCATTTTCTCTAAATTTCAAATATGAAAGAGCAATTTACTATCACATATTTCATTTTTGCCATTGATTGGCAACTGTGGCACCACATGTAATTAGTATTCATGTCATATTAAAAAGTAATTTTCATATTAAGGTATGTCCATTGATTTGGAAAATATATTCTAAACTCTATAAATGCGAGACCTTAAATATGAGTTGTGGGAGATGAGGGTAAATCTTTCAGTCGAGGAATAAGAAGGAACTAGTCTTGTTGCATTTTTTTGTTGAAAAGATGATTTGCAATTTCTTTCCCAGGTACTTGACTCGGATGCAGCTCTCCCTAAACCTGTTGCTGACCAAATGACTGGTGACAACAGCCCATGTGCAAAAGATGAAGACTGTCATTATTTTGACTGCAAATCAAAATGCACCCAAGGAACCTGTAGTCATCCTGTGTTGAACAACAACTTGCAGGTTAGTGAAATCCCAAACTCTGTACATCAACCACTTTGTGTTAGGCCATTTTAAAGCGGTGTGTATCGCTGAAATAATCCTTTGCAAATCTAACATGGTATAACTGTTCTGAGCTTCTGAGTTAGATTTGATATGCAACATATGGCTGGTTGAATTAGGAAAAGTAGCACATTTATGATGATTAGATATTAATGAAGGTATCAGTTATTCATAAAATTTAATATTCTTAAATTTATATAGATTAATAAATTGGTATTTTTTCAACTAGATGTGTAATCCATTCAGAATTATTTTAATATAAATTATTGGGTACAAATAAATGCTGCTTTACTCACCAGCTCAAAATTTTTTTTTGTCCTTCTCTGGTGTTATACATCCTGTCACACCCAATTTCTAGCCACCCATTGGATGATATACTTTCATGTATTTTTTTTTCAAACATACACTTTTGAATTCTTCATTGAAAATGTAAATGCTGACGTCACCTCCTGGAATATTAAATTTATTGAAGACTTAGTCCCAATTCTCTCATCATCCTTGAAATTAACAAAAAAGGAAATATACCATATATACTCATGTATAAGTCGATTTTGTGTGTAGGTTGACCACCAGCTTTTTCATAAAATTTTGTTTTTTCATATATCTTGTGTTAAAGTCAACTCCAGATTTTCAAATGTAGTAGAACAAATTTTTTTGTATTCAGTACGTGTTGATCCATTAAGTTCCACGTTAAGTTCTCTTTAGTCCGATATAACTACGTTGTGTCAAAGTAGCAGGGCAGTCTGATGTCTCTTCCAGCATCACTGCATAACATCAAAAGTCGTTACATTGTATATGCATTTGTAATAGATCGAATGACTTGGGATAGACTTCGTATTCCATCCCAATGACCATTCAGAAGCTATCTTTGTAAAAGAGAATGGAACAAAACTGATGGATCACGGAGGATAGGTGGTGCTGAAATTGATTGGCAAAAAGATGTACTACGTGGTCCTAGGAAATCCATGTTTCACACGTTTTTGTAGTACAATATCTCAGCGAGGACAAATGCGAACGTGGAAGGAAAGGATGTGAAAGGTAAACAAAGCAATGCTAGCACTGCTGATGTTACAATAAAGAATATTACGTCTCCCCTTACCTGTGTTGTTTCATTACAAACCTTGAAATCTTATATTTATGTTTGTCTTCCATTTTTCCAACTTCTGGTAGTTCCATTTTTCGTTGCTTTCTCAGCTTCGCCAGTGCTAGTGTCGCCTTGTTTACCTTTGCCCTGGTTACACGCACATTACCATAATTTTTTACCATAAACACTTGGGTGATACTAATTTAATCTGTGATGCTTAGAGGTAGACATTGCCTTTCCAAAAATCACCGACGAAATGTTTCTTTATTTACATGTTACGGAGTTACCATATTGCACATGTCTTGCTGCCAGTTTTCTGTCTTGCCGTTGTTAGGTTTACCAAAATTGCTTCATTATTTGCAAAGCATCAGAGATCAGCTTAGGATCACCAAATTATATAGTAATTTATTCTTTCTATACATTGGTATTTAACTATTCGATCCAGTTCAAGTAGAACAAGAGTGTAAATTCCATCAAATTTTAATAACTGCAGGGCAAATAAAGTCACGGGTTTAAAACTACCGAAAATAGTTTTCCATAGATATAGTATAAGTCGACCGCAGAGTTTTTTGCTAAAAATTTGGTCTTAAAAAGTCGACCTATACACAAGTACATACGGTATTTTTATCTGTTTAGTATAGCTATTATTAACTAGTAATTCTATTAAATTTGCTGTTTAAAGTATTTCAAGATCTTAGTAGTTTATATGGTCTCTGACACAATGGGGCATAAAACAAAACACTGCATTGGAGAGCCATATCAATATTTTCATGGCATCTGACCTTAAACAGTCACCATGAAACATTGAATCCAGCTCATCATTCAATGCATAAGTATTACCTGTATTAAACAGAATTAGCATAATTGATCTTTGCCATTATAAAAATTTTCTGTTAAATAACCAGACATACAAAAATCAAACTTTCAGACATTAAGGAGTAACTTTGTGCTGAGTGGATTTTCTATGCCCCAAATTAGCATGCTGTGACTGTTAACTTTCCTGGACAAATGGAAAATTGGCTCATCTCTGAAGACTAGATTAGCAAGAATAGTCTCATCAGCATTTTTGTGCAAAATATCAAACAAAACTTCTATCTCTTCATTGTATCATTGATTTGAATTGCTTGCAAAAACTGGAATTTGTAACATTTCATTTCAAGATGTTTTCAGAGAATATTCCATGCTTTTTTAGATAAATTTAATGCTTTGTTTGCATGTATTGTTAACTTCTGTGGGCTTCTCATGAATGACTGTCGCATCCTTTCCATTGTCTTTTCATTAACAGATGCACAATGAGAATTTTTTAGTTTACATAACCTGTTTCACAAAATTTTTTGTATCATGTATAAATGTATGGTTTCCAAGGTGGATCTGAATTAACCCCTCAAGCATGTGCAACAACATAAATTGTCCTGTGCAGCATCCAATTTTAGTTCCTTTGTCCTTTATGAATTGTCTCTTCCATGAATCACTGATGTCTTGAAGCTCCATAAATCAGGGAACCATCATATACAAATATGTATTCCCTCTCTTACCCCATTAAAATAATATTTTTCATTATGGTTTTTCCCCACTTTGTTGAAGACGCATGGCATCAAGGAGGAGAACACTTCATGATGTAGAAGTTCTAAATATACTTGAAGGTAGTGATGACAAAACATTCTTTATAATACAATGTATCAGCGGGGTAGACATGAAAGACCAGTAATTTTTAGTGGTGGAAAAAAATTCATGTTTGGTATAAGAAATAATTCAGTTTTTACTATTTGTCACTGTATTGAATGCATACATTTTATATTACAAAAAAGGCAATCAAAAGAACCAATTTTTATTCTGAATAAGACTAATAGGTGAAATATTTGAAGTGTGGAGTTGAAAAGAAAAAGGGCAACCCAATGCGCATCGACTCTGACGCAACAAGGCTAACAGGACGTCACTTCTAAGAAGACAATCCACTTTCAGGGAAGAGTAGAATCAAGGAAATGATTTTTGCTCAGAGGGAAATAACACAAGAGATGACATATCGCTGTAGGAAATGTCCAGGAAATCCTGCTGTGTGGCACCTCAAAATGAAAGGTATCACACATCCAGCCTCGCAGATTTAAGTTGTAAGAACAAAACCTATTCCAAACTAATTGATGCCAGCCAAAAAAAAAAATAATGTAAAGTGAACCAACAGTGGCAAACATTATTTAATTTTTTTATTTTTCGTATGTTTTCTTCAAAATAAATTAAAAGAGGACAAGTTGCATTCTGTGGTGCATAAATCATGGAGGTAGCCATTTTTGAATCACACTTGAGAGGGGTAAACACCATTTCATAGCTTCACTGAATTTGGTTTCATGAAACCATAGAACACATTTTGCTTTATTCATGGTTTTTTTGACTGTGCTGTAACATTGTCAAAACTACAAATGCATACCTTTATTTGAAACCTTAAATAGTTTTTCCTTCCTCTATGGACGTTTGAACTTTGTATGTTAGTTGGTTATTTCATAGTAAATTTTTGAACTGGTGAAGACAATTTATTCTAACTCTGTATACAGTAAAATTTTATATCTGCTGAATCAAGTTTCTTCCTCATGAAATTTGTTATTCTTACAGGTGGTATGCCAGAAGGTTTTCCTCAACCAGTTACTTCCTGGTGGTGCAGTTGTACTTCCAGGGTTGCTGATGTCTGAGCACACGCCCTCTTCACTTTCAGCCCTTTTACGTTTGTGCGCCAGTCAATCATCCGGTGAAGGTGCAGATTATGTACGCAAAAGGCTTTATGGAAGTCTTTCTCAAATGGAGATGGCCCTCATTGATGAAACCATCTGAAGCGAGTACCACGATATTGTGTCACCGCAAGTTAAAATTACTTTTATAAAGTTTCCTTTTTATATCAGGCAGCTGGACAAAAAAATTAAAACGGGCTCAAAAATTAGTATTGCTCAATTTTACGTGCCATGAAAAGAGCATTTAAATATGACAGGTATTTCACTCTTTTGTAATTAGCTTTTTTATTGACATCCAAATGATTTTTTTTGGAACATTGGATAAAAATCTGTTTTATAGGCCTCTTCTTTTTTAATTATTTATTCAATTTATGATATATATGGAGTGATCTCATTATGGAGAGGATGAAAAAAAATGTTCATGTATTTTCAATGCAAAAATGTTTTGTCAAACTGATATTAGTGGCACTGTGATAGAAATTATTTAGCTTGTAAAATTACTATTTGATATAGTAAAATGTATTTAAACTTTACATTCCAATTTTTTTGAACATTAAGACAAATGGTAAGGCAGCCTTATTTTTTAAAATTTATCTAGCTCAATTAAACTCCGATGCTTGAGGCAGCTCAAGATTTTAAAAGTTTTTCTTTATACATATCTATCTATTGTTGCATTTCCATAATTTATGAAAAACTTAAATGTAAATGCCCATTTTATTTTTATTGTACTATTCCAAGCCAAGCTTCTTGCCAATTTCTTAAAACAAACTTATTTTTAAGTACAAATTTAAATATGCACTGTACTGAATGTTTATTAGACATATTACTAAACAGTAAAAAAATGTGCATTGACCTGAAAATAGGACATTTTTGGCATAACATTCAGCCCAGACCTTTGAACTCTAATCAAGAAATTTCTCAAACTTTATACAGCATGTTTTAATGCAATGAATTTTAATATCTGGAATTATGAACCTCTAAGATTTTGAATAAAAAATGGTAGAATTCCGTAAAAAGTATCACCAAAATGCTTATGCAACTTTTAAAATAGTTTTCTCGTTTTTTTATTTCATTGCAATTACTCATATAAATATCAATGCCATGAAATAATGACCGTGGGATTTTAATGATACACATATTTAGTTTTTTTATGACTTTCTAAACTCAAACCATGAACATGTATCAAAAAAGGAAAATATAATTGAAATACAGAAAAAATACTACTTATGAAAAATAAAATCTCACAGATAAATTCTGCGCACATAACTCGGTAAATGTAAAGCCTACACACAGTTCATTTGAGATGTAATATTTTTGTTAAATGTTTAGTTGCTTATTGTTATTAAATTTATGCACTGTTTTCAGTGGTTGAGCTCATTTATGGCAATTTTTTTTTACTGCAATTGGAATATAGCTTTGTTAAATAAATTTTACATTGTAATTTGTGTTTTTCCTTTGATTCATTCTTTTGACCCAATTTGACAACTCCAACAATATTCGACATAAATTGGTTGAATCTTTAGGGAACCTTTGTTATATTATACATTATTATTATTATCTTTCCACAATTTTCCAATCTCCAATGAAATCGTCAGGCACATCGTAACCCCCAATATGTCACAACTCAAGGATGCCACCTTCAATAAAACCACTTCTGGAATCATTTAAAATAATGAATTCATCTGAACCAAACATGGGCACTTTCAAAAAAACAGCATTCGTTATCTTTATTTACATATTCTACAACTATGTTTTCACTTAGACCAACCATGATGGAAATAAATTATAATTCCATTAATCCAAACCAATTGGGACCAAGGGTGGTTTGGATAATCAAAAATTCACAAATTGGAAAAGTTAAATTAATACAATTTTAGTTTTCTAGGTAACACAAAGCGCAATTGTTTATCTGTCATATGGATAGGTGCAGTAGTCATGTGACAATTTTCCGCTACTGGTCGGTAGGCATAATACCATGCATATTTCATACACCCAATGTTTTAGTCGTGATATTTTGAGAAAAAAATGCATGAATTATTCGAGCAAATATGGTGTTATTATGTAAATAATAATTTCATTTATAGTATGCCAAAATATCCCAGATGAATGCTGAGAAGTTTGAAAAACTCAGAAAGAACATACATCTGATAATCAAAATAGATGTCCAAAAATTGTCCGAAAAATTTCCCTACAATGCCTTTCAAATCATCACCGGGGCCATAAAAGTTGCCCTAATCTTTCCAAAAGAAAGGAAAAGCATAACCTTTGAACACGACCTTCCATTCATTTTTTGAAGACTGTGGGTTGAATCTGAATGTCACGGCGAAGGGTATAAATGCTATTCAAAAATATCTGAATGTCACAATGTAAGGGTTAAGAAACGCAGCAATTTAAAATTTAGTGGAGTTCTGCTGTAGATGAAGAATGTGATATTTGAATGGCCTAAAGAATTTTAATTCTTAGGAAAAAATATATGCACCAAGTATAAGAACAGCTAACAAAGCAAGCAGCTTTAAAACCTCTAGAGATAACACAAACCATTGAAAAGTTATGCAGACCCTTAAGGGCTATGTGGACAGGAAGTTGAATTTCATTCCAGGCACTTTGTATGAGAAAGGATTAACGGTATGCATTTAGCATTAGTTTAAGATCAATATTTTACACAAAGTTACAGAACACTATGGAAGCAAAAGATCTGGAGTAACATGTAAGGGTTAAATTTGATTGAAATACCATAAATGCCCAAATACAAGCCGATGTTTTTTAATAAAATTGGACATGAAAAAATTTGGGTATGACCTAAGAATTTAACCATTATAATAAATGTATGCATGTTAAAATTCTTTCCATTAATAAAATCTGGTATAACTGTGTACATTGAGTACAAACACGATTACATAAACTGCGATGGCAGAATTAGTGCTTAGCTGTTTGAATTTTACTTAGTAAAACTCCTGTTCCCACAATGTCGCCAACAATCTAAACTAAACTAATATTTGATGGGGAAACATTATACTGAATGTATATAACTATAAAAAGGTAATTGATAATCATGTAAAAATTAAAGAAACTAGGAGTTCCATCTCTAGTCATACAGGTCCAACACCATTGGCGGCTTGCTTCCCTTGCATATAGTTTTAACCTAATCTTACAAAGATTAAAATATAATTAAAAATAATTATTACACATTTAAAATAATTAGATGATAAATGAATTTTTTTCTTCAATAGATATTATCTGAATTTTTTTCAATAGAT
The DNA here is from genome assembly GCA_028673005.1 of Tanypteryx hageni. Lineage (NCBI taxonomy): Eukaryota > Metazoa > Arthropoda > Insecta > Odonata > Petaluridae > Tanypteryx > Tanypteryx hageni. The sequence goes on along the minus strand of CM054115.1, from coordinate 64,026,096 downwards.
ATTATCTAAGTTACTGCAATTGTTACTTAATTTGACTAGAAGTTTCATTGCGTGATCATCTTTTTATTACACACCTTTATTTTATATTAAGACAAAAGTTTTTACAAAAATAGTAAATTGATTTTTATCCTTAATATGTAAGTTTCTTTGTAAATTAAGTGCACAACTGTACTGAATAGGATCTCTTAAATTTACTTTTTTCCTAAAATTTTAGGGGGTCGGCTTCTATTCAGGCATTTACGGTAAGAAGAAAGCACTAAATTTGAAGAGCTGCCACATTTGTGATTAAATAACAAATTTGAGAAGCAAAACTGTTTAGCTTCTATCCTACGGCAAATATCGTATTAGCCCGAATATAATGCGTCCCCGAATATAGTGCGACCCCAAGTATTTTGAAAGGAATTTTAGAAAAAGACGAAAAACATTTAATTTTCTCTATTTTGCACATTTAAATTACCTGTAAACTCATGAATTATGTACTAAAGGGGGGTAATGTGACGCCACGTTTAGACGGTCCTCGTTTTCTAACGTTCAGTTTCGCGACCCTGCGTGAAGTTGTGCCGGTGCTGTGGTTGCTGCAATTTGACCTTGATTTATTTTCAAGTCTCCTCAGACCCTTACCGAGTATATTTGTACAATGTAGCATCGTAACATGAACGTCCAATTCACTTACAATGTAGCAATTATAAAAATATGCGCTGAAACACGCGTCATGAAACGTGCCGATACGCAGTTATTTTTTAAGATACAAGTATTCGAATATAGTACGAATGATCTCCTCAGACCCCTACCGAGTATATTTGTACAATGTAGTATTGTAACATGAACGTCCAATTCACTTACAATGTAGCACATATAAAAATATGCGCTGAAACGCGCCGATACGCAGTTATTTTTTAAAGATACAAGTATTCGAATATAGTACGAATGCAACAAGTACTCGAATATAGTGCGAATGCGACTTTCAAAGGTACATATTGAGGAAAAAAACATCGCACTATATTCGGGTCAATACGGTAAATGTGGTAGAGAAAATAAAATAAATTTGAGTGTATCATACAAAAAGCAAATGTTTTGGTTCAAGTTATCCTCTCTTGGAAGCATAAAGTACCAACTTTTCAAATAAATTTCAGATAATAATTGATTCTTATGAGAATGAAAATATTTCAACGCATACAGCCCTTGCTTAATGCTTTTAATTGGTTCTGGAAAAAAACGAGGGTTAAGTGAAACAGCATTGAGTAGAAATTTCCCATTAGTTAATGTAAATAATTTTGTCTGTTCCACTGCCATATCCTGCAATGATAATGAATGTTGTGAATAACATATTTTGCTAAATGGAACATGTAGACCAGGGACAGTAATCCTCATGCATGCCACTTTTGGCTTACAAGACAATTTTGGACGACACATCAGAAAATAAATTATTCTCTATCCCCTTGATATTCTTCCATTTCTGGTGCAACATAAAATACTATTTCTTGCAAGATTGCACTATAGATGAAATAACTGACTAATATTAACTTTATGTCTGGGAAAAATTCTCGTTACTCCATAATTGTTGTTCGGCCATAAACAATACGGAACAATGTCTTTTTAGATAAATTGAATTATATATAGCCAGTTGATAGTTTTCTGTCTTGTCTGAGAATAAATGATCATAGTTAAGCCATAATGTTATTTATTTTGGATTTATTTTAAATTGGCACATAAGTTAGAAAAGGAAACTTTTTGTAATTTTGGCACACCCGCAAAAAAAGGTTTGCCATCTCTGATATAGCCAAATAACGAATCAATCACATAAAGTTACTAAAAGCATACAAATTTATAAACTGTACATATAGAACTGTTTAAAATGTACAGCATAAAAATTCCCTAGAAAAACTGTACATACAGTCCAGTATAAAAAATTGGCATAAAAGTTTCAAGAAACAAAAACTACAACGGCTTACCTTAAACCTCAGTCTAATCTATATACAAAAAACTTTGCATATTTTTAGAGCTGATGGTCCAGCGCTATTAAACCCACGTCACTCTAGGGACTTGCAGCAGGGCTGAATATTTCAAATTTCAAGATTTCTTTTGAATTTAGGAGATGAAGAGTTACTTTCAGTGCTTTGTGCAGAATTTGAAGGACTTTTTCTTACGAATGAAGCCAGAAATACCTACACTCGAGTTTTCCTTTTCTCATTGCAAAGAAGTATGTAATGCTATGATGGCCAACCCATGGCATGCAAGCCCTCTGGTAGCAAAAGTCCTGGTTTAAAAAAATAACTTGATTAAAAAAACTATATTAGTTTCTCATTAAGTAAATTTTATAGAATTTTGCATTTACATAGGGTACAACTATCATACACTTGGAATTTTATATAGCATACTGGTTATATACCTAATTATGCTAGCTGGCAATGGCATGAATGCTCATATATGTATTGCAATAATCATCACTGTAAATTATAAATTTCGTTTAGTTTTGTGTAAGCGTCCTGATAATGTTGTGCATTTTAATACATCCCCTCAGTAAACCCAGTACTTCAAAATCTAATTTGAAATACAAAGAATATATTGCTCTGGGATTTTAACATAGCTTGGGAAGTAGTTATTGTTTACTTATTGTAAGTAAAAAGACTTCAAATCCAGTGTCTGATTTGTGATGCTAGAGTTCCTGTGCCATAAAATTTTTAGAATGTCATTTTAATCAAATGCATTCAGATTTTGACTCCAAATATCCAAAGAAAACTAAGATATCCGAGTTGTATGGTCAATTATCAATAATAAAGAATGGAGAAACCACTTCACTGGAGACTTATTTTTCCAAAGTGCACACCATTTGGGGATTTAATTCAGACAAAGAGGTGATTTTTCACTCCTTATAAATTAAATGAATTATTTTACAGAATTATTTTTACTTTTATGCTGTTCAGTATGCATAAACATTGATATTTAAACAATCGTTTATTGAAATAACAATATAACATATCCACTTGTGAATTTTTTAAAATATGGCACCAGACAGAACCACACCGCAATCAGCATACCAGTACTTGACTCCCTTGAGTTCTTGCCTTATAGCACAACTTGCATCTCTTAGTCAGACACTTTTTTGTAGTTGGGAGAACTTGAAAAACGTCTTTCTGTAAGTAGAGTTGAATGTGGTAACATGACAGGATTGTGAGGTGAGCCATACTTTTCCATTAGCTTTTCACCTAGCATAATTAAAAACTCTTTCCTGTTCATATTTCCACTATTTTTTCTGTATAAAGCAAAAGCATTGCCATGTCCAGTAAATGCCTAAAAATTTTCTGATAGTATTTAGGCCTATTTTGTGCAATTTTGCACATGTTCATAAGCCTGACACTCCTATCAACACCACCCATATTCAAATTATAGTCCTGCACTCAAGTAAGTTTCAATGCAATGCAACCTCTTTTTTCTATGCCAAACATTTCAGTGCCATGAAAATGCTAGGCAAGATGACATCCCTCTGGTCATTCCATTTCATCACCATCTGCTTAGCACAAAAAGCTGCTGATGCTTCTCCATTATTAAGATTTGCAATCTTGACTTATTGATAAAACTTTTCTATTAGTTCTCATTGTCCCTATGACATCTGTTTTTCTTATGCATAGTTTGTCCACTAGATTTGGGCTGGTATACCAATTATCCAGATAGAGCATATACCCATCATCCAAGAGACTGACACAAATAAAAAACAATTCTCTTGCTAATTTTCTTATATTTATTGCTAAATATAGTGTCCTTTTGTTTATACACAAAAGTTTCATATATACCCTAAATTGCTTTTGCAAAGCACAAAAAACTTGATCCCTAACACTGTGCTTGGTAGGCATGTACTGCCTCTGTGCTAGTTAACCTTTCCACATGAGAAGAGACTCATCCATTACTATCGCCTGATCAGGAATATACAACGAAGAGAATCTCTCTTAAGCACTCCAGTACTGGCAGAATTTTGAAGTTTTCCATTAGAGCTCTCTGGATTATAAGTTGTGTTATCTATGAAATGTAGGAATTTCAGAAGGTGGAATCTTTTTTCCATTAAAATTTTCCTAAAAAAGGGCATGACAATGGTCTCACATTTTGAAAAGTACATCATGTAATTAGGTTTTAGTATAATATCTTGGAGGAAAAACACACCTAACAAAGTTCTTATTTCATCTGCATTTGTCTCCACCCATTCACATACTCTCGAACATTGCTTTAGATTAGGGTTTGCATCTACATCTACATGATACCCCGCAAGTCACCATTTTGGTGGATGGCAAGGGATGCAGTGCACCAAAGTTCTCTAGTTTTCCTATGTTACCTTTTCCTCTATATCGCTCTGTCCTAGTCAATCTCACGAATCTTATCTTTGCTGTCCTGCCTTCCAAGATACATCAGGCTTCTGATAAGATCTACCACCTCCTTCGCTAATCCCTCCGACATATTTTTTTCAGCAGTTTAAATCTAGCCTGCAGCCTATGTTCCTCTAAGGAAGCCCATTTCAGATTTTCTATTAATGGCATTATGCTTTGTTTACTACCGTAATTTCTTTACAAATCTAGCTGCCATGCACTGCACCTTTTCTATTTCCTTAGTGAGTCCCTTTTCGTAAGGATCCCACACAGCAGATGCATATTTGACCTCTGGTCAAACCAAGGATAAATAACATAATTCCTTCACTTTTTCGCAGCTACTTCGAACTATTTTTCCCTATAAAGGCCAACTTTTTGTTAGCAGCACCTATCATTTGGTGAATATGGCTGTCCCACGAGATACCATGATGGATTGTAACTCCTAGATATTTAACCGAATCTGAAAGTTGTATCCCTACTCCGTTGAACAAATAATTTACATCAATCAAGCTATTTTTGGATCTCCAAAAATTGACGACATAGTTTTTCTTTTGGTCATTTTCTAACTGCCATTCCTTACACAATGCAGAAATAGCCTCTAGATAATTTTGGAGATACTGATGGTCTTCCGGATTACTTATTTCTCTATAAATGATGGTGTACCACACGAAAAGCTTAATTTTACTTCCGACTACTGAGCTGATATCATTTATATAAATTAGAAATAATAAAAGACCAAGTACACTACCCTGTGGATCGCCAGAGACAACCTCCAGTAAGTTCAAGGATTTCCCATCTATAACCTGCTTCCTACGAATTAAAAATTCATGGATCCATCTAATAATTTTGGAATTAATGCCTAATTTTGTTATTAACTTCCTGTGAAGTACCTTATCCAGGAACTGTCTAGCATAAATGTTTGTCTTCAGCTATTAGCATACACAATTCATTATCAACAAAATTTTCTGTCTTCAAGCTCCACTTATATTCCATTACCACCAGTGAACACTACTTAACACGTAAGGATGATCAGGAACGTTTGCCATGTCTAACTTGTCAAGATCTTCAATTTCTCCTTCAGACTCGCTGCAGCTAACATCAGTGTTTATGTAAGCAATATCTTCAACTATAAATACTTTCCTCGCCACTTTTCTCAAGAATGTCACAAATATCCCCTTCAGCCACTAGAATATTTTGCACGCTTGCTAGACGATGCCATTTCTGATTTCACTATTTCAAGGGATGAAAGAATTTCAATTTCTGCTATCAAATGCAAAAGCAATTGAACATGCAAAAATCTTACTATGATACGCAGCAAAAAACTGTCAATATTACAATACTCCATCTACTATGTTGTCCAAAGGCCAAGTCTTTTTTTCTCTTCACATCAGTTTCGTGAGATAAATCTATTACCGCAATGGTAAAAGAAAGGTTTTATTGCTTCCTTAGGCTAAGAATATCTGATCCAGTTAGAAGAAAGCCATCCAGGATGGTTAAATTTCACAGCGGTGCGAAAAAGTTTTAGGGGTCATGCCATTTTCCTGACCATAGAGTTAAGGGTAAGCATCCCCTCAAAGCAGATGCAGGGTTTTCCTAGCACATTTTTTCTCAACCTAAGGAAGTAAATTTCATCTATCAACTGGAGAGTGAACTTAACGGATACAGCCATGTTAGAAAAAGTGCATGATGGAGTACTTTGTCACGTCCATTGAGAATGGCCTGGAAAGTGGTGACGAATATATATGGCAAACCAACCTGGATTATGGCATACCCAGACAATCATAAAAGTACTCATATCATAAGGAAGTACTCATATGCAAGTCGGTTTAGGGGAAATTACTCCACACCAGCGGCTGAATACTCACGCCATCTCACACACTATTAGGGGCAACTACTCCATGCCAGGGACCCTTGATTCATGCACGAAGCACACAAGCCATCATAAAGACTTCTGATGGTATTTATGATCGGCATACTGAAGATAGGAATCATTGATTTCAAAATGCATATTTAGGTATTTTTTAAAGGAAGTACACGTTTGTGGTTTATTGCTTGTGTGTTTCATGCACGAGTGAACAAAGGGTCCCTGGCAAAGAGTAGTGTCCGCTAAACCCAGAGTGTGAGTACTTGCTTTTTATTATTGTTAAGGTTTTAAGGAGGTTTCTCCATTTTTTATTAGTTCAATATATCCAGTTGGTTCAACTCTATGTGCTGATGTATTTCTAAAGAAGTTCTGCTGTCTGGATAGAGGTAATTTTTTTCAGAAAAACTGAGGAATTGACAACCATGGTAAAAGTGCCTTATGAAATCTCCCTTCTGTTTTCTTGTAAGAAAATATCATATTCTGAATTAAAAGGAATTGTAAAATCAACTCTTAACATTTGTAAAATATAGTGGTGACCCAAAAGCAAAAGGAATGGTTTTCCATTGTGGAACTCAGCTATTATACAGCAGAAATTCGGACAAATTCTGGACCTTCAGAATCATTCTTCACTACAGAGCAAATACAAATGGGTAATTACAGAGTACCCTTACCAGCCAAATGTTTGCTGTTTTTTGGACAATTCTTCCTGTGAGTGGCTCTCAAATTACATGATCTACCACTCGGGTACTCTTGCAGATTTGGATCAACATTTGCAAAATCATTTTTGATAATGAATATAGTAAAAATTAAGTATCAATCAAAATAGACTGATGATCATCTTAAAAATCTAATTCAACAGGCATGTTCAAAAGTAAATCCAAACACTGAAGGAATTTTAAACTTGAAAAAGATTCAGAAGTCTCACTAACACCTATTTTGGTATGAAAAGAGAAATGTATGGCAACAAGCAAAGCAGAATTAAACACAAATGATATAATCTTAAAACTGTCTTTTACTCTTTTTAGCCAGTTAACAAAATTAATTTGCATAGCTGGTGAAATGAGTAGGTGGTATGTGAAAGATTCGCAACTGCAGCAAATCACAAGGTTAGCCATCATTACTGGAGAGATTAATTTTATTTTCAATACCTCTTGCCACACTTAAACTTCTTTCCATATCCAGAATGTTATCATGGGAATAAGAAAGGAAAGCCTCAAGAGATTCGAAAGCTTTAGCCATTAAGACCTTGCTGCTTCGACCTGCTTCAATTTCTTTAGTAACATTCAACTTTATCTTCAGAGTCACCTTTTTTCTCAGCACCAATCCATTAGCCAGTTGTACTTTTGACTCATGATGTGCTGCAAAATTTAATAAAAACATAATAGTATTGCGTTGAATAAACTTAAATGGTGATTCTCCGAGTCTTGAACACTGTGGCTTAGCAGCAAAAATGTGGAGAGGTGAAAGTGCACAAGGCTGCAAAGCATACAAATGTGTGCGCTAAATCGAGTTGAACAGCATAAAAATGAGCAGCTCTATCAACATTTAAAGAATGCTAAAATAAATCAGCTCTAAATAAAGCTCACTAAATTGGAAACAAGGGGTTGAACAGGCACCAAAATCTATTGTTTTATGTGAAAAAAGACCACATCAACATATATTCAAACAATTCTTCAAAAAAGTGACTTTATTGAGAGATTCTGAGGACATCCATTTATTTTCTTGAGTAATCAGTTTTACTTCATCAAGAATTTTCACTTTTCATTTATCTTCTTAAAAGTCAGACAACAGGCAAAGAATCATACTCAAAATTGCATCACAGTTTGCTTATATAAATAAGAAAATAATCACAAAGTACAATAATAATTAAATACTAACAGTAAAGATAATTAAAAATTACTTTACTTCAGAGAACAAAATGAGACAAAAACAAAGCAAACACACTGATTACACTTAAAACTGTGCTTCATACATTTGGTAACCAAAAAGTCAATCATAAATAATGAAAATACCTCAAATCAATGCAACTATTATTATACCTAGAACTAGTATCAAGCTCACACATTTGGGTTATTTTGCATTTATGAAAAACATCATAATATCAATAATTCTGCAAAATAAAAGTTCCATTTTCTTAAATGGAGAGGTAAAAAACGTCTTTTTAGATTAAGCCAGCAATATTTTGCAAAGAAACTATAGGGAATAGTGCTCAAATTGCAATGGTGGTAGGATTCCCAAAAGTGCTTGATTAATAACCATTTTAATGTCATAATACATTGCTGCTATTTTCCGACAAAACAGTACAAATATCAACCATAATACTCATTTGCTATCACCGTTTCACATCATTTGCCAGTCTCTCTAGTTTGGATATCACACGAGACAAATCTGCATCTTTGGAGAGTTTGATGTAATGAGTATGTCGAATAGTGCATCTTGTAATCCATCCAGGGACGGAGTCCTCGAGGAGTTTTATGTGCTGTTCCAACTCAGCTGAAAGTTAATCATAAAAATTTGACTAAATAAGCAAATATTTAAAAATCAACATAGATTGCTTCAATAATAAAAAAAAATGTTAGGAAAACCTGAGACCTATTTTGGCATCAAATAACTGTCCTAAGCTATGATTCATCAACAGTAGATTCAACAGAAGAAAATGTTAAATTTACTTGGTTATTTTTATTCATGTAAGAGAGGTGATGTTTTTGGGAAGAAGAGAAGGTCCATAAAATTGCCTCTCAAGGCCGCCACACACCGAAAGCTATGCCACGTGGCACCATGCTGTGCTATGCTATAGACCCTCACAAATGCGAGGGGGCGGAAGGTTAACCTAGGACACAAAATACCCTTGCACTGGCCCTGGCAGAAAATGAGTGGAGTGCGCATGTGTCACCAAAGACATGCCACAGAAATCGCACGGGAGGTGACTGCCATTGGACGTGTCAAGGCATGGCGACATCCATAGCGTGGCATAGCACCTGGTGTGTGAAATTAGCTACCTGCTGTAGGCAAGCGATGCATAGACATACCTAGCAGAGTATAGCATAGTGTGGCACAGCTTTTGGTGTGGTGGCCTTAAGACAGTGATGGCAAATACATGGCACACACGCCCAAAGTAGCATGCATGTGATTTTACTTGGCATGCAACACAAAAATCATTTGCCATCCCTGCTCAAAAGGGTAAGTGACAGCTGTTTTGAAAAGCTATTTAACCAATTTGGGACAAGCCATTTAATGCAGGGATGAAGCATTTGGGATATCTAGGACAGCTGCTTTATATCCAAAATGAATATCTGTTTTTTCAAACCTTTTAATGGTTATTAGCAGGGCTGTACCTTGAGGGATGTGGAGCCAAATCAGCCTGTGAATTAAAGCCTTTTCCTATAGTGAAGTTAAAGTGAAGGCATATGGAGATCATCCTGGTTTTCCCTATCTTAAGAATGCCCTTGTTTATTAGATCTATCTAAACTAACACTATGATTCCAATGAGTGAGCAAATATCTTTAGCAATGACATAATTAATGTGATCTCATTTATGCTATTCATTAAGATAAACTTAATTATATGCATCAAATAATATTAAGGAACATGATATGATTCTGTCCTGGGATTCTTACACAAAACTCCCAAGCAGTACAATGAAAACTCAATAATTTATCATGGATCATAGAGAAAATTAGACAAAAACTGTCTATGAAATTTATCTCTTTAGTATGAAGGAATATTTTAAAAACATTAACTGCCAACATAGTGATCCAAAAAATTTAGTTAAAATAAAAGTAAAATTAAATAACCAAGTTCATCAAGACAATCCTTAAAATGGATGAATGGCATTTGTAATGTAGTCTATACACTGTTCCACCCTGAGAAGACAGTATTGTGCATATGGCACATGCAGTTGCCAAATTTCTTGTGAATTAGAGCCAACACCTATCCCTTGACACTTTTTGCTTGATCCAGATTCCATGCTGATTCAGGTAATTTCACAACTGACTTTAAACATTTTCGAACTTCTATCTACAACAAAAAAATAATTTATAGGATAGGCTAACTCGAAAACAAAAACACAGTCAATGGAGTCTAATAACCAACATGGAAAAAAATACCTACCGGATCTGATCCGAGACCAAATCCAGCGGGCAGTCGCAACCACCATCCCTAACTACCACCCCAATACCCACGCCTTCACTGATTCCACCCCCAACTCACCCTAACTCTTTTTTTCCCTGGCATCCATGATATTTTGAGGAATATCCTAAAAGCCTCCCACTCGATCCTCGCATCCTCCCCTTCCAGGTTCCATTTCCTACACCACCGATCCTCTCCTTCCGCTGACCCTCCCAATCTGGCAAACATTTTATGGAAAAAAGAACCCTCAGCACCCACTCCCCTGCACCCTGCCGGATCTAACCCCTGCGGTAGACCACGATGTCCCACATGCCCAATAAACCCCCTCTGCAATTCCTTCTCCAGCCCCACCACTAACATCCCCTACCCCATAACTTCTACCAACTGCACCACCCGTAATATCATTTACCTCCTGAGATGCACCCTATGTCCCACTTTTTATGTTGGCCTCCCCAGCAATCCCCTCAACATCTGCATGAACAGCTACTGCAACAGCATCATTCACAAAAGGCCGCTACCTATGGCCGTTCATGCGAACAATCACAACTTAAAATTTAATGATTGCTTCACGGTGAGAGCCATTTGCGCTCTCCCCAATAATGCTTCGGCCCCCAACTCCATCAGTGGGAGCTTGCCCATATCCATCTTCTAAACTCCTTCACTCCCCCTGGCCTCAAACCTTCACTAGCATTTCACTCCTTTTCCGCCATTCCCCCACCCTCTCCTCATCCTCCAATCCCAGACTTTTCCGCACTACCCTTCCACCTTTCACCCATTGTCATTGCCATCAGTTCTCTCTCTCCTGTGCTGACAAAGGGATCACTCCTGAAAGCTTCCATGTTTTTTGTGTTTGTTTTAAATGTGTCACTTCGACACCCCCAGCAGCTCGCCAACCTGAAGTCATCTTATTGGTGAGTGCTCACTGGGCTTCCTTATCTCAACATCTTGTTGCCATCCATTTATCCCACTTATGTTTCCTCTTCCATAAGCATTTCATCATCATCATAGGTAGTCTGTCCGTAGACAGGTCCGTGATTATTCTTGGTTAAACCTGGTTCTCCATATACTCCTATTTTCCGCTGTCCTCTTTATATCTTGATAACTCTCTTTCCCTTTCAAATCATCTATCAGCTGAAACCTTTTCCTACCTCTTTCCCTTTTCCCATCTAGTTTTCCTTCTAACACGTCTTTAATCATACTCTCTCTCCTCAGGTAATGTCCAACCCAGTTAGCCTTCCTCTTTCTGATAGTCTGTATAATCATTCGCTTCTCTCCTATTCTTCGTACCACTTCATCGTTTTTCATCCTATCTGTCCATTTTATCTTCAGCATTCTCCTCCAAGTCCACATTTAAAAGCTTTCGAAGTATTTGATGTCATTTTTCCTTAGCGTCCATGTTTCTGCCCCATACAATGCTATACTCCATACGTAGCATTTTATCAACTTCTTGCGGCTATCTTCCCTTATATTCCCTGTAAGTAGTTGTTTCTTTCTCCTGAAAGCCGCTTTTGCTTTTCCTATTCTAGTTTTGATCTCATCCGTACATTTTGCCTCTCGTGTTATGATACTTCCAAGGTATTTATATTCTGAAACTTGTTCTAATGGCTTTCCCCCAATAGTTATGTTCAGATTCTCTTCTTTACCCGATATTCGAATGACCTTGGATTTTTCTGTATTTATTTCCATACCGTATTTTCTACCTGTCATCACTAGTCTATTTATCATTTTTTGTAGCTCCTCTTCCTTTCTTGCTAGAAGTACTTGATCATCTGCGTATTTCACTGTTCTTATAATCCTTCCTCCAATTTTGAAATCCCCTGTGCCTTCTAAAGCTTCTTGCATTAGACTTTCTCCATATATATTGAATAGGGTTGGCGATAGGCAGCAGCCTTGTCTTACTCCTCTACTGATATTTATTCCGCAGGTGTCCACATTCTCAAACCTGACCTTTACAACTTGATTCTCATATAGATTCCTAATCAGTCTCCTGTCTTTCCTGTCTACACCTATATCCTTTAATATCTTCATCAACTTTACCCAATTTACTCTATCAAAGGCCTTCTGCCAGTCTACGAAACATGCGCAGATATCTTGACTGTATTCTATTGTCCTTTCTGATATGATTCTAACTACTCCTATAGCATCTCTAGTTCCTCGTCCTTTTCTGAAACCGAATTGATCTTCCCCTATTATTTCTTCTGCCTTTTTCTCCAGCCTTTTATTAAGAATCCTCGTGATGATCTTCGATGTGTGTGACAGAAGGCTTATAGTTCTGATAAGCATTTATATATATATATGGATGTCAACATCTCTCTCTGTAGCTGAAGAAGGAGTAGTTCCGAAAGCTTCTACGTTTGTGATGTTTCTGTGTTTTTGTGTTATTTTACGTGTGTCGCTTCGACATCCCCGGGGCCTCGCCAACCTGAAGTCGTCTGATTGGTGAGTGCTCACTGGGTTTCCTCATCCCAACACCTTGTTGACATCCATATATCTATTTTACCTTTCCTTTTCCGTAAGTTGTTATATATATATATATATATATATATATATATATATATATATATATATATATATATATATATGTGTGTGTGTGTGTGTGTGTGTGTGTGTGTGTGTGTGTTTGGATCCAGTCTAATCTGAAAAAACCAAAGCTGCTTGCAGGGTTCGAACCACAATCTGCAAGGAGCACTGAATCATATACAGTAAAACCCCTTATTTACACTTTTCTAAGGACCTGGGAAAAAAGTGTTAATTGCAGGAAAGTGCAAGTTGAGGGAAAAGGAAAAATACCTAAATTGATTTTACTTACTTAATCGCTCATTTGTTACAGTAATACTAACAATAAAATCAGTGTTAAAAGAGCTAAGTTTATAAAGAGTATATCTATTTATTCATTTACTTAACCAGCAAACATTTTTAATAATAATAATATTAAAATATGTGCCAAATAAAAATGCTAGTATGTATAGTATGCTTGTGTTTCCATTACCTTCCCCACATTACATTTGTCTGGAAAATTGTACATAGACATACGTATATTTACTTCAAGAACATAATATTTTTTTGAAGCTTGAATATTGTTTGTTTTTTCCACCTCTTGAGCTATAACTATTTTAAAATTCATATCATAACTACGTCGGATTCCTCTGTTAACTTGGGATATGGAAGAACCTTTTTTCTCAACATGATCAGCATCCTTTTTGTCACCCATTATTAAAATAAGGATGGGTAAAAACTCGCTAAGGTAGGCACAAAGAATACGCTGACGCACTGATAGCTCCAATTCAATGACTAATGAGGAATTCAGCTGCCACCGCCTCACACCCTTATGAAGTACATTGTAACATCTATGCCTAATGTGTCTACAATGTAACAAGTATCTTGTATCACTTAACAGGCGTGCAGAATGGACGGTGATTTTTCGAAACACAATTTTACGATATTTAAAATTTCATTTTTTGTCAAAAAACCACATTATATTCAGGACAATACGGTAATTTATTTTACAACAAATTACAAATTAACTTAAATTTGATTACAAACTGTGGGAGCCAAGGGGCAGAATTTGAGCGGAGAGGGTTAAACATGATAGCGCCAAACTTGACCATCTTTTCAATAGCATTCATACTCGGTTCAACGAGTAAATAGCATAAATAGTATTTCTGTATCTAGGTGTGCTGTTTATGCTCTGCTAGTGTGATTTACGTACGAGGTTTTGAAGTTTTCACCCAAAAGAGTTCAATCGTATTTCTGTCTCTAAGTATGCTGTTCCTGAGTAGCATCTGTTAATTCTTTAATGTCGGAGTTTTATTTTTTTTTAGATTTTGTTCATATTTACAAAATTAGGTTCTAATTATATGCAAACATTACAGTTAAAATTACAAGAACATATCTGCAACGGTTCTCAATAAAAGTGCCATGTTCATATGATCCCACTAGGCAGATCCCTTAACAATTCCATCCCCATCATCTTACCATTTCCTTCTAAGGAATTGCCGAATACCAAGCAATTACATCATGTTATCTCTTGAATTTAATAATAAAAGTCAATATTTAGCACATTAGATTTATTTCACATATATAATTATATTATATACAATTTTATATTTTTATAATAGAAACAAATTTTATAATAGAAAAATAAAATTAGGCAGAGAAATGATTAAGGTGTTTGAAATTTTGAAAAGCATGTAATACATAATCCTACATCACATTTTATGCAAAATGTGTGCACAATACTAGAACACCTTTCACTAACACAAGAGTGTCTGTTTTCTGAGATTATCAAGTATTTGGATACTCCATCTATGTGAATTTCATCACTGACTCGGACCTGCAAAGTGCTAACCTTTGACATTGACGGTCACCCAGTTGCAATAGGAGGACATTTATACCAAGTTAGATAGATTTGAACTATGCTACGATGAAAGTTTAATTGTGAGACTTCAGCACGACTTTTTATGATGAATCCACGCATCTTGTAAAGACATGTGTCTACTAACCACGTAAATAAACACCACCACCATTTCCCCCCTCGAATTCCAATCCTATAATAGGACACATTCTTATCCATTGTCTGTTCCTTCCATACAAACGTGCGTATGCGCACACACATGCATGCACGCACGCATGCACACACACACATATACATACATACATATATATATATATATATATATATATATATATATATATATATATATATATATATATATAATGAATGATCGAGAAATGTGCTGTTTTTTCTCTGATTGAGAATACCATAAAACCATGGTAATTGGTTCAACACTGTGACAAGTGGTTGCTACAGTAACTATTGAATTGTCAACCCATCTAGTAATAAGAATCCCGTCTTCTACACTCTTTTGTTTTTAGATTAGAAAAAAAATACTTGGTATTCATAATTAGTGTCAGTATAAAATTACTGCAAAAGGTAGTAGTTTTATGGATATCGTGATGATTAACTACTCAATTCAGCTGGATATACGGAAACACAAGAAGAAATCGGAAGAAGAAATTTGAAAACTAAATCCCTGTAGCGTCTTGTAACAAGATATGTCAGAAACCATCAGTCTTCAAAAGGTTTCTGTTTCATACTGAAGTTTTCAAAGGATAACATTAAGTCGCTCCGCTTGTCTTCTCGTTGTAAAAAATAAACAATTATTTTTACTGTGTACCACTTTGTTTACTGGTGTCTGGTTTCTGTCAAGCTATATTAAATTTCACCCAATCTACCTATTCATCACTTCTTATGGAACATATGTCTAAACAACTCCACAATCAGTTTTAGGCGACTTGTCGATTGCCTTACACATCAACGTATGGAGGGATCACATTGCCAAGGGATCTGCCTAGCGTGTCCATATGATCATGCGGGAAAGTTGTGTTACACAAGCCACAAGTAATACAACGCAACCAAGTTACTTGCATTTTAGTTAAATCATCATATAATACATATGTAGCAAAGATTATGCAAAAGAACAAAAAACGTACATGCTATAAGCAATGTAATTAAGTATTGCATAGTTTCGAAGTGGAGGGGGGTTGAGGAGAGGGGTCTGAGGCCAAAAACCAATTTCCAGCAATTCATTAAATAAAAATCCTATTCAAATAATATAAACTTCTATGTTTTTAGTTCTCATAACTCAATGCAGCAGGTGGCAGCATAGCAAAAGGCAAGGTAGCAAGTTTGTTACATAGTTATTGCAGATTCCACAAATGTCTGTACACCGAGGGGAGGAGGGGGAGGTCTGGACCACCCAGACCCTCCCCCTAAGTACATCCTTGCTTCGAAGTCTTTTTTGAGGCTTCAAAACTGCTTTTGAGAATAAGGCAGAGGACACAAAAACCAGCATTGTGAAGCATTGTTTTTTTAGAAGCCCGTATATACAAAATTTACATAATTATCCCTTGGTTATAGTCATAGTTGCATTTTTTAAAGTGTGATATTTCGTGAAAATTCATTATGCAAGGGAGTTTCCCCACAATAAAATATGATATTGTGAACCCTGAACAAGATCTTACATAATATTTTTTAGAAAGATCTTTTGATTTTGTTTCAGATTTGAATACTAATTTTCGTGGAATCCGACTGTTTTTATTTATTCGTTTATTTTAAATTGATTCATTAGCCAAATTATACCTAATGCATTGTAAATAAGCTTCATATTACCATTTTACATTTATAACATTCATTTGTGTAATACTTATTTATTATTATAAATGTCAATGCGTGACCGAAAATGTATAAACAAAATTTTTATATAAATTTGGCATTATTTTCTAATGAAATTATTAAAATGACTAAAATTCAGCTTTTCTTAGTTAAATTAGAAAGCATGGAAATTTATTCATGATGAATACTTCTCACTTAAATTTTAATTTACTTTTGGTGATGGGTATCACAATATGTTGATTGGTTTTTGGCAGCCTTGGAAAAAGTTTGGGAGTTATGAAGTGATAATATCATCTCAATCTGGTGCCGAGTCTCAGCCACGGTCTGTTTCTTGGCATTGTACAGCACTTTTGTTTATAAATCCGTATCATGAGAACTACAAATGTTATTGGATTGGTGTCTTTTCCAAAAAAAATTTCAACATTTTTGCACATTTCGTTCACTCAATGTATTCCCTCTAAATCAATCAGGAAAAAGTTTCCCACAAATCAACTTTTTCATGTCCCAAGAAATGATTTTGGAGAAAGAACAATGTTATTAAGTTTTAAAAAGACATTTGATTAAAATTACATATTTATTATTTATATAAGCATTATAAACAACCCTTCAAGAGGCATGACAAAAAATTGACCTTATTGGATCAGTAGAAGCTGAGATATGACATTGTATGTTTAAAGATAAATAAAAAAACTTACCATGTTCACATTTTCAGTTTCTCTTACTTTTAATAACTTTCTCGAATATAATCAGATTCAGCATAAAATTTACTACGATTGAGCATCATCATTTTACTTAAATGAAAATATCGCCATAATCACAAAAAAATCTGGCAACTGATCGGGATTAGAGAAGGACGGAGCTATACGGAAAAGCAATGGAAAAGAGAGAGATAGCAATAGCCCATAAGAGACCATACTGTCAAATAAATGTGGAACGCGCTATAGCATATGTACTCATTATAATAATTCATTTCAAAATTACATCTTAATTAGACCCTTAAAGATTCAAGAAGCAATTTCTACTAACCCATTTAAAATAACTATATAAATAAAACAAGGACTGAAAGCTCAGACCAAAGGTATGAAGACATCAATAGATGGGCTATGCATCAAACTTTGTTTTATATGGATACAATTCTCTTAGTAACCTCAATGAAGCCCTTTACATGCACAGAAAAAAATATCATAAATAAGAACAATAAGGTACATGTCTTCTGAGGCATCTTATGCAACATTTAATTTCTTTCTGAGTTAATAATAATGCATTTATAGAGGACTAATTTTCATACTGAAAAAATCTAGGTTTGATCAATTATGACAACAATTAATGATAAATTTATGACATTAGATTTTCTGGTATTCAAATAATAAGCAGGGTATATAAGAATGTTCATTATAATAATTAACTTACTTGCATTAAGGTTTGCTCGATAGCTGTCTCCAATCTTTTTCATTACAGTTTCTAAGGATAAAACTCCTTTTCGTTCAGATACAAATATACCACGAAGAATGCGAGCAAGCTCTGGGAGTCGTGATAACCGTTCAGCCTGCTTCTCTTCTGCTGGAGACATTGTCATTGTCATCAACGCCTTTGCAGCTTGCCTTTCTCGAACCTGTATGTGTTAGACCAAAGATTAGTATTATGACATGATTATTTTACTTTAGTAACTAAAAGATTTTATACAAGGAAAATTGGCAACAAGATGAATGGGTGTTAACCCTTACAAGACCGAATGATTGACCCCAAAAGTCGAGAGTAACCCAAGACGGCCAACATCTTAACCCTTTGAGTGCCAAGACAATGATAAAAGAGTGCTTGAAGTTCGGGAATTAGCACTTTGCGACAAATTTTTTTATGACCATTACTTGTTTCGCGCAGATTATTCGCATTTCACGTCATGTGTTTGTGATGACAACAACCATGAACTCCCTCTACTTTTTGTTTTGAAGTTCAGTTTGGCACCCGAGAAAAGGATATTATATTATACAGTAAAACCCCTTATTTACACTTTTCTAGTGACCTGCGAAAAAAAGTGTAAATTACAGGAAAGTGCAAGCTGAGGGAAAAGGAAAAATACCTCAACTGATTTTACTTACCAACTCGCTCATTTGTTACAGAATGACTAACATTAAATCAGTGTTAAAAGAGCTAAGTTTATAAAGAGTATATCTATTTATTCATTTATTTAACCAGCACACTTTTTAATAGTAGTAATATTAAAATATATGCTGAATTAAAATGCTAGTATGTATAGTATGCTTGGGTTTCCATTACATTCTCCATATTATATTTGTCAGGAAAATTGTACATAGGCATCATAAGTATATCCGTGAATATCGAGGGTTTACTGTATTAACACAATATATATATCTGCAAGGAGCACTGAATCATATAGAGTAAAACCCCTTATTTACACTTTTCTAAGGACCTGGGAAAAAAGTGTTAATTGCAGGAAAGTGCAAGTTGAGGGAAAAGGAAAAATACCTAAACTGATTTTACTTACATAATCGCTCATTTGTTACAGTAATACTAACAATAAAATCAGTGTTAAAAGAGCTAAGTTTATAAAGAGTATATCTATTTATTCATTTACTTAACCAGCAAACATTTTTAATAATAATATTAAAATATGTGCCAAATAAAAATGCTAGTATGTATAGTATGCTTGGGTTTCCATTACATTCCCCACATAACATTTGTCTGGAAAATTGTACATAGACATACGTATATTTACTTCAAGAACATTATATTTTTTCGAAGCTTGAATAGTGTTTGTTTTTTCCACCTCTTTAGCAACGACTACTTTAAAATTCATGTTATAACTTCATCGGATTCCTCTGTTAACCTGGGATTTGGAAGAAATTTTTTTCTCAACATGATCAACATCCTTTTTGTCAGCCATTTTAAAAATAATGGATGGGTAAAAACTCGCTAAGGTAGGTACAAAGAATACACAGACGCCCTGATAGCTTCAATTCTATTACTTTTTTTTGTGTAATGAGGAGTTCAGCCACCGACTGAACTCGATCTATTTCCGCCTCAGATGCTTTTCAAGTACATTGTAATATGTACGCCTGATGTGTTTACAATGTAACAAGTATCTTGTATCACGTAACAGACGTGTGGAATGTATGGTGATTTTTTGAAACACGATTTTACGATCTTTTAAAATTAGTACATATATAGTAAAAATTTCATTTTTTGGAAAAATAAACACAGCGTCATATTCAGGACAGTACTGTAATTTAAATTACAACAAATTACAAATTAACTTAAATTTAATTACAAACTGTGGGAGCTAAGGGGCAGAATTTGAGTGGAAAGGGTAAAAACATCATAGCGCCAAAATTCAACATCTTTTTAATAGCATTCATACTCGGTTCAGAGAGTAAATAGCGTAAATAGTATTTCTGTATCTAGGTGAGCTGTTTGTTCTGCTAGTGTGAATTACATACGAGGTTTTGAAGTTTTCACCCAAAAGAGTTCATATGTATTTCCTTCTCTAAGTATGCTGTTCCTGATTAGCATCGTAGCATCTGCTAAAGTTAGTGAGGTTTTAAAAAGAAAGTTCATATTTCTGCCTCTAGGGACGCTGTTTCTACTCTGCCACCATTTTCGAAATCTTTGTCCAAAAGAGTTCTGATTTTTTTGCAATGCTAAGCCGAAAAATGTTAAAAACTGTTGGGAATCGCATGCTAAATTCTTTTAAAAACTTGGAAATTCTAACGTAAAATGGCGCGATTAGCAGGAAAACTTCAAATAAAATAGTGTAAATACAGTGTTTTACTTACATTGGAATCATAAGAAAATTAACAGGACCCAAATAAAATGTTGTAAATAGCGGGAAAACGTACATTCCGATAACGGGGTTTTACTGTATTTATAATGCTCATTATTAGCAGTTTCTGAAGTAAACAAACGTGATAACTCTCAACTTAATTATTTTGTAACTCAGTTTGAACTTCACTGCCAATGCTGCTATTTTCGATGATGAAACTTTAGTTTAAAATCTAAAGAAATGCCATCATTTCGGAATGTAAGGTTTTCATTTGCAATTATCTTTGTACATATTTTGAATATAATTTAAGGAAATGTTATTTGTTTTGTCCGAGTTTTATTTTTTATTATGAATTTTTAATGTAAATCTAAGAATTGCTATCATCTTGTAAACATAAGAATTTCTGCCTCGTATTTTGCATGCGATTACTAAAAGAAATGTTTCAATTATTCACTAAGTTCAAAAAGGTGATGTATTAGAGTTCATGGCAAAAAACTAGAAGTCACTATGAGCAACATCAGCAATTTTAGCAGATTTTTCATGCATCGTTCAGGGTAATGTTGGCACTCTTAAGGGTTAAGAAACACTTGAAATTAAAAGACTAGATTTCCAATTATGGTAAATTTTCAATTCGAAAATGGTATTTATTTCAAGTATATTTTACATAAATAAATTTTAGTGAAATTACAGCATGACATCCAGATGTTTTGCAGGGGCATAACTTGGGCGGCGGAGGCCCAGGCAGCATTGGGGTTCCAAGCTTTTTTGGGAG
This sequence comes from Tanypteryx hageni, assembly GCA_028673005.1. Taxonomy (NCBI): domain Eukaryota; kingdom Metazoa; phylum Arthropoda; class Insecta; order Odonata; family Petaluridae; genus Tanypteryx; species Tanypteryx hageni. The sequence goes on along the minus strand of CM054115.1, from coordinate 64,005,024 downwards.
GTCCGAATTAAATGAACAAGAAATCAGAATTATCGCATAAATTTACAAGAACTTTATTGATCAAGCCTTTGTGACGAATTTCTCTCGCTATCAAAAGACACTGTTTTGAAAGATTTGGATTTAATAATGAATAAATACAGACTGGCATCTACCTTTAGCAATTTATGTGCAGCTTTGTTGATGCATTTGACATTTCCAGTAACTCTTTTGTCAAATGAAAAATCTTTTTCAAAATTTAAGTTTAAAAAAGTTACCTATGCACTTGTATGCCCATAAGTACCGTATTAGCCTGAATATAATGCGACCCTGAATATAGTGCGACCCCAAGTATTTTGAAAGGAATTTTAGGAAAAGATGAAAAAACATTTAATTTTCTCTATTTTACATTTAAATTACCTGTCAACTCATGAATTATGTACTAAAGGGGGGTAATGTGATGCCACGTTTAGACGGTCCTCGTTTTCTAACGTTCAGTGTCGCGACCCTGCGTGAAGTTATGCCGGTGCTGTGGTTGCTGCAATTTGACCTTGATCTATTTTCACGTCTCCTCAGACCCCTACCGAGTATATTTGTACAATGTAGCATCATAACATGAACGTCCAATTCACTTACAATGTAGCAATTGTAAACATATGCGCTGAAACATGCGTCATGAAACGCGCCAATACGCAGTTATTTTTTAAAGATACAAACAAGTATTCGAATATTATGCAAAAATGCATGGAAATCTAGCAGCAGAACATCATTTTAGTCCATGTTCCACAGAAAAAATTATCCATGAATGGAGAAAAACTGAAGGTGATAGGAAGACAGAAACAGACTTCGTAAGCTTAGCCCTAATTGGCCACAACTAGAGGAGAAAGTGAAAAAATTTATAATAGAACAGAGGAAGTTAGCTTTTTCTGTATTGAAATGAATATACAAGACAAAAAGTGTTGCAAAAAAAGGACTAGTTGAGTGTATGTACATGTCATTATTACATATGCATTCCATTTATTAGGAATTAAAATCTCATCTTGCATTGAGTCGAAGAAAGTACTATCGGTGCAGCACACTCCGACAACCTAATTAATAAGACTGTCAAGTGCGCTCAGGGCACAGTTAGCTCTAAAAGTTTTGAAGCAATTATTTGTTTTAGATCTTCCCTATTTACTTTCACAAACAAAGTTTATCTATAATATTATATTAAACTGTTATCATGCTATAATATTTTCTTTCAAGGTTGCCAGATGCAGACTTAATCATGGCTAGAAATGATACATGATGCTGTCCTTCCTAAATGCTTTAGTGAACCAAAATACTTTTTTCCTGAAAAATCTTCTAAAAAATTAGGGTGCGTCTTATAGCCTGAAAAATATGGTATATGGAAATAAATACAGTATCTACAGCAATTTATACTTTGAAAATGTGTACGGGGATGGGAATTATATCCGAGTGGCTTGAGTGCTGGCCTTCTACATAGCAACCCTGGGTTTGAATTCTGGCAAGGGTTTAGGCTAACTACAATGTATGCAATGATGGTACCTTTAAGGTATCTAACCTTACATAGTATCAGCATGCCATGCTTTTACATACAGTAAAACCAGCTTCAAGTGGCGGGTGAGATGCGTACAAGATAGAAAGGAATGGCATTAGGAACCAAGGAGACAGACATAACCATACAGAGGGTGGTCGCTCACCAGGCCAAGCACAAGTAGTACACACCAAGCAGAAAGCGCTGTTTATGCGATGGAGTCACTAAGTAGCACTATAAACCTAGCTGTTGCTGGTTGGTGGCATTCATATTGATTAAAATTTTGAGTATCGAACAGTTGTGTTCAAAAAGTGGGACTTTTGAAGTATGTCGGGATGTAGAAAATACCTCATCAAGTCGGGACAATCCCGCAAAAATTGAGATGCCAGGCAACCCTACTTGGATACCTAATTGTTGTTAATGGAAACAATCTTTGTTGTAATTGAAGTAGATAATATCTGCTAAAATTATGAAAATACGTAGAATTTCCCTACATGTGCATGCAGCATTTTGTAAGCGAAAGGAAATGGACTTATCCAGGACAAAGACAGGAACCTAAAAAAATATTACAATTACTTAAATCAAGTAAGGTATATTTTAAATAATTTTCGATTGTATGATTGAGTAAAACTGATTAGAAAATAAATCAGTAAATACAAATTTAATATTTTCCTGGCATCAATATATCGTTTTGTGATATTTAGTCATTAAAATTAAGTAAATATGTTTATTAATGCACCAACTTAGAAAGGAAGAAAGTTTTAGTAGACAGAGAGATATAATTGGGCTGTGGTGTTTAGCTGTTTTATTGTGTGCTTTCATTCAAATTATGTATATCAATTAATTTAAAATACTTCTTTGTGATACACTGTGCATTTTCCCAAGTTGTTTCAACCCAGGCTGGCCCTGCCCTGACTTGTGCAGAGGACCCACAAGAAGAGTATTCTATCCTCTGTATTATTACTAATACCTACATTTAGTCTTACTTTAGTATATAAAAAAATATTTTTGGATTGTCCCTCTAATTCAGGTACCTCAAAATCACAGCTCGTGGGCTGCATGAGGCCCCAGAGGTGCATTTCTGCATCCTGCAAAGTAAGCTAGTTTAAACTAGACAACCAAAACTCAAATGCATTTCTTTCAAAATATTTCACGAAAATCTAAGAAATTTAAGAAATATATCAAATCAGCACTTTTTAAATATAAGCAGTTTATCGGTCATTCTGATTTATAAAAATTCTGCACAGGTGGAGTACTAAATATTTTCTTCCTGCTGTCAGCTTCTTTCTTGCATGTCCAAGGAACATAACCGTTGATGCCAAATCTAATATTTTTGTAGTGAATGGGTTTAAGGTTGCACCATATGGTTGGAGCAATTTCTTTTTTATGGAAGTAGAGAGTGAATGTCCGAAGAATATGAAAGTTTAAGGACTGGGAAAGTATGTGGCCCACCGACTTGGTACAGTGCCTTAATGTGGCCTGCAGGTTCGGTGGAGAGCCTTCATGGGGCCAGTGTATCTGTGAGTTTGAGACCCCTTCTCTAATTCATCTGAGTAACCTCTCTAGATTAACACTATACTGAAATAATAATTAAAGTTAAATCAAAACACCAAATAACAAACGTAGGTTTACCTTTTTAAGCAGAGACAAAGGAATCCCCTTTAATGCTGGATTAGTGAAAGGAGCAACTTCAGGAGAGCTAGCACTCGTAGAAGAACCTGGTTCAGCATCATGTTCCTCTCCTTTCTCTTTTGAGTCTGTCATGCTAACCTTCTCCAATGCCCTCTCCATTCTTGAATTGCACCCAAAGAGATCACGGGCTCTACCTAAATACATAATAAAGAATGGCATTAAAATGTCACATTACATTGAACACTCATTGAAAATTAACTTTTTCGGCTTAAATTAACTTATCATGTTAAGAGTGATTGCCTGGGATAGTATTGTGTCCCATCACAATAGTTATTTCAAGTGCTCCCATATGGCGTGATTACTGGAATGTTAAAAGTAACAAGATGATCCAAACCTCATCATGCCTACTTTTCATTTAATCATTTATTTAATACTTTAATAGCTTTAAAAGTCATCGCCGATATGTAGCTCTTTGAGTTCCCAAATTTCATAATTTAGCGTTATAAAATATTATGAATACATTCGAACAGAATATTAAATTGATCATGCAAGTTTGTGCTGGAATAATAATGTGAATGTATTAGAATAGACCAAATCTGAGTCCAACAATAGTTGTTGCTATGGCAACACCCGTAATGAGTGATAAAAACTGCAAAATCGCCAGTATTTATGCAAAATTCTAAGAATACAATTGATAAGCAAAATTCTACAATAAAAATTAGAATCTTCATTCCTTTCCTCAGAGAAGTATTTACTCGTGTAATACCCGCACCCCTGATTTTAGAGCTAAAAATCTGGAAAAACTGGATTTCGTGTAATGTCCACACTTCCAAAATTTCAATGTTGATATTTTACGGCAACATCGGTTGAAAAATCTATCTGAAGCCGAGTCTGATGATACAATTACCACAAAATGCAAATATTTAAGAAGTGACTTCTAAAAATGATTTTTAGTACTTTTTTAACGTATGTAATCAGAACAACTCAAAAAACTATTTTGGAGTCTAGCTCCTTAATCTCGAAGAGTCATTGCACATTCTCAAGTTATTTAATTTAAAATAAGTAATTTTCACTAATTTTTTGAAACTGCCATTTTTTACCAAGAAAAAAAAGCAAATTTTACGGAAATAAACGTAAAACGTTCATGTTCAAAATAAATCCCTCAGACATCATATAATACTAAAAATAAACCTGTCACTAGACACAATACGACTGGGTTACATAGAGGCGTTTCTCACATTTCTGCGGATAAAATATATCACTTCCAGATTTCAGAAAGCACAAACGAACAACTCCAACATCTATTTAGTGACACATTTCCATTGTAAAGTTGTGTTCTTTGCTTTAATACAAAGTCATAAAAGTATATTATTTTAGGACTGAGTAACGTAAAAGGAACCCAAAAAAGTGGTTATGGTAAAATGTGATTTAAGCATGTTATGAATTACAAGACAATCTAACAGAATGTGTTTGTATTTAATGAGAAATATATGCAGTTCAGTTGTTTATTTCTCTTACATCACCTTTTCTATGAGAATGAACTCTGTCTACATGTATATTTTCAAAGAATATTTACGGTTAATGAGTTAATTTCTATTTAATGTGAATGTTATGTCATTCGGTGACTATGTACCTATTCCTATTGTGATGCCACCTCAGCCTTCAAGGTTTATTATTGTATAAAATACTTGATAGCGTGAGCAGGTCCATGGAATTGTTTTTTTGTCCAAGTAATGAGTTGTGGTGAGGTGGGGGTGATGAGGGTGTAATGGCGAGGGTAGTGGTGAGGGTGGTGGTAAGGGTGGTGGTGGTGAGAGTGGTGGTGAGGGTGATGGTGGTGATGATGAGGGAGGTGGTGGTGAAGGTGATGGTGGTGATGATGAGGGGGGTGGTGGTGAAGGTGGTGGACATGGTGATGAGGGTAGTGGTGGTGGTGAGGGTGATGATGGTGGTGAGGATGAAGATGGTGGTGAAGGTGATGATGTTGGTGAGGGTGGGGGTGGTGATGAGGGTAGTGGTGAGGGTATTGGTGAGGGTGGGGGTGAGGGTGGTGATGAGGGTAGTGGTGAGGGTATTGGTGATGCTGAGGGTGATGGTGGTAGTGGTAAGGGTGATGGTGGTGGTGGTGATGAGGGTGGTGGTGGTGATGAGGGTGGTGGTGGTAAGCGTGACGGTGGTGGTTGGTGAGGGTGGTGTTGAGTGTGGTAGTGAGGGTGACAGTGGTTAGGGTGTTTTTTTTTACTTTTTTAAACACATCTCCACTGTTTTTGAGAGCTGGGCCTTGTCACTTTTGCTATTTCTGTTATGTAACAAATACAATCAAACTGGGGAATTTGATAAAACCGATGAAATAGTCAATTCGAAATTCATAAATCCACTCATAGTTCTACTATTAGAACTAATTATGCAGCGAATTTGCTTCAGCCCTCCCCAAACAACCCCTCACTTGGACAAAAAAACAATTCCATGCTATCAACATGATGCAAGAATGACTGTTAAATAACAATAAAGAATTATAATAGTACATATGTTCAAGTGATCGCCCGAGACTTGGAATAATCTTTGTTAACTCGGGTCGGTACGAAAGAATACGTCGTATTTATACAATAATAAACCTTGAAGGCTGAGGTGGCATCAATACAGGAATAGGTACATAGTCACCGCTGACCTAAAATTCTTGTAGATATGAAATTAAAATTCAATCTGCCGCGAAAGTGGCGCCGCTCAAATTGTTGGAATACTTTTGGAAATGACTGTACATTACAATGTACATTAATTTCAAACATACTTTTTTAATATTCTTTCACATTATATTTTATTGAAAACTTGCTGAGCACTTAGTGTGAGGTCTAATTTATCCATTATTGGCACTAAAAGTGCCATCTATTTATTGCAGACTATATGAAGTTAAATGACATTAAATACAAGATGGCAAGAACAGAGAAGAATTGCTTCAAATTGATCAAATCTTTTTACTTTCTTCATACATAGTATAGGGAAAAGTATTGTTTTCATGAAAAAAATCGATTTCAAGATTTCAATAGAAATACACGTTTTGAGGTTCCCTGAACATTTTTTGACCATTTTCTCGATGATGTCTGTGTGTCTGTATGACAGTTTTTTGTGTGTGCTCTAACTTAAAAACTATTAATCAGGTCAACGTGAAATTTTATATTTAAATTTTTTATAAAAGTCACAAGAATTGATAAGTTTTTGGCAAAAATCAGTCAACCAGAAGTGGGTGTTTACTCTTATCATTTATCCGTTATTTTGAAATATTTGCTTTAATATTTGATAAATGTAAAAATGTATTGCAATAATAGTTTTAGGAAATTTAATTTTCTACAACCTTTGAAACATTTTTCCATGTAATGCATTGTTGAAGAGATATCTTATATTTTTAGCTGCCACCACCACGCCACCTACCGACGACTATTGTTAACAACTGATGCTTTTTCTTTTCTTAATTTTTGGAGCTTTGTGGCTATATCCAATATCAGGAGGCTATGGTTTGAGTTTATTTCTGTTCTTTGTCAAGTCTAAAATTTTCTCAGTTTCTTAAAATATTTATTATTATGAAACCTATTTGGAATTTTTAGAAATATTACTGATATGGAGAAAGACATGTGGTGGACACCAGATTTTTTAAATATTTGCTTTAATATTTGATTAATGTCAAACAATATTGAAATAAATGTTCCAGGAAATTTAATTTTCTACAACCTTTGTTTGAAACATTTTCCCATATAATGCATTGTTAAACCCCTCAAGCCCAGAGATTTATTAAATCCCACTCGTACGGCCAGATGAGGTTTTTAAATTTTCACAATTGCATTGCAAAAACGTTTGAGAAGATTTTAAAAATCATAACTTTATAAGTTTTATTTCAATTTTTCTGATTTTCTTATGTGGATTTATGAAAAACATGAAAATTGTAAATATCCATTTTGCATATCATATTTTACACACAAACATTGTTGCAGTAGAAGAGAATGTACACCAATCACTAATTTTCTGGCATGTGTTCATGCTTAATATATAATATTCAGCGCCGGGAATCAATGAAACATATAGATGTACAATCTTAATAAAAAATAACTTAAATTAGTAACTATTTCATTCTATGACTTTACCCATCTAAGCCAATTAGGTGAAAAGTTTTGTGTATCTCAACTTTTTCCTGTCTTGACTGGAAATTTTTAAGTAAATGTAGTATTAATGATTTATTAGAAGACGATTTATTTATTTATAGTATAAACGTTATAGTCATCATTCTTGGTCATTGCAAGAGTCACATAGAAGAAATGATTACATTTTGTTCATTGGAAATGGAGATATGATGATGTATACATCAGATATGAATTTAGATGCAAAACACAGAAAACTTTCAAAAGTTAAACTTGAGCTTATAAGTCCTTTCCAAATATTTTTAGTAAATTTACACATGCAATTGGATTCAGCAAGAAATGTCTTATAGCTTAGTATAAACTTCTAGTAATCTAATGTGTAAATATATGGAAGAGCTTTGCTGTTCGTGATTTTTGCTGACGTGTCCTCTTCTTGCTCACTCGCTTCATCGCTGCTTTGGCCCCACTAGATAGCACAACAGAGAAAGCCCTTATCTGAAGAGGAAAACAGACCCTACATCTTCTTTCAAATGACAAAGAAAAGGTACCCAATTTTGTGGGTTCCCTTTCCTCAGGTCGTGTCAACTTTAGAAACCAAAAGTCCGTAGGTCCGTGGTAAAAACCAACATTCTATCACAAAACTAAATGGTTATTATATGTAAACAAATACATACAAATAGATATACACAATTCCTTGCAATTTCCCTCTGAAACGAACAAGGAATCCTTCTCAACTAACTTGCTTTGGGGATGCAAAAAACTTTAGTAATCCCAACCACCTCGAAGATGGCGAAATAACAGATATTGGTTGGCATTGTCACTCTTCTAAGCAGCAAGGAACGAAGGATCACGCAATCATGGAAGCAAATATTTACGGAAATGATTTTACTCAACCTAATTCCATTCTTAATGAATTGCATCGTAAACATTTCTAATAAGATGTTTTCCTTTCTTTTTTTACATGCCGATGAAGATCTTTGTCGCATGATATAAGCCAAATGGCTCCACCAGGAAAAAAGGAGAAAAATCGTGCTCTCATTTGAAAAGATACAGTTCCTAGAATGCATTTCAAACACCAACGAAAGGTTCCTTGCCGCACTGAAAAGCAATTTTTACACAGAGAAACACCGTCATATCGAAGCAAAATTGAAAATTTCATCACAAAATTAAAGGTTGATTATATATTTTTTTAAACGGGAAAAAAATACAGGACAAGCATAGATAGGAAGTACAAAGCTTCCTCTTTTAAAATATATAAAGGTTATTTAGATTTAAAGAAGTCTCTAGCGTCAAAAGATAAAAGAAACTAGGGCTGAAGCAGGACATCATATTATTTCTGATGGTCGATTGGACAGTTTTCGCAGGACATAATAGTATGTCTGACGGCGTTTATGGGTTAAGAGATATTTTTAAAACTAGTTTTTGGCTGCCGCCACCTACCGGTGACTATTGTTAACAATGGATGCTTAGTTATGTCTTAGTAACACTCCTTTTTATTCTCTTAATTGTTGGAGATTCCTGGCTATATCCAATATCAGAAGGCTACAGCATGAGTCTATTTCTGTGTTTTGTAAAGTCTTTAAATTTTTCTCGGAGTTTCTTAAAGTATTCATTGTCATTTAACCTATCTGGAATTATTAGAAATATTACAGGTATGGAGAAAGTCATGTGGTGGTCACATCAGATTTCTTTGTTTTTGTCATCAAAATACCACACTATGATATTATTTTCTTTGAACTTAGGTAAGGAAACTTTATTTCATAAATAAAATAATTTTGTACTGTTTTTGTTGATTTTTGATGTTTTAACATATTGCTATGAAAATTTAAAAATTTCCTTAAAATAAAGATTTTTTCAAATTTCCTTTTTCTATTTCTTTTGAAACCAATTAACATAATTCCACTGAAAAAAAAAAAAATTCCCCTAAGAAAAAGTCAGGTCTGAAGGGGTTAAAGTCCAAGTAAACAATCTACTTAATCCTTTAACTGCTACGTTGTTAGTTTCCTAGCCATGTTGCTGGTGCTATAGGCTAAGACTTTTAATATGCTCCCCACAGCTGAATACTTTTTCAAGCTTTCTGCTTTTAACTAAAAGGTTTGTATCTACTTTTTCTTTTAATTTTACTGACTAGTTAATAATTATTTATTTAAAAATTAAAATATTGAATGTTTAATTGATTATAAACTAATATTTTTATCCTCAATCTATTTGTAATATTATTTTAAGATAAAATAAATATAAATCTCATCAAAGAGTTTCCTGTCAACTGAAGTCAAAATACGAGCAAAAAGGTAGAGAAAGAATTGCTTTGCTATTACATTGTATTTACATTACATTCCATTGTATTTTGAAAGTACCGGTATATTTGGGAGCAAACCCTATTCATAGCTTCATCAAGTTATGGGAGAGTCCGCAAGAATAAAATTCAATAAAATTAATGAGGTACTACTCACCAAGAACATCTTTGGCTGAAGAACACTTTTCAGGGGCATCAGGAGGTTGGGGCATATCTGATGGTTCAACCTCGGGAAGAAGATCAACTTCAAAAGTAGGATGCCAACGTGTTAATTTTTCCCTGGGTACAACCATAGGCGGATCAAGAGAACGCAGAAATTCCTAAAAAAATGCATTGTATGACATTAAGAGAAATTTTATCAAAACTTCAGCTATGCTCAACATTTGTCAGAAATTAAGAACTGGATATTCAAAAAACTTAAAAAACTAGTGAAACAAAATGTTCATCTCCATATACAAAGTATAGAGAAAGTATTGTTTTCATGAAAAAAATCGAATTCGAGATTTCAATGGAAATACATGTTTCAACTCCTCAAGCCCGGAGGAGATTTATTAAATCCCACCCTTGCGGCCGTATGAGGTTTTTAAATTTTCATGATTGCATTGCAAAAACGTTCGAAAATATTAAAATGATCATAACTTGAGAAGTTTTCTCTTGATTTTTCTGAATTTTTTTTGTGGATTTACGAAAAACATGAAATTTGTAAATATCTATTTTGCATATCATATTTTACATACAAAGATCGTTGGAGTAGAAGAGAAGTCTTTGAATTTTTCTCGCAGTTCCTTAAAATATTTATTATCATTTAACCTTTCTGGAATTTTTAGAAATAATACAGGTATGGAGAAAGTCATGTGGTGGCCACATCAGATTTTTTCAATTGCATTTGAAACATTTCCTGGGAAAAATTTTTTGTAATTAAAACGTATTTAATCACCTCGTGATGATCCTTCACTATTTCCAAGAGGTTTTTATGAAATTTATGTCTTCTTTCCAGAAGCACTGAAGGTGTCATCATGTTCGACTTCACTTCTGATTTTGAAACATCTTCACTATGCTTTTCAGAAGCTTCTTCTGGAATGTAACATGTCACTTTTTAGCAATAATAGTAATTTAATGTTTGATAGGTAAATATAGAAATATGAGTCCTATTTGAATCAGCTTATTTAAAATATCATACAGTGAACATAATAAGAAAAAAATATTATTGAATTGCCAAGTTCTCACTTACCACTTTCCTTTGACTTCAAAATGGGTCTAACTACAAGTTCATACCGTTCGGCTTTGGCTGAAGACACAGTGAGTTGGTTGACTTTCTTATAATAATAGTCAAATGCTTCAGGAAATACCTTTTTGATCTGACCTAGATGCCGTTCTGTCATGTTTCTGAAAAGAAAAAAAATCATAATTTATTCAAGTCCTATGCACTAAATAGCTCACAAAACATCAAGACAACATTTATCAACACACTTCAAAAATCATTTTGAAATAAAGAGTTCTGAGTATTAAATACTCATTATTATTATGTTGAATGCAGTAAGTACAATCATGGAGGATGCTATTTAATTTAAAAAAATCAAGAACAAAAGATTAAAAGCAATAAAATTTTCTTAATTAGTTACATTTAAGTAGGTCATGCTAATTTTAAGAACAATACATTCATGTATAATATAGAGCTTCACCATTAACTTTTCTAAATATCTCAAGGGTTTAGGAGAACTCGTCATGGGTTTTTTCGTCACCATTAGGATTGGTCACATTGTACTCATCACTATATTATTGGTCACACATAGCGTATTCAACACTGATTTCTGCTTGTCAATATGTGTAATTCGTCACTATTTTGTATCGTCATACCATACATATAAAACGATAATGCTGGATGAAAACAGATGTTTATGTGAAAAGTGTTTATTGAGTGAAAAGATAATACATAGTGAAAAGGTGTATTTGGTAATACTCATTTAGTTGAACATAAGTTGATGAGAACATTATTCGCATGTAGGGTCTTTAGCACACTTCTAGATTGTGACCGGAAAGTTGCATTCTCCGCGGTGATCAATCACACCACCACACAACGCCATTTTTTTGAGCCCGAAGTTTTGTACACATGTATCCCTGGTATATTAATTTTTCACGACCGCGTTCAATTTTGGTAAACCTGATTTCATCACCCATAATTTGGAAAAGTATAATAAAATTTTGAAAATATAATATAAATAAAACTGCGAATAAGGGCCGTAACGAGGACGTAAAATGGAACGAATCGTGTGGTGACAAATACTAATAAAAATTTGCCTGTGAACTATGAAACTATGGAAACAATACCGCCTTTGTTGGCAACAATGGCCAGAAAATAGCAAGTTATATGTTGCTAATCAGGGCTGTGACCAATACGTAAAATGGTACAAATTGTGTGGTGACGAATTCACTGTGTAACTTGTAAATTGTGACGAGTTTGCCGGATACCATATCTAAAAATGACATAATAATTTGGTGTAACACATAACACAAAGATGAGTTATTAGCTATATAGGAAACTAGGTGAAATTACCCTGCATTGTTCGGGTTTTTAAGACAAGATAAAAGATATTGAGGAAGATTTGCGAATAAAACCAATTAATGAAACCAGGTTAATTTTTATTGTAGTGCTTAATGGTATGCAATTTTCGTTATCTTCCCATCTTTTGCCCGAATAAATTTTTCCCGCATCCTTTATAGACTAATGTGGCAACTGTATTTTTGTATCAAATAATCATAATAAACAGTCGATGGAATCACTTTTAAAATATAGTTATTTCACTCGAATTGATCTCCAGGAATTGCAAGCTCTAGGGATGCAACCGGTGGAAAAAATTTTGAAGATATATTAAAATTTAGTTTAACTATACGTTATCCCATGCAAAGGCTGATTTTGTGGGTCTAATTCGTTACTTGAATATTTTAAAGTCAAACCTACGAAAGAAAATGAGTTCCCGGACTTTGAAATCGAGCTTGGCGATAAAGTGTGACGGTAAGTGTTATTATACTTGAATATGTATAATTAGCTTAATTGAACCATACAAATGTTGAGTTGAAGATGAAAGTGTGATGGTAAGACAAAGAAAGTGTTATTATAATATAATATGTATAATTAGCTTAATTGATCCATACAAATGTTGAGTTGAAGAGAAAGCAGTGTACATATAGGTATTTAAGGAAGGAAGAAGCTAAGGATTACATTGTGGTTGAAATTAAAGAAATGTTATAGAAGTTTTCTTATTGTACCTTCTGTGATATCTTTCACTTTCTTTGTTCTTGAAGTCGTAAATCCATTTGGTCATTAGTTTCTTTTGCTCTTGCATTCGCCTGTCTTAGTCATGCATATCTTAATGGTGCTCAGCAATAAATGAATGCGTAATAAACGAAAATAATTGCTTAAACCTTTTACATAAAATATTTTGGTGTAAAAATTAGCTCATTAAGCTAATTTCAGTGGTTGGATTGTTTATACAAAATTTGGTATCAGTAGCTATTCGGGAAAATGACTTTCTTCTTTCACAAACCAATTAACTTTTCAAAATATATAATAGATAGAATTAATTCACATTTACCGACAAATTTGGCAACTTCTTATTTATTTTCAAGTAATCATTATAAACAATCGATGGAATCACTTTTAAATATTGTTATTTCACTCAAATTAAGTTCCAGTGAAAGAAACTGCATGATATAATGTGGCCGTGTCTTTCAAAAACATTTAATTCTTGGACAGGAATTGGTTCTAGGAATGCAACCGGTGGAAACATGTTTGAAGACATTACCAAATTTAGCTTAACCATACGTTATTCTATTCAAAGGCTGATTTTGGGAGACTAATTTGTCACGTGAATATTTTAAAGTCAAATCTATGAAAAAAATGAGCTCCTGGACTTTGAAATACATTTAGGCGATAAAAAGTATGTAAGTACGACATTGAAAGTGTTGTTTTAATGTAATAAGCTCAATTGGCTTAAATGATGCATACAAATGTTCAGTTGAAAGGAAAGCAAAATGTACATATTAAAGGGAGGAAGAGTTAACGATTATAAATTTTGGTCAAAATTAAAGAACTGTTATAGTTTTCTTATTGTACCTTCTGAGATATCTTTCACCTTATAAATTTTCAACGTTAATAAAAATAAATTTCGCTGTCTATGAAGTAAAGAGAATATGAAGAATACATAAAAAGTTTTTAGAGAACGAAAGCACTTAAAATTTCACATTAAAACTGTCTTCCGCTTACCTTATGAAACAATTAGCCAGATTTATAGTTTTTTTTGGAGATCGTCCTTATTTCTTTTAGTTAATATTACGTATTGTTTATAACGATTGTCAAATAGATTGTTAATCCAACAATATGCTCATTCCCATGTTATTTAAATGGAAAAAATAAAAGAGAAAAACATTCAAATCACTTTTAAAACCCTCCCATTTTGTTTAACTTTTTACTGCGGTTAAAATGGGACCTTCATCTTGCTTCTATATTCTATAGTTGTTGCATTATAAATGCACAAATAAACAAATTCTTCAAAATTTATAGTAGAGATTAAAGGCTTGCTACAGTTAGCTGATACAAAATTTTACTATTGCCAATCATAATTAGTAATCATAAGTAAATCGGCAAAAATAGAACTGGAAGATGAGGAAAACATTGAAGAAGACAACTTAGGATCAAGTATTATGGAGAATGAAGTAGAAAAAGCGATAGTGGAACTAAAGAAAGGGAAAGCCAGAGGCAGCAATAAAATACCGGCTAATGTACTTAAAATCATGGGATCAGAAGGACTAAAAGCGATCACGAAATTAATTAAAGATTTACGACATAGGAGAATGGCCACGGGAATTCCTAGAAGTAACAATGATTCCTCTAAAGAAGAAGCCAAAGGCAATGCAGTGTAAAGACTACAGAATGATAAGCCTTCTGTCACATACTTCGAAGATCATCACAAGGATTCTTAATAAAAGGCAGAAGAAAAAGGCAGAAGAAAAAGGCAGAAAAAATGCTAGGGGAAGATCAATTCGGTTTCAGAAAAGGACAAGGAACTAGAGATGCTATACAGGGTGTCTACTGAGTAAGATATTCAAAATTCTAGTATATTTCCAGTATAATTTTTAGCAAAATTCCAATACCTCTAATTATTTGTTACTTGCACACTGAAAGTCTTTAGTTACAAGAATTCTGTACCTTATAAATAATTTTGTAACTTGATTCAATTTTGTTAAAAAATAAATGAAAACAATTGTTTTTTGCCTCCACCTTCCCCTGCAGCCAATCCTTTTATCACCAAGTCAAAATTTATTTTATGATACAAAAATATGAAGGATACAGAATTCTCATTGCAAGAAGAACAAATCATGTAATATGTAATATTAACATACAAAGACAGTATTAGAAAAAGGTAACATTATCAAATATGTTTATGTCACAATCAAGACTAACACACTACTTTTTTCAGTCTTAATGTAAAATTATCAATACATAAGAAAATTAAAAATTTAAAAAAACTTAGCTTGAAGAAACACTAGCTGCCCTAGCTGTTTACATCACAATCAAGACTAAGACACTACTTTTTTCAGTCTTTTCATTTCATTTTATAATACTTCTGCCTCTTCCTTTGCCAGCTGAAGAACAGTTTTTTGTTTAACTTCTTAGCTTCTGTATTTCTTCTAATGCCAATTTCCTTTTCAGGGTTGTCTTCTTGAGTTTTGAAACGTTCACATTCAAAACCCCTCCAAGTGCAGAAACAGCATCATAAGTTGCACACTGAGCAATCAGACTATACTCATGTAAGTTTTCAACAAAACATTCTTTGTTCACCAAAAAGCTTCTTTCAACAGCTGCATTACTGTGAAATAAAATGAACTTTTTGTGTGAAGTGGATCAACTCCTTGGAAGCATTTTGTTTAGAATAAATGACCATGAGGAAGTGATCAAGTCAGTCATTCTTTGGACTGAAATTTTTAAGATACTTGGTCACTTCTTGCTTGGATGTAAAATCAGAAGTCCCTTTTCACAGCATCAGCTTCCACACTACACAGTTGTTTTTTCTCCACAAGAACTTCCAATGCATAAGTCCTAACAGATGGATTGACCATTACTGCAGGAGTGAGACAACTGACACCTTTGATAAATTTGTACAAGAGAGGGCTCTTAAACACAAGCTTGATGCACACATCTACAAGGAATTTTTGGCAGTCACTTTTGAGCTGAAGAACCCTGGTATCTTTTATTCCATTCAAAGCTGCTGAGGCTGCAAGCCCGATGTCTATGCTCTGTATGGATTTAATGTTCACCTGTTTCTTCAAATCAATGGAAAAAAATTTCTTGAAAGTGATTGCTAAATCCATTACTTCACATTTCACAATTCTACTCATTAAATGCTCAAGCAGGTTGCTCAAATCCACAAACACAAATGGCAGGAGCAGTAGATTGCTCTGGTACTTGGAGAGAAATTGTTCGAGTTCAAGGGCAACTGACAGCAAGAACCCAAGCTGCGCTGGGAGCAGTTCATTCCTCACAAAACATTTTATGGCTTGAAAGTTTTCAAACACTGGAACATTTTTGTCAATAACATCAACATGCTTCTTCAAATATGGCAGCATTTCCACAGCTCTTGCTAACACCTTAGAATTTTCCAACCATCTGATTGAGCAAAACTTCACTGGGAAGAGACATGATCCAGTTGAGTTGGTACTCTGCACGTCTTGTTGGGAATATCAGTAATGAGGTCAGGCTCAACTCGGTGAAATTTACTCATATTGAAAAAAGAACTTTGTTATTTCCATAAATTTTTAATTTAAAAACGACCGGTTTCACTACGATTGTAGTGTGGAAATAAAGTTCTTTTTTCAACATTTTGTTGGAAAGTTTTTAAACAAGTAATAAAGTGAGCACAAATATTTATTAATATCCTAAATGGAGTAGGAATGCACAGTTTTAAAAGCACCATGGACAACATATAAGGAATACGTACCAAAGTCCAACAACTCAGGATCTGATTGAGAATCATCTTTTAAGTGGCTCTTTAGATCCTTCAAAAATCTGAGGTTCACGTTTGGTCCATCCATAGCTACCTAAAGCATTTTTTGGCATCCAAACATGTCCTTTAACGCTTGCAAGAAAGCCATCAGGAGGTCCTCTGCAGTAGCATGACCCAAAAAGGTAAAAGTTAAATATCTCGTCTGATTTTCATCCCAAAATCGCACAATATCCATTTGGCCTTTCTGAGCAAGTATTTATTCTCTCATCAAAAGAAATGGAGTAAAAGGGACACTCGTTAACCATATCTGCCAATTCTTTTTGGATATATGGACCTAGTCCATATGTAATTAAGTATCCAAGTTTATCCTTGTGGATTTCTTGGCAATTTTACAGTCATAAACCATTGTTTATTTATTTATTCATTTTTTCACATACAGCGAAAACGCCAATTTAAAGTGAAAAATTAAACACTCAAAGATTAACAAAATAACAACAAAATAATGTACAAAACAATATATGATGAAATTCAATGCAGTTGTTTTGAAAAGATCACTGCAAACAGAAAAACTTGGAGGAGAAGAATATGATATTACTTGATTAAGAGCCCATAATATTTCCGCACGGATAACTTCATCTTTAGTGATGAAGTTCTTAAGAGTATTCTTAGTTGCATGATGTTCAGCAAGTTCTTTTCCATCATTCGTACTGGAGTGTGCCACTTCAGCTGCACAAGTCCAGGTCCAACGCCTACAGCTAATGGAACGTTTTTGACAGAAACCAAGTCAAATAGTTTTTTGTTTCCACTTGCAGCTTTGACTCTTTCAATGTGCTTCTTTCCATTGGCGTGAGATCGGATTGAAGACACCCCATGTTGCTAACATCAAAGTTAGTTCTACACAAAGAACAATGCCCTTTAGTCTTATCACTGTCCACTTTCTGCAACCAGATTCCAATCTGCAAACAGTGTTCTGTCCAACCACTCATTCTTGAACAAGGGTTTCCCTCTAATTTTACTCATATATTCTCAAAAATCGAAGGAACACAATGTACAGTCTTCTAGAACTACAGCAAAAACAGTAACTTCAGTCACATGTAATTTAATATAATTATTATGGCATGGATTCTTAGGTTTTAACCTATTTTCTTTCCTTACCCCCTAATAATTATTATTCAAGAGCCCTAACAATTTAAATTCAGTTCAGTTCAATCAGCATATCTTAGGAATCTATAAAGAACCTCAAGGGATTTCATAAAGCATACTATATTTTTTTAATATATTAATTTCTTTACATTTTAAAGAACATTTTGTTCTTAATCATTTTAATAATGTCTACCAAAGTACACATTGGAATAAAAGAGGTTCGTGTATCTATATAGTAGACAACTCTTCCCACATGCATTGGGTGAACTTAATTTGAAACAGCAGAAAGCTTACCCAAAAATATATGGGAAGATTAAAACCGCCCATCACCCAACTAACCTCCCATTGTATGAGCTGCCAGCAATAATTATGTTATTAATATAAAAACTAGGATGCAATAATCATCCTATCGATATTGGAATTTCAATAAGAAATTCCAGGACAATTCAAAAATTTGAACATATTCGAGAACAGAAAAAGTTTTCAACATTCTAGTTCATGTATGAACTACCTTAACCACTTGCCTGTTAGGTTTTAAAAAAATTTTTACACAGAAAATGTCAGGTTTTTTTATTTTTCCTTTCTCAAGATATGTTTATGACTAGGAAAAACAATTAATAACAGAAAATCATACTTAAATTTTTCAATCAACAATCTTAAAATACTTATTTACTGATTTCTTATTTTTCACATTTTTAATTTTTTCAAAAAGTAAAAATTTAAAGTTTTTTGCATGAAATATAAATATTCTATAGATTAGATTACAAAATGTAATTTTTATTATTTTTTACAAAACTATTTTCTGAATATTTACTAAAATTCCTTCATGGTGTGATAATTTTTAAAACATGGTGCAGCACAAAGTCCAACATCACATTCTTGGCAATAGAATCTTGTCTCTTTTCTTATTATTTTGCCATTTTAATCCCTTTTGGCACAACAAACTGCACACTGCCTACATGGCTTTTCCTTCTTCTCTGTAGGTGGAATATACTCAGAGAAGTGCCTTTCAGTCAGACGTAGAGGATGTGGTTCTGCCGAAGGCCTTCCACCTTTAGATCTCATGTCCTCTGTGTGGTACTTCTCAATTATATTTTCCACAAGTTCCATTCTAAACTCCAGGTTACTTTTTGTTCCTCCATTCTTCCTGTACAACACAAATGAGTTCCAAGTGGCCTGATCTAACAAGTGGAAAAATATTTTTTTATAATACTTTTCCCCCCTTTTTTTTATAATGGGATAGTTTGTCAGGTGCTGATCTGCCCTATCCACTCCACCCATTGTATTATTGTACTCGACAATAACTTTCGGCTTCCGTAACACCTTTTCCCTCTTTTTCAGCTCAAAAAATTCGGTGTTATGTACCATAGAGAGTACGGTAACAACCTTCTTGTCATGCCATTTCATCACCATTACTTTACCTCTCTGAAAGGCAGTAAATTCCCCCTTTTTCAACTTTTTTTGTTTCAGGTCATTTGGAACTTCTTTTCTTGTAATTCTCAATGTCCCATAGGTATCAGTTCCTTTAGCAATCAATAAATCAGCCAGCTCTGGGGAGGTGTAGTAGTTGTCTGTAGTCAAACAATAACCTTTACCTAGAAGGGGCTTCATTAGTGCTAGGACAATCTGGGATGATATAGGTAGATTACTATATTCCTCATTCAATACTGACCCTTTTCCTGTATATATTATAATTGACCATATATATCCAGACTTTGACTCACATGGCATGAAAGTTTTTATTCCAAATCTTGCTCTTTTTAGGGGAACATATTGGAGCCATGCTAGCCTACCCTTGTAAAGCATGAGACTTTCATCAATAGAAATGTCCCTCTCAGGAGTCAGCAAACTTGAGAACTTATTGTTCAAATAAACAAGCACAGGCCAAATTTTATTTAGCTTGACATTCGGATGTGTATCCTTATCAAAGACACTATTATCCGAAAAATGCAGATAGCGTTTTATGAGGACAAATCTACGGTATGACATTACTTTAGCAAAGAATGGAGTAAGAATTGTCTGTTTCTTTGACCAATACCATTCTTCCACAGGTTTGCTTATAATTCCCTGAAGAATAATCAAACCAAAAAACACTCGAATTTCACTGGATTTTACAGGCTGCCAATCTTTACTTCTTGAAAATGTTTTCAAAACAGAAGATTTTATGCATTGGTCAGCATACAGGTTGGTTTGCTCAGTTATCAATTCAATTAGGTTATCATCAATAAATGCCTCAAAATATTGAAGAATACCAGCGGTACCTTTATTGTCTAAATGCACAGCTGGAGAAGCAGTAAAAGGTCACCTTGGAGGAGGTGGTCTGGGATCATGATGGGAATGGATTGGACACCAAACTCTTGCATCGAGTAATTGAGCAGTTTCATCCTCATCAATATCAGAAAAAATGTCTGTACCTTCCGATGAACTTCCCGATTCACTAATAGAAAATTCTTCGGAATCACTCAAATCAAAATCGGACATCATAAGGATGAAATGATTTTAGAAAAGTAATTGAAATAAATTCTATGTACTTACATATGTATAGAATTCTAGGTGCTAAGAAACAGAAGATAGAATTTACAAATCATAATCGGACATCATAAGGATGAAATGATTTTAGAAAAGTAATTGATATAAATTCTATGTCGCTACATATGTATGGTATGATCAACTATGAGCTAAGAAACAGAAGATAGATATTACAAATCATTCAGTAAATGTTGAACTTCAAGTAAAGAAGACGACTAGACCAACGAAACAACTTGTCTATCCAAAACAGCTGAAGAACTTGAGGAATGACATCGGCAAAATTGGCATACTAATATAAATAAGGGAACATAGTTACAAAAGTCTCCATCTGATGTCACTAGTGAGTAGTATGCTACAGACACCTACTGAGTAAAAGAAGATCTTCTACGAGGAACAAATCAGAAAAACATGGCCAAATCAGGACTGGAGCGTAAAAAATTACGATGCCCGTGCTACGCTCAGGCAAGTCAATTTCGGTAAGAAAAAGCTGCCCGTGTCTGACACGGGCAAGTCAGGCAAGTGGTTAAATCACGGATAAACTCTTTATTTTTCAAGTATCTGATCCAAAATCCCAGTATATTTCCAGTATTAAAATAAAAATCCAGTATATTTCCAGTACCAGTAAGCACCCTGCTATAGGGGTAGTTCGAATCATATCAGAAAGGGCAATAGAGTACAGTCAAGATATCTGCATATGTTTCCTAGACTGGCAGAAGGCCTTTGATAGAGTAAATTGGGTAATGTTGATGAAGATATTAAATGATATAGGTATAGACTAGAAAGGCAGGAGACTGGTCAGGAATCTTTATGTGAATCAAGTTGTCAAGGTCAGATTGGAGAATGCAGACACCTGCAGAGTAAATATCGGTAGAGGAGTAAGACGGCTGCTGCCTGTCGCCGATCCTATTCAATATACAGTGGTACCTCGATATACGAGTGCCCTAATATACGAGTGTTTTGAGATACGAGCCGCCGAGCGAGCGATATTTTGCTTTGAGATGAGAGCAAGATTTGAGATACGAGGAATCGCACATTACACCGCTGCACACGACCCCAACATGCGGGGCGCATGTTGGTGTCGTGTGCAGCGTCTAACAGTTTCTCCCACCTCAGACTAGACCTCAGTCTGTGTGCTTGTTTCCCTTGTTTTCGAAGCATTTTTGATAAGTTGGGTTCGCGTTTTTTGCTTTTTGTACATTTACAAAACATTATCACATTTATTTTTATAACCATGGGTCCGAAGAAGAAGATGATGTCTATTGAATTAAAGCGTGAAATCATAGAAAAACATGAGCAAGGTGTGCGAGTAATTGACTTGGCGAGGATGTACGGGCGTAGCACATCAATGATATGTACTGTGCTTAAACAGAAGGAGTTGATAAAGGGAATAACGCTAGCTAAGGGCGTTACAATAATTTCTAAGCTCCGGACCTCTCTCCATGAAAAGATGGAGAAACTACTGATGGTGTGGGTGACAGAGAAGCAGCTTCAAGGAGGAACCTTAACACAAAGCATCATATGTGAGAAGGCACGAGCGATTTACGGTGATTTGCTGAAGCAGATCCCACACACTTCCACAAACGAGGAATCGGAAGACTCGTTTAAAGCCAGTCGGGGCTGGTTTGACAACTTTAGGAAAAGGACCGGCATTCACTCCGTCGTCAGGCATGGTGAGGCAGCAAGTTCGGATGTGAAGGCAGCTGAGGTTTACATCAAAACGTTTTCCGAACTGATAAAAGCCAAAGGATACATCCCCCAGCAAGTCTTCAACTGTGACGAGACAGGGCTTTTCTGGAAAAGGATGCCGAATAGGACTTACATAACGGCAGAGGAGAAGACGATGACAGGTCACAAACCCATGAAGGATAGATTAACTCTAGCACTTTGCGCCAATGCGAGTGGCGACTGCAAAATCAAGCCTCTGCTAGTATACCATTCGGAAAATCCCCGAGCCTTTAAGTCACATAAGATTTTAAAAGAAAAACTGCAAGTTATGTGGAGGGCAAATCCGAAGGCGTGGGTCACCAGGAAATTCTTTGTGGAGTGGATAAACCTGGTGTTTGGCCCTTCTGTTAAAAAATATCTACAGGAAAACAACCTACCCATGCAAGCCCTTCTCGTCCTCGACAATGCCCCTGCTCACCCACCAAATCTCGAAGATGATTTACCCCTTAGAGTTCAAGTTTATAAAGGTTCTCTACCTACCACCCAACACCACTCCTATCCTGCAGCCCATGGATCAGCAGGTGATTTCTAATTTTAAGAAGTTGTACACCAAGCACATTTTTCGGCGCTGCTTTGAGGTGACGGAGAACACAAACCTTACCCTTCGAGAGTTCTGGAAGGACCACTTTAACATCGTGATATGTCTAAGAATTATTGATCAGGCCTGGCTGGGTGTTACAACGAGGACCTTAACCTCTGCATGGAAGAAGCTGTGGCCTGAGGCTGTAGCTGAAAGGGCCTTCGAAGGATTGGAACCCGAAGTGTCAGTGGTAGAGGAGATTGTTTCTCTGGGAAAATCCATGGGTCTGGAGGTGGATGAGAGAGATGTGAACGAACTCGTCGAGGAACAGTCTCAGGAGCTGACAACCGAGGAGTTACACGATCTACATTCGCAGCAGCATACGGTGGTTCAACGAAAAATTAGTTTTGAAGAGGAGCCAGAGATGGAGGAGGTTATCTCTACAAGAGATATAAAGGAGATCTTGGGAATGTGGGAGAAAGTTGTAGAGTTCGTGGATAAAAATCACCCCGAAAAAGTTGCAACTGGTCGTGCATCGGAGTTGTTCAACGAAACTTGCCTAACACATTTCCGCAATATCCTGAAAGGGAGGAAGAAACAAACCTCCTTGGAGTTTTTTTAAACGATCTGCAGGTGAAAATGAGCAAAGCGTGACGAAAAAAGCGAAGACCAGTGACGAAAATTAAGCGCTTCCATAAGCACTTCACTTTTTCTTTTATTATGTTTTTATAGAATATGTATTTGTTATTTATAAATAAATGTTTCTTCTTGTAAATACATTTTTCTTATTCAAAAACACTTAACAAAAACGACTGAGGTGGTTTTTTGGGAGCTGGAACGGATTAATGGCATTTCAATTAATTTCAATGGGGAAAATTGCTTTGAGATACGAGCAATTTGACATACGAGCAAGGTTACGGAACGAATTAAACTCGTATGTCGAGGTACCACTGTATATGGAGAAAGTCTAATGCAGGATGTGTTAGAATGCAGAGGAGATTTCAAAATTGGAAAAAGGATTATAAGAAGAGTAAAATATGCGGATGATCAAGTACTTCTAGCAAGAAAGGAAAAGGAACTCAAGAAAATGATAAATCGACTAGTAATAACAGGTAGAAAATACGATATGGAAATAAATGCAGATAAATCCAATGTCATTCAAATATCGGGCAAAGAGAATCTGAACATAAGTATTGAAGGAAAGCCTTTAGAACAAGTTTCAGAATATAAATACCTTGGAAGCATCATAACAAGAGAAACGAAATGTATGGATGAGATCAGGACTAGAATAGAAAAAGCAACAGCAGCTTTCAGAAGAAAGAAACACCTACTTACTGGAAATATAAGGGATGACCGAAAGAATAATTGAAGAATATCATTCCCCTGAATTTTAATCAAAAGGAGGACGTCCTGGGAGTGTACCCAACCCCTTGCATCTTACGGAAAGGCATTTCCTTGAGCCAATTCCAGCTACAGAAAAAAAAGCAATGCCGACAAGATGTTGTGCTGTTTGCTCCGTGAAAAAGGATGAAAAGGAAAGAAAATGCATTGGGAGAGGAGGTATTACTGCCCAGATTGTAATGTAGGACTTTGTCTTTTGCCATGCTTTAAAATTTATCATACTAAATTGCATTTTAAAAATTGTTTGTTGATTTTTCTTTAGAAAGAAACGTTTTTTGTAATTTTGATTATAATAAATACTTTTTTTGGATTTTGTCTTAAAAGTTTCTTTTATTTCTTCTTAACATATTTTCCTGTTATTTATACCTAGTTGTTATTGTAAATTATGTTATCACAGAATATTGATATGCATATGGATTAGGCATTAGTATTTACTGTGGAAGAAAACACTCTTTGTAAGTGAAAAAACAAAGCGTGTTTCCTTGCAAAAATGTTTTTCTTTCATGTTCTCCATTTGTAGAAAAAGTGAGACCGAGAAACAGTGAGACTCTCTGGAAATTAATAGATTATATTTTGTTGATCAAAGTGCAATTTCTTGTGAGTAAACATGTGTTTTCTAGCATTCCTCATTGTTTCCTTTTCCATTCTCTAACCGACATGCCCTCACACACCACCTCCCCCTTCAAAACCCTACCAATTTGGTTTTAACCCTTCTATTGTTTTGCCTCTCTATCCCTAGGCTTCCCCCTCCCTTCTGGTTGCCTCCTCCCTTCCAGTTTTCCCCTTCCATGTTTCCCCTTCTCACCAACCTTCCGATATTTTCCTCCCCCTAACCTTTCTTGAAAGTTTCTTCACCCGACTACCTGGTGCGTATTTCCCACTCCATTCTCCCCTCTCTCCTTTTCTCGTCTCTGCTTCCAACTATTCTCCCACTTTTTTCTACTATATCAACAACTGCACTCCAGAGGCCCCTCATTTGAAGAGCATATAGTGCAGAGAAACCTGGGTCATGAGATAGAATAAAACAAAGGAAAGACACGGCGTATTTTCTTTCCTTATGGGTCGTCATATTTTGTCATCTGAATTTACCGCTTCTATAATTTCGCTACCGCTTATGCTACAATAAAAAATTAGCTTTATTTTTATAGCTTGAACTTATTTCTAAACAAATAGCCTTTTCAAAATCAACCAGCTTTTACTTTTGATTTTATCTTTCCACTATCATTCAAAATCCACCCAGAAAATGGCAGCATCGTCACGACATTTTGAAAATAAAATGATTGTATAAAATTCAATTTTTATATCTGAGCTCTCAAACTTTCACAATGTATCAATTAGGGTTAGCCAAATATGTTTTTAAATTTTTAGTGCTAATCTCAGCTTCAAATGGCTGAAATTAGTGCAAACATAGACTGCTAGATAAGTTTCAAAAACACTAAGAGAATATCTAAGCACATAAAAATATGCAGAAAAAACTAAGAAACAACGTACATGTATAGGCATTTTTCGATACTTATCACATGATTTTATAAAACAAATCATAATTTTTAGAACATGCGCTGTTGCCGGCTTTCCTCTCGTACAATGCAGTGCTCTCCATGCGCATGGGAGAAGAGGTAGTGCATCTTTACTCACGTGATACAAGAGGAACTCTTGCAACAGCGCATGTTCTAAAAATTATGATTTGTTATATAAAATCTTGCGGTAATTATAAAAAAATGCCTATACACGTACGTTGTTTCTTATTTTTTTCATTTTTTCATGTGCTTAGATATTCTCTATCCTAGTTTTTTTGAAACTTATCTAGCAGTCTATGTTTATACTAATTTCAGCCATTTGAAGCTGAGATTACAACTAAAAATTTAAAAACATCTTTGGCCAACCCTAATTGATATATTCTGAAAGTTTAAGACCTCAAATATAAAAATTGAATTTTATACATTCGTTTTATTTTCAAAATGTCGCGACGATGCTACCGTTCTCTAGGTGGTTTTTTAATATTAGTGGAAAAATAAAATCAAAAGTAAAATCTGGCTGAATTTCAAAAGCGGATATGTTTAGGCATAAGTTCAGGCTTTAAAAATATATCTCAGTTTTGATAGTATAACATAAGTGGTAGCGAAATTATAGAAGCAGCAAATTCTGAGGACAATAGTTACGGCAGCTATAATACAAAATTTTACTATGATTAATTTTCATTTAAAATCATTTACCATTAGCAAAACTCCAAAATGGTACTTTTTTAACGAAATAAAAAACGTAATTTTTGGACCAATTTTGGAAAAATAAACCAAGCATTAACCAGTTAACTAATCATAAATCTAAAATATCTATTTCATAATCTTGTTTCAAAGAGTTTGAGCAATGCTCCTTTATTATATGAAATACCACAAACACATCACTAATAGAGCACAATAAATACTATACACTCCTACCTTCTCAACATTTCTTGCACAGCAGGCCTCAGTTTGTTAAAGGTAATTAGTTCTTTACGATTCATCATCATTGCGACAACCACATCTACACAACGGAAAACCTCAGCAAGGCAACGATATTGATAGGGCAGCCCAAGAGGAGATCCTTTGGATGGAGAAGTAAATGGTGTCTTGGATGGAGAGAGCGGAACACGCAATGGAGATGTTAGGTGGGCATAGCGTTGATATGCAGGAACAGGAGAAGATGGTGGAGTCTTGCAAGGGCTCGCAAGCATACTCTTCTTTGGGCTAGATGGATAAAGAGAAAAAACAAGTCATAAGCAATAGAGTCCATTGAAAATAACAGAATTGTCATTATGGATTAAATTTTACTTAACAAAATAATTAAATTTCATTCTTCATGCAGAAGTTCATAATACACATAAGTAGAAGAAATATTTCTTAAATAATTTTCAAATATGTACACATTCAGAAAATTTCGAGACCAAAATATTTTAGAATTGTATACAATGTAAACTCTGTAAAAAATATTTACCATTAAAAACAACTTATTTCCAGTGCTCAGACATGATCCAGTTTTCTGTTCACCCCAAATAAATAGCAAAAATTATGTCATTTTTTATAAAGAACGGTGCAAATATTATGAGAAAATAACATCTTGGACATTTCCACCAGTCTTTGGTAAAATTAACACTCACCTATTAACCACAGGGACTTCAAACTCAATTGACTGAAATTTCTGTAATGATGGCTTTGAACCAGAATCCTTTTCTCTATCTGCTTCGCGTATTTTAGCAGCACAGCTGGACACTCGTGCCAAGGATTCCCTCAATTCTGCTAGCCTGGAGTTTCCCTTCAACCTCCCTCTTATTTCACCAAGTGAAAGTTCCTGCAAAATTTTGAAGTTTTCTACCTCTAAATGTGCCAATTTAAAAATTAATATAATTGCACAACACCGAGGATTAAAAAAGCGTTTTTGTTTCCCCCCCTTAGATATTACATGCATCTCTTATCCAAGCTAGGAACCTCACATTAACTTCAGAATTCAATATGGATATTGTTGGCATTCCAGATTATAAAACTAAAAGAAAATATTTCATAAGCAATATAGAGAGAAAAAGATTAAAAGAATAAATAACTTATCAAATGATAATATGACGCAGTTTTAGTTGAATATTTCAGTACCAATGTTTCTCAAGCCAATGTGTTGATACTTAAAAATTATCTCTTAAAGACAAAAGCAAAATGAAATAATGACCATTGAGGAAATCCAAATGAAATTAATGGGTATGTAAAATTTAAACACAAGAAATAATTAATGCATGATGTAAGATTTGACATTATATATAACATTTGCGACTTAATTTACAAGTTATGGAGTACAACAGCTACATTTGCCACTTATAAAAACAAAAAAGAGTAAGTTATTTGCTTTGTACTAACCTTACATTTTTAAATATTAAGTAATTCATTGTCCCAGCAAATTTAACCATATGCCCAGTAAAATGATGAATAATCACTCTCCTTGATGAAAGGGTTAAAATTGTAACTTCAAAACAATGGAAAACAAGAGATATCAAACCAGTTAAAGTGAATTTTGTATTCCGTACAACTTGAAGAGTCAGAACAAGACTGATATCACTAACCTTACGTGACATTTTCACAAAACTTCCTGAGGCAGCAGAAGAGGCCCTCCCATCTTTCTCCTGACTCTCTGAATGCCTTCCTTCTGCTGATGCTGCATTTTCTGAGCTTGCTGGTGTCTTGAACAGAAGTCTTTTGGTGTCATTAACCTTGCAAGGTGATAAGTTGCCCTTCTTCTCAAACAAAACGGGTTTCTTTTTTGGAGATAAAGGCAGTGCCTCATCTTCACCAGTTTTGTCCTTTTCTTTTTGCTACAAATGAATAAAAGCCGAATGTGTAACTATCTGAAAGTACAATCGGATGCCAAATAAAATGTAAAATGGCATGGTAATTCACTCAGAAAGAATTATCATGAAATAAAACGAAACAAGGTCTTAACTGCTTTGAAGATTAAGAGCACCAACAAAAAACTTTTTCAATTACTTCAAAACAAAAAGGATAAACCAAGTCAACTAATGGGTGAGTCAAGTCTTTCATGCACCAAGTTTATATACTAACGAGTAGTGGTATCCATAAACATGGATAAAACTAGCAAGTTTTTTATTTTGTATGTTTATATTGCACTACCAAAATGACACTTAAGTTGTGAATGCAATCAATTTTGTACTAAACTTTTGAATCGTTTGCTATCTGTAAATTTTTCAAAAGGACTTTAATGGAATGCTGGTGTAGAAATTTGATGGCCTTTGAAATGGT
The DNA here is from genome assembly GCA_028673005.1 of Tanypteryx hageni. NCBI lineage: Eukaryota > Metazoa > Arthropoda > Insecta > Odonata > Petaluridae > Tanypteryx > Tanypteryx hageni. The sequence goes on along the minus strand of CM054115.1, from coordinate 63,976,362 downwards.
GTACCAAATCAACTCCATTTTTCATTACTTTCAACTAATAACACTATAAGTAATTATTAGTTGTAATTCAGGTCATGAAGTTTTGTATGCACAGGTGGATATAAGGAAATATATTTTAACGGGGAAGGAGAAAAATTCTGAAATTAACCAGGAACCCAGGTCTTCCACTTCCTGTTATTTTGCTAAATTTCAGAAATAAATTTTAAAATGTATGTCATTATTTCAATGCTAGTAAAATATACATTATCATTTTCATATCAACCTCGTCCCTTGTTTATTTAGTCCATGCAAGGTTAACAATTAACCCAACAGGAATATTAAGGGCTTCCAAATGAGTATAATGACGATATATTGGGTCGAGTGAATAAAAATTAAGTAAATGCTTTTAGTTAAGATTTCTAGTATTTTTTAAGCAAAAGCTTAATTGGAATTGAATAAAAAAATGGCATTTGCATTTGCTTGAAAGAAATAGCATTTGCTTATTTTCAAAAATTTCTCGTAGCAAATGCTTAAAAATGTGTGAATAAAACCATTCTTATGCTAAATTCTTTAAGAATATGCTTTGAATTTTTTGAGGTGAGGGGCTCACTAAAGATTATTCAGGTCGAATGTCGAATGTATTTCAAATCTATTTCTAGGACAAAAACAAGAGACTACATTTAAACCTCAATAATGCTAACTTGGTTAATATAAAATGCTCTTTAATAAGTAGTGTAATTCAGTCCTCTGCAAAAACCTAGGTACATGCACCTTGTAATGAACTTTTTTTTTACAAAACTCATTAGTGCAAATCATGACATTTTAGGTCCCTTGAAGTTTCTACTAATGAGGTTGCACTGTACTTGTGTTACCTTATAGTAACTTAAATTAATTAATTATTATTTTTTAATATTAGCAAAAAATTTAAGATGAAACTATCACATTTTTTAAATACAAACAATAAAAACAAGGAAAGAATTGCTGAGCAACTTAGGTAATGCAATTTTTTCTTTAAAAAAATATAAGAAACATTTTTATGTAACATTAACTAATTTATACTTTAACCTTTCCTCTAAAAGCTTATGATAACTAAACAAAGATGCTAACATTTCGAGCACAAGACAAGAAAAGGTTATCCTGAAAATTTAAGTAATCTACATTCAATATTTCTTGAGATATGTCTGTCTGCTTGATAGAAAGCCTAAATGTGTGCATTTACTATTCAACTTTAAGCAAATTCTGAAAACTGAATAGCAAATGCTTATAAGTAAAAGCAAACTTTTATTCACTCAAAATGAAGAAAATTCTTCTAGCATTTGCTTATGCTTTTACCATTTTCTTTAAGCATTTACTTAATTTTTATTCACTTGGCCCATTAAAAAAAAAGGCTGAAAAAGATTAACTCTGCAGCACACTTTTTTCCCTTTTCTTTCAACATACTCTTTGTTTTCTAAAAACCTGTAGATAGGAGTGACTTCGCAAATTGCCTTGTCCATTCATAAGTTTTGGGCCATTAGTTAAATGTAGATGAATTATTTGATTCTTGGCAGATGCTTAAATTATAACTAATGTTTATCATTTCACAGGAGTTGCTGTGCATACCTTCAGGATGCATCTTTCCTATAGATGCATAATGCAACACATGGGAACTGTCATAAATCAGATATAAAATACAACTTTTAACTTAACTGTGATGTTGATGATCAGGATAATTGAAGTAGCCACAAAATGGTTATGAAAACAAGATGCACATGTTGGACACAAAACAATCATCGTGAGTAGTGATCTGCCGATTGATTATTCTAATGTTGTTTATCTTGAAATTTCATTATTTAAATTGGATATTTATATAAAGCTATTTACAAAATCAACTTCACAAACTTCCACGCTGGATATAAAGTTTATATAAATTTTTCATGGATTAAAATATGCTCCCAATACCCCAAAACATTTGCCAGGATTATATATCAATGCAAATACCTTAATTCCAAGCTACATATTCCATTAATAATTTAGAATTAATTTGGGATATGCTATCAAAAACTCATACTTGCTGAACTGTTTCTTACTAAATGGACACACCCTGCACACATCCCCTTTTGGACTGGTATTTCTACTCAATGGAGCGAAACCTGTTTAGGAAAGCAAAATCTACAACAGGATATCACATTCTATATACCAGTAGCCACAATGACAATTATGTTAGAATGTAGACACTGCAAAATTTAGAAACTACCACCTAGGATACATTAACTGCAACATATTACAATTGTACAGCATTAAATCAGTTTTTAAGAGTTGTCACCTGATATGTGTGTTATAGTGGTTGAATATAGCACTACTGCCAATCATGTCTTGGCAGACAACTCAGCACATAGGTTCCCATCGAGTTACACTCCCTCCATCAATTGAAAACTCTTGACAAGAACACTGATAGCCCTACTGTCGATTTGCATACAAGCATGAGAATGTAAGAATACAACATAGAAATGCAGATATAAATGTAGGTGAGAAAGGATGATGAAAGTGAATTTTTCATTCAATCAAGATTAAAAATAACAGTAGTAGTTTCTTTGAATAGAAAATATTACGAAACAAGTTCTCCATATATTCCTGAAAAACGTTGGGAATAGATTAGAAAAAGATCAACTACTTTTAAAAATTCTGAGCACTTATGGAGCTTGTTTGTTTAAAACCAGTTTAAAGTACTTGCTGGTAAAATGAAAAAATGTTAGAAAATACTAACTCTTATTTAGGAAACGATATTGCTATCATCCCTCCCTAAGGACTGGATTACCTTACAGAGGTGGGAGGGTTTGTGTGCTCTTATGAACCAAAGAGCTATGCCGGTGGGAGATAATTCTCCTGGTAGGACCATCCAAGCCAGAAAGGTCTGAGGGAAAGTCAGACTAAAAATCAGTCTTTTAGTCTTGGGGTTTTATACCCCCCTGTGCAAGGGCAGCAGCTTGCACAGTACCTCTGTAGGTGGTGATCATGTGGATCTGAACAGTTACAGATAGGTAATCACTCTTGTGAAATTGCGATGAGCAAAGCAAGGGGAAACTACCTCATTATATTTCCCATGATAGGCTGAAATGCTGCAAATACCTCTATGAATCTCTCTGGGGTAAAATATGCCGGAGGTAAAATAGTCCCCCAATCGGATCACCGGGTGGGGACTACCCTAGGGGATGCACAGAGGAAATGTAACATTAATAAGAAGGAAGCAAATAGTGAGAAATTAAGAATAGGCTCATGGAATGTTAGGACTATGAATTCAGGGGGTAAACTAGAGAACTTAAAAAGGGAAATGAGAAGGAATAATGTAGGTATAGTAGGTCTTAGTGAAGTTCAGTGGGAAGGAAAAGGCGAGATAAATTCCAACAAATTTAAGATTATTTACTCGGGAGGGGAGAAAAAGGAAAGGGGAGTGGGGATTGTAATGAGAAAAGAGATAGCTGAAAGAATTAGCAAGGTAGTGACAGTAAATGATAGATTAATAGCCGTAAAACTTCAGATGGAGCCAGTGGAAATGCTTATAATTCAAGTGTATATGCCAACAACTAATGCTGGTGACGACGAAGTAGATGAAATGTATGAACAGATTATGGAGATATTGGAGGAGGAGGGAAAAGGAAGGATCACCACCATAGTAATGGGAGATCGGAACAGTGTAGTCCGAGAGGGACAGGATTATAACATAGTGGGAAAATATGGACTAGGGAAGAGAAATGAAAGAGGGGAGAAACTTGTGGAATTCTGCCATAGAAATAGATTGATTGTAACTAATACATAGTTTAATCATCACCAGCGGAGACTTTACACATGGAAAAGTCCAGGAGACCAGAGACGATACCAGATCGATTACATACTAGTCAATGAAAGATTTAGAAACAACATTAAAAATGTGAAAACGCTACCAGGGGCAGATATTGATTCCGACCACAACCTTTTGGTGGAAAATACACAATGTAGACTGAAGAGCGTTAAGAGAAACATAAGAGTAAACAAGAAATGGAACTTAGAGGAACTCCTTAAAAACAAGGAGGCTATCATGACTGAGCTGGAGGAAAGGTTGGGGGAGAGAGCTGAAGAAAATAGGAAGAATGTAGATGAGGAATGGAGATATATCCATAGCAACATTAAAGATGTAATGGAAAATAAGGTAGGAAAGATAACGGGTGAAAGAAACAAAAAAACCTAGGTCACAGCAGCCATGCTGCAAAAAATGAAAGAGTGGAGAAAGTGGAAGAACATAAACAATGAAGAAGGCCAAAGAAAGTACAAGGAGTTAAATAATGCATTAAGAAGGGAAACAGATAAAGCCAGAGAACAGTGGATAAATGAGAAATGCGAGGAGATTGTCGAGTGTGAAAGAATTTGTAGAACAGACCTCATGTATAGCAAAGCAAGGCAACTATTCAAGAAAAAGGCGAGAAAGATAGGATGTAAAGGAATCATAAACAAAAGTGGTAAAATAGTCTCGGAGACAATGTAAATAATGTCTGGAAAGAATACATTGAGGTGCTGTATGACACAGAAGGAAAGCCAAGAAATATTGAATTAAATGAAAAAGAGGATGTGGAAAAAGATCAGCTAGGACTAAGTATTCTCGAGTCTGAAGTAAAAAGAGCAATTGATGACATGAAAAGAAGGAAGGCTGTTGGGAGTGATGATATATCAGTGGACGTTCTTAAGGTTTTGGGGTCGAAAGCAGTTAAACAACTCACAAAATTCTTTAACCGAGTATATGATACTGGCATATGGCCTGAAGATTTTTTAGATGTTGTTATGGTACCACTGGAGAAAAAGAACAATGCAAAATGTTGTAAGGATTACAGAACTATTAGTTTAATTTCTCATACAGCTAAAGTTCTAACCAGAATAATAACAAAAAGAATTGAAGGTAAAATAGAAAAGGAGCTGCAATACAATTAGTTTGGTTTCAGAAGAGGAAGAGGGACTAGAGATGCTATAGGATGTATGAGGATGATGATAGGAAGAGCGCTATAAATCAATAGAGGTATGTATTTTTGTTTTGTAGATTGAGAGAAAGCTTTTGACCGAGTGAAATGGGATAAAATGTTGGGTATTTTAAATAAAATAGGAATAGAGTGGAAAGATAAAACACTGCTTAAAAACCTTTACTTGGATCAAAAGATTAGAGTCCGGGTTGAAGGAGAAGAAACAGAAAGTACTTCAATATGGAGGGAAGTGAGGCAGGGATGTCCTATTTATGCAGAAAAATAACAGAAGAAGCTTTGATGGAAGTGAAAGAATTTAAAATAGGAGGTGAATGTATTACCACCATTAAATATGCAGATGATCAAGGATTCATAGCAGAAGATGAGAAAGAACTTCAGAGAATGGCAGGCAGACTAGTGGAGGTTGGCCAACAATTTGGAATGAAGATCAATGCTGAAAAAACGACAGTCATGGTGGTTTCAAAGGAACATAAAGAATTAAATATAGTAGTAAATTGCCAAAAATTGGAACAGGTAAGTAGTTTAAAATATCCTGGCAGTATTTTAGCGCAGGATGGAAGTAGTACACAGGACATCAGAAGTAGGATAGCAATGGCAAAAGCAGGATTAAACGAGAAGAAGGAGCTTCTCACAAGCAAGAAAATAAATTTAGAAACAAGGAAGAAATTAGCAAAATGCTATATATGGAACATAGCTCTTTATGGTGCAGAGAAGTGGACGGTAAGGAGAAAGGAGGAAAAATATTTAGAAAGTTTTGAGATGTGGGTATGGAGGATGATGAAAGTGGCATGGGCAGAGAGAAAGAGAAATGAACAAGTATTGGAAATGGTGGGAGAAGAAATGATGCTAATAAAAACAATTAGGAAAAGAAAAGCAAATTGGATAGGGCACATATTGAGAAGACAGTGTTTACAAAGGACGGTCTTAGAAGGCAAAATTAGCAGAAGAGGAAGATGGAAAAAAAGAATAGGAATATTAGAGAATATAAAGCAGAAATATAGTACTTATAGAGGTATAAAAGAGGCTTCTAGGGGGTGAGAGAGAGATGGAGGCAGTGATTCAGCTAAAACCTGTCTTCGGACAGCAGCATGATGATGATGATTGCTATCATTTCAAGATTTAGCCGATATGAAATGTAAATAGAGGTGCTCAAAGAAACTTGCAGTATAGATAAAAATGCGCTACTTTGGCATTTAAATTCCTCGACGAATTTAAATATTAGTGTCAATGATTCAAGATGCAGCTCTTGAAAATTTGAATTAATCAATCCTTTGCAGCATTGTAGCACATTATTTGTTGCAGAAATGTAATTATTACTTTCATAAGTAACATACTCGGATTAACATGATTACTTAAGCAATTTATGTGAATAATGACTGCTGCGTTACGGGGGAACACGTCTCGAGTGACTACAAAACTACACACTTTTCGCACTTAAATACTAATCAGTAATTACTTTGCTACAATAAAATCTTAACCTGAAAATACAACTATCAACTCACTGAGTCCTCGTACTCTTCCGGTGAATCTGTATTTTTGATATGTTCTTTTGGCTGAATGGCGTTTCCTTGTTGTCGATGTAGAACAAGTTCAATATTCGCATCTTTACACAATGCAGTCTTATTTGTTTCGCTAACACCAGCTTCAAGATTTGCGAAAACATCCCGCAAAGATTTCTGGCGATTATTTTTTATTGGTTTTGATTGTGCATTTTTGACTTTATGAGTAACCTGTTTTACCCTAACCTTCTTTGCTGACTTTCTGATTGAAGAAGCAGAAGAATTATCGTCGGCTTTCGATACGGTAGTAGAAATAAACTCTTGCGAGATCTCAGAGTCCACAAATCCCCTAGTTTTATGCAATACTAACACCGGACCATGAGGATCAGTTTCCACACTATTATTACTTTCTAAAACATAGTCATCAATAATTCGAACTTTGGCGTGTTTTTCTATTTCTTCCACAGAATTTCTCTTACGAGCACCATAAAAACTAGTTAAAGTCGACTGAACGGACATTTTTAGCCTATGATTTTACGGTATAAAGACCTTACACACACAAGAATTGAATTAGAAACGCCATAGACAAAACTATCAACATTAGACCTTTTGACACCTTTTGAGCGGGAAATTTACTTCAATGCCTAGTAATGAGCGACACCTATGAATAGTTCATATAAATGAACATTACAAATAATGTGAGTGTATAAGTAATTATTCGATATAAATGTTTGTTATTAAATATAAAAAAATATGCACTTCATAGCTTTAAAATCATTAACTAGGCTAAGCTTGAAAAGTTTAAATTTTATCTCAATATGTATATACGTTATGTGCGTACATTATATCTACACTGCTGCCACCATAAGTAATATTCTATTGCATTTAAGGTCTGATTTCACTAATGTGTTATGCTACTTAAAAATGTAATTTTTCTTGCATGGAATTACATATTTACTAATATTAGTAAAGCTTAAATTATTCTTTAGCTTAATAAATGCCTGTACTTTTAGAGCTATGGTATTCAGTGAATAAAGAAATTTCTCGTTAAATGTTCACCATAGCATTAAGTATCACAATTGTTTGATAATTATCATATTAAACACGAACACAAATGTTTTAGAAGAAATGGTTGGATTAATAAATTTTAGAAGAAATAATGAAATTAGTTGGTACGTCTTATGAAGTCAATCATTCCTTCGATAAAATATTTGATTGAACACGATGTTTTTTATTATAATGCTCTAACTAAATTAATTTGACTCATGGAAAAATGTGATTTTTTTCTTTTTGACCTTCAGTAAATTAATTGGTAACGCTATACCAATATCGCATTTCTAGAGGCTTTTGTTTTAATTGTTTCTACGCCATCTGCAATGTTCTCAGTTTTGTGGTGACCAGGCCGCCATAATCAAACAACTGTGATAAAAACCTTCATGTAACATTAGTTTTCCGTAGTATACCTTCAAAATTTTCTTAAGTTTGTAAAATGAGTAGTAAACTGGATGCCAATCGTCGTGTGCTTGCTATTAAAGCCAAGAAAAAGCGTCACAAAGGTGGAAAGCGAACTGGAAAGAATGAAGATCAGAGACCAGCTACGTCCAGGCCTTCCAACTCGAACAGGTTGGAACCACGCCACTCTTCATCGTATGAATCCATTTCAGACGGTGATGACTCTGAAGATTATAGCTCCGATGAAGAAGAACAGGAAGATCCAAAGGATTATTGCAAGGGTGGTTATCATCCAGTGAAAATTGGAGACTTGTTTCAAAATAGGTATCATGTCACCCGAAAGTTAGGATGGGGACATTTTTCGACTGTTTGGCTTTGTTGGGATCTCGTTGATAAAAGATTTGTCGCATTAAAAGTCGTTAAAAGTGAATCTCATTTTACGGAAACGGCATTGGACGAGATTAAGTTGCTGAGGCGGGTGAACGAAAGCGACGTTAACGATCCCAAGAGACACAAGACTGTACAGTTGCTGAATGATTTCAAAATCAGTGGAGTTAATGGCACGCATGTATGCATGGTATTCGAAGTGTTGGGAGAGAATTTACTAAAATTGATTATCAGGAGTAATTATCGGGGTATTCCTATTTCGAATGTGAAATCTATCATAAGGCAGGTGTTAGAGGGATTAGATTACCTCCATGCAAAATGTAGAATTATTCACACTGATATTAAGCCAGAAAATGTGCTTGTTTGCGTGGACGAAAGTTACATTCGTAAATTGGCAGTTGAAGCAACGGAACTTCATAGTGCAGGTAGTAAATTGCCTACATCACTAGTGAGCACTGCACCAAAAGAATTGCGTGACCAGTGTTCAGGTACGAAAATGTCTAGGAACAAAAAGAAGAAACTGAAGAAGAAAGCCAAGCGCCAAAGCGAACTGTTGAAGAAACAAATGCAACAAATAGAGGAAGTAGAAGAGCAAAATCTAGGTGATAAAAACCCAGAAGGTGGAGATCACATCCCAATGATAGATGATAGCACAGACATCACTAACGGTGAACTTGTTGATGCTAAAGATAAATTTAATAATGAAAAAGATACTTCAGAAAGTAACGAGGAAACTTGCCAGAACGGGTGTGTTAAGGTAATGGTCTCATGTAGTGGAGATGCAGAGGCCCCCGACAACTACAGTGCTGAGCTCAGTGCCGCATGTCAAAACGGTAATAAATGTGAAGAACCCGAAAAGCAGGCTTCAGGGGATGAGGAACAGCCAGAAAAACCAGGAAACGACGGAGATACTACTCAGGGAACCAACAAATCTCGACCTGATCCAGCATTCGAAGTTTGTTCGATTGATGTGAAAATTGCAGATTTAGGAAATGCATGTTATGTGGATCATCATTTTACGGAAGATATTCAGACTAGGCAATACCGTGCATTGGAAGTAATTTTAGGCTCCTCTTATGGCACAGCTGCAGACGTATGGAGTACCGCATGCATGGCCTTCGAGTTAGCTACTGGTGATTATTTATTTGAACCCCGTCCTGGTGATGGCTATTCACGTGATGACGATCATATTGCTCATATAATTGAACTTCTCGGTGACATTCCTCGTCGCATTGCACTCTCTGGTAATAATTCTCTGAGGTTTTTCAACAAGAAATGCGAACTAAGAAATATTCCGTTTCTGAAGACCTGGGGACTAGTAGATGTACTTAAGGAAAAGTACAAATGGAGTACCAAGGACGCTCGTGAGTTTGCGTCGTTCTTGAAGCCAATGCTTGATTATGATCCAGTGCGTAGAGCAACTGCTGCTGATTGCCTGAAGCATCCTTGGCTTAGGCAGTAAAAGTAATTATTTAATCAGTCCAAAATCTTAATTTATTCTGAATTTTGTATATTAATCATCTTAAAGCAATGAAAAATAATTTTCGTCAATTTTTAATGTTAATTTATTGCTATTTTAAATTTTAGGGAAGCGTTTCTCGTAAATCATGTAGAAATGCCATCGCAATTTTTTTTTGGCAGATAAATTTCTTATTTACAGTTTTTATCGTTTAAAATAATATTACCCTGGCTATTGCTGTTGACTTGTTGCACACCAAAGTATATCCTTTAACCTGCAGTTGGTTTTTGGATGTTTCTTTATTACTGGTTAATTATATGGTGAGAATTTGCATATTAAATCACGAAAGCTTCGGCATTGTTTCGAATCCGATTGTGATACAAACTCAGATATACCGAAGACAGTTTTAAATATATCGATAGTTAGGTCATGTTGCAGGGTTCGTTGAAAGTTATAATATGAATGGAAAGGACTTAACAAGAAATTAAATAAGATGAATGCTGCTGTGAATATCATTGTTTTTTTCGTTTGCAATGGATTTGCCCTGGATATTGCTGAAGAAATTAAAATATTAAGTTATCCTACAAAATTTTAGGTGAGGCGATATCCAAAATTGGAATTCTATACGTGGACTGCCTGACCTTCAAGTGATAAAGGAATGAGATACAGTCGTCGATCTCGTTTAAAGTTCACAAAATTTTATTCTTCGTGCTAAGTCGCTGTCTGTACCGGTGCTAAGAAGATTTTTGTAGTTTTTCGGAAGATTGACTTTTATTATCAACCCATTAAAAGTTTCTGTGCCTGGTCAGCAATAATTCCACTTAATAATGGCTTCACATGGGTCACTGAATGTTTGCGTACTTGGTGCAGGTGTTGTTGGGTTAACAACAGCATTGCAGTTACAAAATGAGTTCCCCAATGCTAACTTTTCGGTCATTGCACATCTCTTCAATCAAGACACCACAAGTGACGGAGCAGCAGGATTATTCTACCCAAGTTCAAGTTTTTCTGGTCCCACCCTTGAAATTACCAGGTAAGTAATTTTCTCTTTTATTTTTTCATCAATTTTTATAAATGACACATGATTGTGGTTGTGTTTTGCTGCATCGTTTGAGAGGCCATTCTTCATTATTAATGTGACTGGCAGTTCCAAAAATTAGAAATTTTAACGTAATAATTATTATCAAAGTTCGTTTGATGTTACTTTGTCATTTTACAGCTTATATATAAATATATATGTATGTGTGTGTGTGTGTACTTATATTGGCGAACTCAGAAATCATTATCTTGCAATAAAGACTAAAGTTGAAGTGTCGCTGTGATTTAAATATTGATTATATTTTGTCAAATTTTATTACCATTGTTTTTAGTTAAATGGCATCTTAAATTATACCCTCTTCAATTTAGGAAGTGGATGGCAGATTCATATTCTTATTATGATGGTCTAAGGATTTCTCCTGAAGGTGAAAATTCTGGTGTATTTCAGCTCTCAGGCTATCACTTTTCAAGTAAACTACCTTCATTAGTAAGGGTAAGTATCTCTCTTAAATCTTAGGTATTTTTATGGCCAATATTGTTAGGAAATAATTTATATGCTAGTGTATTTGAAAACTGATTTATTGGATTTATTTCTAAATTGTAAAAATGAATGTTTCTGGAACTTATCAGCTCTTTATTTAACTATACGAGAGGTCTCTAGAAATTTACTGACTGGGCCTCTAAATCACACAATACAAGCTTTAAGGTTAGTTAACTGTTCCCTTCAAAGTAAGTTCCCCTCCTGTTGTTTGTAGCTGTCCTTACATTGTGTCTAATTTCAAACAGCATTTTCTTGAGAGTTGCCATGTTGTGAAATATTTCATTAATGTTATTGTTAAATCTTATTTTCCCACACCAAATAATGTCACTGGAGATGTTTTTTCAATTTAGGAAATACGTGAAAGTGGCAGGGAGCTAGATCAGATGAATGGCTCAACACTTTCATATCTAAATCTTCAAAAACTTGCTGTGTGTAGTGACCAGTGTGATTGCTGTGATTTTTTGCTTCGATTTATTTTGTAGGTCTTCTGCATAATAGGCTGTAACTAATTTTTCCTGTTGGCACACAAGTCATAGACCACTTTCGTTTTGTTCTTGAGTAGGATTCAGCTTTGATGCTTTCTGCATCACTTGCAAACTTTTTTGCTGTCAAAAACACTTGTAAAAGAGCACTTTCCTCAAAATTTGATTTTATCTTGTCTAGAGTCTCCATAGATGTTTTCTTCATTTGTTCGCAAAATTTGGTTGCAATTCTCTGCACCCTGTTGTCACCCATATCGGTTACTGTTTGCACAATTGCACTCAACTACAATTGAAATGAGATTGGCATAGGCAAAGTAAACACAAACATGCAAAGAGGATAATTCTACCAATGAATAGAGCTGCAACACTGTATGAGTGACAGGTGCCGTATGGAAACTTTCAAAACAATCCTTGTACAAGTTTATTCTCGAAATGTGTAGTCTGTACATACTTTGGAGTGTGAAGTTATGACTCAAGGGATTAATCCAGGTGTACTCAGACTTTAGGTACTTAGGGTCATCTTTTTACCCCTTTATTTAACGTATTTGAACAGTAATAAATTATCAAAGATTAATTATATACCTACGAGGGTGGTTCAAAGTTGGCCTGGACTTTTTTTTATGAGACCAACAACAATATGATAAAACAGCTTTCATGGTAGGTGACATCTAACTACTTCTCATGTGATTGTGATCCCCTATGTCTGTGCATTAGACACAATACAAGATGACATCAGATCCTGTCATATGGTGTGGAACAGTTGTACAGTAGACCCTCACACAACATGGTAGTAACATTCCTGAAACGGCCGCATTGTGAGAAAATGCACTACGTGAATGTAATGGTTTATGGAAAGAATAGGGTTAGGTGCCCAACGTTTGGGAAGTTATATGAATACTTTTAGCACATAAAAACTTTAAGACAGGGTCTCCCAATTTCACGTCAGGTACTTCACCAACCGAACTACCATGACACGCAACAAACAAATGCTTTCAATAACACTCTTATGAAACCATTTTGGTGGGTTAGGAGATTAATCCACTGGCCGAGAGATGGCGATTGGCTGGGATTCGGTTCTCTTCATGAAGCCTGAGGAGTAGGATATGTAAGGAGGGATTACAAAGGTAAAGGAAACAGTGGTAAGGTCGTTGTCCACCATGCCTGCATTTTGCGCCGATACATTTCAAAGAAATTCTTTCCTCTTTGCGATGTCTGCCTTTGGTGCGCAAAGAGAAAATAAGGGTGTTCTGTTTTGCCCTCTCTTTATTTCTGATGAGTTAAAATGTCCCAAAATGCCTCTAGTTTACCTGGGACTGTGTGAGCAATTATGGACAATGATCCTTTATTTTGGTGAATTTGTGATGACTATTTTCAATGATTTAGTAAGTGAAGCTAGTGACATTGAGGATGAGAATGGCCCTGATTTTAATTAGATGAATTTGGTAGAGATTTTTGAAAAATGTGAAGCAACTTAACTTTTTGCATTGTTTAAGGCATTTTATTTGTACCAGTTGTTTTTTATTTCATTTATGTTATTAATCTAAAGATGATTTTTTTCTCTTTTGGCAAAGTTTTTGGACTGCCATGAAAAAGCTTTGTTCTTTTAGTAACATTGCAGCTTAACATACTAGGTATTGTATTTTTATATTTATAAAATACTAAAATATTTGTAAATATAATTCATGAAAATGATAACTTACTACATGATGGAACAACTTCTCTACCTTAAGATTATTGTGCTGTAAAAGTTATATCCAAGCAGTTTAGGTACATATATCAGCATGTATTCCCTAAAATATTTCTTGAGTTAAAGTTTAGGCTTTATTCATTTATTGTTACTGTTGGCATCTACAAAATATATAAAATTTTCGGCATCCATATTTATTATTTAAGGAATATCTTTACTTTCTCCATATACATTGTATGAGAAAGTATTGTTTTCAGGAAAAAATCGAACGCGAGATTTCAATAGTAATACATGGGTTGCCTGAACATGTTCTGACTATTTTTTTGGGAATAACTTTGAAACAGAAAAAATTCTGCTATGACCGGGAATCGAACCCGGGTCTTCCACTTGCCGGGCGGATATTCTACCACTGAACTACCTTAGCAGATAATCTTTCCTGTTTCTGAACGCGGGGTTTTTCTTAGTTGGGTCCGGGCTAGCGAAGCTAGTATCAACCAGCCCCAACGGACGTCCTCCAAGAGAACGTCAAAGAAAATCCCTCCCTCTCAATTGGTGAGATTGCCAAAGCCAGAAATTGATGGAATAATAGAAACTATGCAGAAAGGCATAAGCTGTAATTTTTGGGAATAACTTTTTAATGTCTATAAGTGTTTAAAGTGGGGAAACAATTATTCAAGGCCACTTTCTGTTCAAAAAAGTATGTGCACAATGTGTGCTGCTTGTCCAGAATGCAGAGTGGTTTGCTGTGTCCACTGAACATTTGCTTATCTAAAAAACGTTCCATTGGAGTTATTCCAAATGTTTTTTCTTGAAGAATTGACTGCAAATGTTCTTTACTTATCGAATGTATCTTTATTACCTTATGAAGATTATTTAAATCAGAAAATCCCATGTTAGTCCATTTTTTTGTTTAAAAAAGTTAGTTTGGCCAACAAAATAATTTTGCTTTGGTCATACATCCAGTCAACCATTCGATAATGTTATAAACATATGTATTAATATGTCTTGCACATGATATAATTTTTATATTTAAATTTAGTGGAGGTTTTGGCCTGCCTGTTTGGATAATTTCACTATTTGCCTGAAAATTGTTTGACAAAATACTTTTCGTTAATAAATTACACACTCCACAACATTAAACCTCACCAGAGCTGCTTCAAAGAACAAAAGAAGCATTTGAGACACTCGGTTCACTCGTGTTTGTAATTTTAAAATTGCTTCCACTCTGTACTTTATTTCATGGAGAGAAACCGTGAAATTCTTCCTATCTGAGCCAAAATTTTTGTAAATAATATCTGGACTACTATAACACAAACACTTCTATTAGCATGAAGGTTCATGTGAAACATCAGAATGGTGACTTATTGAAACAGTAAAATAACTGGAATAGATGCCTAGTATCCGCCTGTATACTACAGTGAATGGCTCATCAACATGTACACAATAATATCTTTGCTTCCTAGTAGTGTTCTTTTCGGTTGTTGTGTGATGCCAGCTGTCAAGGTGGATTTTAAAATTATGTCGCATGGTTTTACTGAAGGTGTGCTTCTAAAATTGCGCTTGTGAATGAGTAATTTTTATTGTTATTACTGTTATTATTTTAATTTCCTTGCTTCCATGGAGGATGCATTCCTGGTGTTATTATGGACATTCAAATAATTGTTACTTATTAAAATAAATGCATAGAAGTGTTGCTGTTCTAGTATTTATAATGGCATTGGTCAGAACATTAAGTTACACTAGTTTATGTTAGAATAGTTGATTAAAAATATTATCATACTTATTTTGGTATCTAAGTATACAGTAAAAACCCCAAATTCATGGAAGTTACGTTCTAGAAAACACCGTGAATTTGAAATCCGAAGTGTTAGCACATTGGAGAAGGTAAATTGGTCTTTGGCTGCTTTAAACCCAGGAGCTGATTTCTCTTCAACTGACAAAAATGTTCTTGAAGGCATTATTTTCCAAAATGACGCTGTCTTATCTGCATTGAATACCTGCTGTCATGTGTATCCACCATCTTCAATGTATTTTCGCAGTTGTTTGGGAAAATCTTAGGCTGCTACATAGTCCACGGACACTGATCCATCGATGGCAGCAGTAGTCAAAAAACCCACGAAACTGCAAAGCACGCGAATTTGGGAATTCTACTGTAATTGTAATGAATTGCCATTCAAGGACATGTCGTACTTTCAACATTGTGATACTCAGTTGTAATCTAATTGCTGTTCAGTGGAAGATGGTGTTATTAATATTATGCCAGATAATTTCTGTTGATTGCTGTATGACAGGAAAACATGATGACCAAAAAATAAATATTTAATCTTAGTAGCAGTTGGCAATTTGTTATCTTCCTTTTAAGCAAAGATTATCAATGCTTTCTTTGATGTATGTTAAAAAATCCAAGTGAAGTTTTTGTCCAAATCTGATGTTATGGAATTTTTGTCAGAATGCTGGCTGACAAAGTTAGGTGGAACTAAAAATATTGTCATATGCTTAACACTTTTTCTGAAATTTTGATTTTTTTCTTCCATGAGCAGATTCCAAAATAGTTTTTCTGATGGTCTTGTTTTGATTTGGAGTTCACTTTGCAGTGTTAGAATTTCATTTTCAACATTAGAATTGTCTATGTGAAATAATGATGAAATTTTAAATGCAATTTCTACATCATCTGCAGGTATCAAATAGAAAACAAATGTTACTACAGGTTCTAACATGGCAAAGTCATGGAAATGACTATCAAACTCTGTGATCAATATGTTCAGTTCTGCAACTGAGCATTGTCAAAATTTATAGGTTCTATTCCTTGGCTTTCTAGCTCGGATATCATGTTTGGGAAGTGTAAAGATAGGTACATGTATAACAAATAAGAAGACGGTACACATCTTCCACAAAGTCACCAGAGTTGTTTAAACAGTTGTCCTATCGTGATGCCACAGCATCAATCCCAGCATGGAAGAAAGTTGTGTCAAGCACCTTAAGCCAGGATATAACAGCTTGCTGCACTTCACTGTCCATTGCAAATTGCCTACCAGCCAAGTGCTTCTTCAGGAGTTCGAGGAGAAATCACTTGGTATCAGGTCAGGACTGTGAGGTGGGTGGTCCAATACCTCCAATTTGTAGCGCCATAACAACTCACAAATGCGGTTGGCAGTATGTGGCCTGACATTATTGTACAACATGATGACGCCTTTGCGCAGCATTCCAGGCCATTTGTGATGAATGGCCTACTGAAACTGACCCAGCATGTGGTGGTAGCCCTCAGTATTCACAGTTTTACCCTGCTATAAAAAATCAACAAGAATTGCACCCTTATTGTCCAAACACTGTTGCCAAGATCTTTGCTGATGACTTTGTTTTGAATTTCTTTTGGTGTGGAGATGATAGGTGTTATCACATCATGGATGCTTGTTTGGACTCGGGCATCACATGATGCATTCATGTTTCATCCTCTGTAAAAATATGCTGCAGGAACTGCACCCCTTTGTCATGATAATGCATCAAAGGCAGGAGAGAAAGTCCTATCCAATTCCATTTGTGATCATCTGTGAGTTGCTTTGGTAACCAGTGAGCATACACTTCGCTGTACCCCATATCTTCATGGGCAATTGCTGTTCCTGGTACCCAGTGAGATGTTAGATGCATTTGCAATGTCACTCAGTTTAATGTGTCTGTCTTCCCAATAGCTTCAATGTGGCAAAGATTGTCAACCGTGGTAGACCCACTTGAGTGCTCGGGTCACTGCCTGGCTTGAGTATCTGTCCTGCCATTATTGTAGACATTGCACCAAACCCAAACCTGTTTCCATGACATGATGTCAAATCTGTACACCTCAAGAAGTTGGTGATAAATTTCTGCCAGTGTGATACCCTTAACATGCAGAAATCAGATCATGCTATTTTATTTTTAATGCAGCCATTTATGATTGGCCCCTCGCTGAGATTTTTATCGAAAACTCGACACAAGGGTAGCAGTGGGACCCTTATTTTGCCTAAAATTGACACCACTGTAACTTTTATAGAAAATTAAGTTAGTATACATATTATTTCATATTCTAAAGTATTTTCTATTACAGAGAGTAATGATAAACTTGAAAGTTTTAAAAATTTACTTACTGATATGGAGAAATTCCATAATCCGTTTTCTTAGGATTAAGTTTATAATACACGAGTATTAGTCTTAATTTTGTTCAAACAAAGACGCTATTCAATATCTCATGCATAGTTTGCACTCACACCTAGATCTGTGCTATTCCAGACCATGGTCATGAGAGCAGGGCCCTCATTGGGTGTTTGGCCACTCTTGTGCAAAATCACAGGCTTTTTAATTTACTACCTGTAAATATTAACCCTTTGACTGCATGCAACGATATATCGTTGCTTGCTTCCTAAGTGAGAAGTGCTAACTATGATAAATTGTCAACCATGCTGAGCAAGCGTAAACTCTTAATAGTTCCACATGCAAATGACAGATGGCAGGAAATGATGGTATCAATTGAAAGAGGAAACTATGTAGTTCACATCTTCCTTGTTTTTGGTTCTCGTTAATTATTTCTTTAGTTGTGATTTTTTTCAATTTCGCCAAATATTACCTCCATTCTTTCAAGATGGCTTCTACAAGCAAAGATATTTCACCGTTAGAATTGAGGATGATGAATTGGTTTGTTATATAAAATCATTAAATTTGGACGAAGGTTATTTAAAGAAGGAAGATTTCGAGATTTTAGACGATATTTGCGATTTTTTTTTCAAGTGTAAAATCATAGCAAAATATTTTTAAATTTTATAAATAAATGTTATGGACATATAGTTTTATAGAATGTAATGTTTTATATATCATTTCTGCAATTACTGAATGAAACATGTAAAAATATGAATAAATAGCGTGTATGTGATTTTTCATAGAGACTGATGAAAAAGTGCTAAAATTGCAGTAATGAAAATGATATTTTTCTGTAATTTCATTTTTTAATATTTTTTGTGGTTTTTACTTGCTCCATATACAAAGTATTGTTTTCATGAAAAAAATCGAATTCATCAGAAATACATGTTTTAAGGTCTCCTGAACACGTTTTGTCTATTTTCTTGATGATGTCTGTCGGTGTCTGTATGTGATGGGATTTTATGGGTGCTCTAATTCAAAAATTTACACTTGTATCAATACCAAATTTTATATATAAAAAGAGTACTATATAATAAAGAGCTGATTAGGTTTTGGCAAATAACTCTTTAAAATCTTCATAAATGTAAATGTTGTTTATTATAAACTTCATAGATATATTATTCTCCATAGCATTTGTTTGAAACGTTTTTTTTATAGAACGCATTTTTAAGGAGATATTCCATTTATTTAATATTTGATTAATGTAAAATAGTATTGAAATAAAAATCGTAGGAAATTTAATTTTCTACAACCTTTGTACAAGACATTTTCCCATATAATGCATTGTTGAAGAGATGTTTTAAAAATTAAATTTTTAGCTGCCACAACTACACAACCTACCGGTGACTATAGTATACATTATGCTCCTTTATATTTTCTTAATTGGAGCTTCGGGGCTATATTCAATATCAGAAGGCTACGGTTTTAGTTTATTTCTATTTTTTTTCTTTAAATTTTTGTCGCAATTCCTTAAAATATTTATTATCATCATTTAACCTATTTGGAAGTCTTAGAAATATTACAGTTATGGAGAAAATCATGTGGTGGCCACATCAGATTTTTTGCTGTTTTACCTGGATGTCTTGCCTTGATGAAAATAAGTAGGGATGGGATGATCGGTTCCTTGATTCTGCCAGTTCTCTCAAGAACCGAAATAACTGAAACCGACTGTTTATAATCTTGTTCTTCAGTTCTGATCCTTATTTTAATAAAAAGCGTGGAAAGATGCACACATCTTATGTGTATACACACTAGGCAGAGCCGTTCTTTACAATTTATATAATCATGTCATAAAAGATAAATATTAATGGCTTAGTATAATGTCTATGAACTGAAATGCCAGTAGAAATGTTTAATTTTTTATGCACTGACTAATTTCCTAATCAATTGTAATTAATAAAATAATTGACAATTATTTAAAACTTACCTCACTGGAATAATAATAATGTAATCTTTATGTTCATGTTCATTCCTTCATCGTAAATTACCCATTTCTTTCCACTTGCAAACGCTTTATAAACATTAAAAAAATACATATTTACGTTCATTTCTTCATCGTTGATTATCCATTTTCCTAATGTTGCATGCACACAAAATAAAATAAATTAGGTATTTACAGCAGTTATTGTGTACATCAGTCGTCATGAAGATTGTTTTCATTGACAACAAATAAAACACGGGTCCTAAGTGAATTACGACTTTCTCATTTGATTTTCTTGAAATCGGCTACTCCTTCGATAAAATGTAGTGAACAAAACATGTTATTTGATTAGTTCTACGAAGTTTTTTAAAGACTTTTTCGTTATAAGTTGTATTGTATGAGATTATTTTTTGTCACCTGTAAAGTGGCACTCCCAATTAGGTCACATAAACTATTTACATAATTTTCTTAGTTTCTTTGCCCCTATGCCCTAAATACCAAATTTCATCAACATTCCCCCAGTAGTTTCTGAGATGAAACATGCAGACAGAGGGACGGACATGACCTGAACATAAGGTGTTCTTTTTTATTTATTGTAAAGAATGCCTAAAAATGATTGCGTCTCAGAAGCAGATGCTAATCGAAAAGCGACCGCCTAACTTGTAGTAATTTTGACTAGATATCCCGCAGATAATTTTTAAATTTAACCAATTTATTGTGAACCCTAACAATAAAACCATGTCAGACGTTTGGAACAACTTCAGAAATGACAGTACAAACAACAAATATGCTATATCCAACTATTGTAAAGCTAGAATTTCCTGTGGTGTATCAAATAGCACTTATAACTTAACAGGACTGAAACTGAGAACCGAGATCTTATTAATATAACCAGAACCGGGAAAAAGTGGAACCGTCCCATTCCTAAAAATAAGTTAAATATATTAGTGCAAAAGAATAAAACTAGAGAGCCTGTTACATACTTTACATTTAAAACAGTTTTCATTTGGTCATTTATAACAAAAAATATTATTGTTCGTCATTTGCTTTCAAATTTTATAATAGTTATACCAGCAAAACCTTTGAAATTACAAATTAATTAATTACAAAAAGGATTTCCCACTAAAAAACATTGTCACTATCTTATCATTAGCTGCCTTTCCTGTCGAGAAGTAGTTTCAATTTGAATTTTTAAGCTTTAATTTAATTTTACTGATGACCTAAAACTGTGTAATTAAAAATCAGTAAAACAATTTATGTTTTAAATTACTTTTCTGAACTAAAATCTTTTGAAATAAATCTTCGAGGAATAAATATATAAAGGTTTTAAGGAAAGTATTAATTACTTACCATTAAACAAATTAAAGAGGAACTCGTCTTAATTTAGTCCATAATTTATCTTCAACATACGTAAAATGTTAGTGTTTAAAACATATCTTTGAACTAAATGAAGGGGCTGTGGAATATTTTAAATTCCGAGTTCGTTCTATTCTATTCAAGCTATCTCTATTCTAATGAATTTTAAAATGCAAATATGAAAAGTCATACACCAATTGGTTGGCATCTACTCTAAAGAGATACTATTTATTTGCCGTTTTGATGAGCACTCACAATCAGTTCCATCGGAAAATGCCAGAAGAGTTAAATTACCAACGAACGGCTATTACAAAAATGAAACATTAAGGTAGATAGGAAGAGATATTAAAAGAAAATACATACGTGATATAGACGTTCTTAAAAATAGTAATGTAGATAATCCGGTACATGTGTGTCTGATCTAAATAAAACTTACTTTGTTTATACTCATTACTACAAACAACAATAATAGTTTGTTTATAGTTATTGCTACAATAAAAGTTCTGGAAAGGTACATTACAGTACTAAAATATATGTAGGTGAACATATAATGTAACCAAGGTATATAAACAATAACGTCCTGATCTCTGATTGGCTGGCCAACCAACCAATAAAAACCTTCCAAAAAGTTTGCCGATGATTATAGTAATATAATATAAGAAGATACCACATACTTTATTCAATGTAAATTGGACTTTTCATTTTTTTATTAAAAAATTTTTAAACAAGAAATCACAAGGTGAACTCAAACATGCCCTTAATATAATTAATATCTGTAATCATTTGTGCAATTACTGAAAGAATCAGGCAAAAATATGAATAAATAGTGGGTGTGTGATTTTTCTTCGAGATTGATGTAAAATTGCTGAAATAGCCATGGCACTTTTGCGCATACCCACCAAAGGGTTAAAAAAAAAATCAGGAAAAATATAAGCAAATTTGAGGGCATTAACAAAACTCTAAACTCGGTTGATTAAACATTCCAAATTTTGAGAGAGAGAGAGTCCCTCCTTTTCATCACTTGTCCTGCTTTGTTAAATGTCCCTACTTTTGTCCTGCCAAGCTACCTGATATTTTTATCTATGGTTAATCCATCAATAAATTCACCATAAACATGCCACTGTAATATTTCCCTCCTTATATTTGGTAAACATTTGAAAATGCCCCTTCTTAGCTGCCAAAAAAGTTGGTCATCTTACCCTAAACCCCAGAGCTAAACAATTTTTTTAATTAAAAATATGTTGTCAAAAGAAGCAGGACCTTCACTTTAATCCAGACCTGCCTGAACAGTGCTTCTGCCATTTGTCGTCTGTGCCAGCCCTGCTCCTACTATATAAGTAGTTTTTCTGAAATATACAGATATTGTGATGAGCAGCATATAATCACAGCCATTCAACAAAGGAAATTGTTCATAGATCTGCCTAAAATAAGTTGGCAGTCATCATTTTGAGCACCTCTGTATTAATCCAACTGAAGTGCATGATATCAGTTTATGAATGTTTAATAGCAGAGCTTGGGAAATTAGATGAATTGGGTGTACCAGTATGGTGTAATTACTTAAAGAGGAGATCATGGATACATAAAGTTTAGGAATTACAGCCTTAGGCTAGTTTCCTCAATATATTCCATTTTCCTGACCAACCTGTCATTTTTCATACTGGTGTTCAAGTGTGCTCTGTCTTCTCAGGAGGATTGCTTTTTCAATCCATATTAACCATTTGTTCAAGTACTCTATTGTGCATAAATAATTTCTTTTTTATTAGGTTCAGTCTTCATTTCACATACTGCATAGAGTGTGCACCGTGTGGTTGTATTCTTTGTACAATTTTAGCCTGCTGTTCAGAATGATTCAATGCTTTAATTGATTCAGGAGAGAATTCAATAGTTGCATAACCCTATTCCAATTATAAGTTCTTTATAATTTTTAATTGTCATTTTGTTTTATTAGCGAATTTCAGGAAAGGCTCTAATGAACTTTTACATCATCATTCATGCAAAAAGTTTTTAGAAAATAACTACAGGTTTTTATTTTTAATAAAACTTGGGAGGTGTTTGATTATTCAAAATCTGTGTATAATTTTTTCTGATGTTCTTTGCATGCATGTGAACATCACATTTTTATGTAATTAATTATTGAAATGTTAAAATTATCAGTACCACAAATATACTGAACCTTATATCTCTCTTTAGAATCATTACATGGAAGAAGTTGCTCCACTACATCGGTATGCTACTGAAGAGGAGTTGAAACTTTGTCCTGGCAATTGGAAATATGGTTCCTTTTGTGTCACCCTTGGCATTGAAGGTCGCCAGTATTTGCCATGGGCATTGTCAAGGTAAGAAAAAATGTATGCTACAGTTAATGTTTAGAAACATGTTGTAATGATTGAGAATTCTTTGAGCCTCATACTGTAGAAGTGTGTTATAATGACAAATTATTGTTGTTATAACCACTGGCAAATTATTATTATAACCAAGTGTCATAATATATGAGGTTGCATGGGAACATAGAATTTAACTAACTCCAAATTCAATAATTTATAATATAATCTTAAATTTCAATATTTAACAGTACATAATAAATGCAAAGTACAGGCATACCTCGCTTAACGACAATTCGTTTAATGTCAATTTGTTTTAACGACACTTGAATATCACCACCAATATTCGGTTTATGACATTCTTTGTTTCAGTATAACGACAAATTAAAAACAAGACGACTCCGTAAAAATTTTGTCCACCATAGCAATTTTTTTCGACAAATCGAAGTATTATTCACAGCGCAACGTTTATTTAACTGGTACAAAAATTAAAATGTCCATCGCTAAAATGCTACGTTTTTAGCGGCGTACATTGCTTCACATTTGAAGCATAATTGCTAATTTTTGTTACCTCGTAGCTCTGGCGATGCGTACACTGTATGACAGAGGAGTTGAGGGGAATATCCTCAACTCAAATCACTCCTGGCAACTTCAAATGGGAGATCTAGCGACGGGTAGACAGAGGGGGGGAATTGGAAGCTCTCCCCTCAAGTCACTCCTTACGACAACATATGATACAAAGGCGCTGGGGAAGAACCGATGCAATTTACGTCATGCACCTTAGTAGGCATTAGCCTTTTTCCAGTGAGAAAGTGTTCGCTTTGATCCATGTGTTCATAATTTTTTATAGTTTTACTTGCTTTGATAAACTCTTAACATGGGCCCAAAGCGATCATCAAATAACCATTCAGGATGTTCTAGTAGTAAAAAACTTGAATAACTATAAATCTCGACGAAATTAGAAGTTTTACACCGTTTTGATGCCGATATAAAGCCCGCAGATATAGGTCACGCAATGGGACTTGCCAGAACCACTATTAATACTATTTACACAAATCAGAAAAAATTTTAAAAGTTCTCAAACAGAACTTGAAGTATAAGTAAGACCTCTAGAACAAGATCCGACATCATGTCATGTTTACCTCGGGTGGTGTGGAAATGACTTTGGTCATGCGGTTCTATAGTTCCCTGGCATTACGACCCTGTCCCTGCAAATCAAGAGCGGTAAGTCTTCGTTTCTCATTATTAATTATTAAGTTAAAATTTGTTACATGATTATAGTACCTGCTTGTAAATGAATTTAATAAACGCGTTTTCCTTAGTGTAAAGCACCGGATAGGTTCCGTAAATGTTATTAAACCATTCCCAATATTCCGGAAGATTGCCAAAGGCATATATTAAATTTTAAAGTAGTGCATAGCAATTTTCAAGAAATGTATCTATCATTTTAACACAGGAATACATGTAAAATCAATATTCGTTTAATGACAATTCAAGGAACCTAACCTTGTTGTTAAGCGAGATATGCCTGTATGTAAAACAAGAAAATATTTTTGTTGCATGGTAAAATAATCTGATATATATTTTTTGTGTCATATGTGCTAACTTAAAATGTGTTTTGAGATCATTCTCAATGTAGTGAATAATGTTCTGCCTTTTCATTGGTCTCTTTCAATTCATAAAAAACGTTATATCACTTTAATTGCTGGCAATGCTTCATTACTGCCAGTGAGTTAATCCCGCAAGTCATGCCAAGAGCCAATTTAGCTAATCCAATGTAGGCTTATTTTTGTTTACATGTAACTTCTTATTTTGATGAGAGATGCCATAGTCATTCATTCTGAATGATTTCTAATGCTTTCTTATATAAATGTTTCTGATAATTACATTTTTCTTTTTTTTTACTGAAATGATTTTTTAGTCGTATTTTATGCTAATCTTCTGAAAATCAATATGGCAAACTTTGAGAAAGATATACTTGTTGCACAAATCATTGAATTTCTTGATGAAAGTAGCTGTATTACTGGAAGTGAATTGCTTAGTGACAGCGAAAGTGATTGGCTAACAGATGACGTTGATGACTTTATATTAATGCTAATGTGATTTTTTTTTAAATTGCAAAATGAAAAACAATAATTTTTATTGAAAAATAAATGTGCTATTCAAAACATCATAGTATTTATGAAACTGTTTATCATAACATCAGTACTAGCATAAACAGTGAAAGTTGTTGAAGAAACATCAGTTGTCCGTATTTTATTGTCATGCTGGGAATTTTAAAACTGTATTTAAAAAATTCCAAATAATTATGTTCTTAATATTTTAGTGTGATTTTTTTCAATGCATTTGGAATTAATTTTCTTTATTATTTTGCAATAACTATTAGAGCAAGTATTAAATGTAATGATCTTCCTTAATGTTAAAAATTTGTTATTTTTTAAATATAAACTAAAAATAACTGATTTGTAATTAAAAAATATGTGATAATCTAAAAAGCTTTACAATATATATCAAATTGTAATTATTACTACAACATATGAAAAAATCAGGATGAAATATTAATAAATAACATGTGTGTAACAATTTTACTAAGGTATTGCAAAAATGATCATGGCAGTTCTGACTATATGCGCCGGATATGGTGTGGCAGTAAAAGCATTAACAGTGGGAACTGGTTCTTCCATTTCTTCATCTTCTTCTTCATTGCCACACTTTCCCTGCTGCCCTACCATGATCTCCCTCCCAATGTCTAGGTCCGTTTTGAGTTTCTGTTATTATCACTTCCCAGCCGATTTCTGGATATGAGTTGATGTCTTCACAAGCAAAATTTTCTACAATCATCTCCAACACCCATTCTGTAATTGTCTGTTAACATATTTGTGTGTAGTCTCATCATGAATTATCAAATAAACATATGGTGAAAGGAAAACAAAATTAAATATGGATTTATTTCCTTACCTATACTTATTATTTTTCTCTGCTTATTAACTAATGCACATAGGAGGGGCTGTGTGATGATAATTTACTACTCCTCATCTGTAGTTGAGCTGCTAGTGATTTGAGTATCGATAAAGCAAGATATTTTTAGCAGTACCTTCATTACTTTCTTGAAAAGTAATACATAGTAACCAAAATACCTACCGGTGTATTTAAAAATGCAATAGGTTACTCTATAATGATTCTAACTGCCCATTTTGTTCTTCCATCTCTTACCAAGAAATGAAGTGAAAGCTTACATTGATATTAAAGCTACTAAATTTTTTATGACTCACTACCCTGAACTGCCCCTCACACTCGAGTGTAATTCCCTACACTTGCCATTAATGCCCTTAATCTTGAGTTGGAAAGATGGTGAGTTTAAAAATAAAAGTTTTAAGTTTACAAGAAAAAGTTGATATAGTTGAAAGGATTGAGAGTGGCTCAACTAAAACTTTGATTTTATAATGAAACATTAGTAGAATTATTTTATATAGACACTTTCCACCAATATATCAAATTTTCTTATTTTGTTAGACCCATTGCTCCACACTACTTACTATCTTCATTCAAACATTCTCTGGCATACTAACACTAACAAAATAGTGATAGAAATACATAGTTTGTTTTACTTACTTGTAAGTTATGTTATAGGTGCATCTTGATAGGAAGTAATGATCTATGGGGTAGTCTTGTTGTTATATGTCAGTAGGCTATAAGAATTTGATCTTCAGTTATAAGAGACTCATTAGATTCATTTTAACTCTGAAATTCAAAGACACAACAGAATAAAAAGGACTATCTGTATGTTTTAGTGTAACAATTTTTCATTTGTCGTCACAGTAGATTTTTGAAATGTAAAGTCTCCAAAACAATTTTATTCCAAATGTATACACATTTTTGGATTTTCTCTGTCTTCTTGAGAACATATTATGCGTACTTTGACTACATTTGTAATTTACCCTGTGCACTTCACATTTTTAAAACACTATCAAAAAATTAACAAACTTTAGGCCATTTCATGAATCATTTTGAATTTCTTTCATTTGGAATATACCCCGAAAGAGTTTTAACTTGGGTTTATAACTATAAATATGACTAATTATAATTTTATTTTTAAAGCCAGTGAAAAAGATTCTTTTCCAAGCTTCTGATTAAAACGGTCATGCAGTCTTATGCATCAAGAAGATATTTTTCAATTGAATACATGTATGAATTTTAAACTGCGATCAATCTTCTGTATATCAGCCACTTCAAATTTCATAACAAAAGGCCATGTTAAGGAGGGACTTTCTAAAATGGGTTTATTGTTAACATTAATCTGTTCAGCTCCAGAAAAATTGGCTATTAAGAATGGTGACTGCCTTAGATGAGTGGCTCTTTTTAAGAGTTTTGAATAGTTAAGCAACGTAGCATTATCAAAATTCATTGCTCATTGATAATTTTTATTTATTAATTGTAAATTTTTCAAATTATAATATAGGTTCCAAGACAAAGGTGGCAACGTAATGTCAAAAAAGATTGAGTGCTTTGGAGAGTTGGCTGATGATTATGATGTGGTTGTAAATTGTTTGGGTCTTGG
This sequence comes from Tanypteryx hageni, assembly GCA_028673005.1. NCBI lineage: Eukaryota > Metazoa > Arthropoda > Insecta > Odonata > Petaluridae > Tanypteryx > Tanypteryx hageni. The sequence goes on along the minus strand of CM054115.1, from coordinate 63,948,536 downwards.
TGCTGAACAACTGTGTCAAGATTATCAACTTGTACCAATTCGTGGACAGGTTATCAAGGTTTGATAATTTGATTTATTTTACTCTTTAATATTTGTATCTGAAAGGTTTTATCTATTGTTTTTCTCCAGTCTTCTGTATTCTCTGATATATTCAAGTTCCATGCCCAAAATGGCTCCTTCAACCAGTCCTCTTCTCTGCTGCCTGCTTCATTTGCTGATAATTACCAATCCTCACATTGTCCAAGATATCCATTCTTTATATTCCCCTTCTTCCTTTAATCTTCTCTTCTATTAGATCTCTTAAGAAGCATTTTCTTCTTAGGAGAGTCATTCCTCATTTAGCACAAAGGATGCATTCCGAAAGATCTTTGCACTGACCAAATGTTTCTTAAACAAACAGCTTATAATGTAGTACTTAAAAAAGAAAGCATGCTTTGAATGCTTGAATAAGATAGGAGAGGAAAAAGGAAAAGAAGAGAGAGAGGGAGTTAGAAATGGAGTGAGAGAGAGAGAGAGGGAAGGAAACCGAGAAGAAGGGAAAGGGTGAGATAGATAATGGTCTTTATTTGGTTGAGATTGAGACTAGGAAGTCTATTTTTACAGAGAAGGAGAGGGAGGATGCGAGAGGAAGAGAGAAAAGAAGGAAGAATTGGAAGTGCCTTAAATTTAATACTTAATCCACACATACCTGTCATATTTGACCGGCAATTACGCTAGTGCCTAAAAAATATTTCAGAAAATTTATTTATTGATCTTTAATCTAGTTAACATAAAATGATGGCACTTATCATTCTAATTCTTTGAGAGCTTCTTCACTACATATACTTTGTCTTATCAATTTATTAGTCATTGTCACAGATTTCAGTTCCTTCTAAAGACCTTATGCAGCTTAAAGTAATGTAAGATTATCCTGGTGCAAATGTCTATTCCAAAATCAATGACTCCTTTTACAAGTGTACTCCAATTAATCTGCTTTGATCTAAGTAATTTTGCAAAATTGGCAACAGTGTGGTTGCCATTGACAATGAAAGATTTTCACCCCTAAAAACCGAAAATTATCATGTTTAACCCTCAAACTACCAAGGTATTTTGCACCTCAATCATACCAAGGGGGGTAACTGAATTACTCCATGAAATTTCTATTGTAAATAAACATTTTTCATCAAAATTGGTGAACACTTTAATTTGTTAGTAATTGAAAATCATTTCAACTACTCATACTGAAATTATTTTTATTTAAACAATTATGTTGTTAATCAAAACATTTTTGTTTTGTAAAAATATTTTATTTTTGCAGTTAACTTGGTACATCAAATAAAAAACATTACAATATATTAATACATTAGCAAACCAGATGTGTTTTTCCTTGAAAGTTTCATTGGTTATTTATGAGTTGGCTGGTTGGTCTGGGAGCACATGAAAAGGCCTTGCCGAATTTGAACCATTAACTCTGTGGTTAGCAGCACACGAACAGTTTGGCTACCACTCTCCCTGCATAATAAATGTATTATAATATGCAATATAGTATATACACTTTATTAGTCCAAATATAGTCCCCCCCTTTTTGGTCAAAATATAAGTAAGAAAAGTAAGGGAGAGGAAAATATTCGTGCCCAAAAAATTAGCAAACGAAAATATCACCACCGACAGTAAGTATAGGTAACAGTTAATGCCCCCACTTGATTTGTTTTATGGAGAATTCCTTGATACATATGCCTCAGTAACTCAATTCTTTTTGTTCACTCTTGGGAATCCTTGCCTTAACGTTTGTATTTTCATAATATCGAGAATTGCAGAAGTTTTCACTTTGAAAGCATTGATTGGCCAACTTCATCCCTTCCCTGAATCAAAAATATGCAAATATTGATATGTAGTGGTACCACCTATCATTATTTTAGAGATAATGTCACTACAATGAAAGAAATTATTCATTCATTATTCATTGTAAATTGATGATCCAAACAGAACTTATGATGTCTACTTTCCATTTAATCATTTATTTAATACTTATATTGGCTTTAATAGCTTTAAATTCATCGTGGATATATAGCTCTTTGTGTTCCCAAATTTCATAATTTAGCGTTATAAAATACTACAAATAAATTTTAATGAAATATTAAATTGATCACGCATATTTGCGTGGCAAAAATAACGCGTGTACGTATTAGAATATACCGAATCTGATTCTAACAATAGTTGTTGCTATGGCAACACTCTCTCAATGAGTTATAAAAACTGAAAAATCGACAGTATTTACGCAAAATTCTAAGAAATACAATCGATAAGCAAAATTCTACGATAAAAATTAGAATCTTCATTCCTTTCCTCAGAGAATAGTACAATTCTAAGATATTTTAATGTGCAAGAGAAAATTACCCTGCACGACGGATTTTAGATTTCCCGTGTAAATCAAATGGGAAGGATAATTCCTGCAATCAAACCTGGGACTTCAATCTTCGCAACAAAAACTATCCTCGACCCATATAGCAAGAGATTTCCACCAAGTTTCATGAAAATCAATCTATTGGTTCAAAATAAATAGTGGGGGACAGACAGGCACAACGACAAAACTATAAGCACTTTTTTCCAAAACTGAGGCTTCAGAAATAGAGGGGGGACTATATTCAGGGAGACACTATATTCGGACTAATACAGTACATTACATATATATATATATATATATATATATATATATATATATATATATATATATATATATATATATATATAATGTAAAACATTCCAATTTACTATAGACTATTTTTCTGTTGTTTCCATATGATAAGAATTCTGTAGATTAAACACCTGCCATTCACCTGTAGTAGCAAGTACGACATTTAGAAGATAACTATAGGCTTATAAAAAGGCAATCAGGTATACTGTATTAAATCGATTGTAGCCGACCCCACTTATCACAAAGCTATGCAAGGAAAAAATTATTTTAAAGTGCTTAGACAGCAAATCTCAAAATTCTACAACTATGAATGCCTCTGATTTTCAGTTTGTAATTAAATAAAGAGTATTAATTGATATTACAACAACAAAATACACTTGATTCACTTGTTCATAACAGTTTCTAAGAAAAAAGTAATTTGACCGCGTTATCCTCCAGGAAATTAATCTGTGAACAAAAATAGCCCCGATTCTTGTAAAGCATATACGAACACCATATTACATAACATACATTAGTACTACACAAGTATACCTTCTCACCTAGGAATTAATTTTCACTTTATTCTTAAATTATTCTCCCAAGTTGGCTGCTATTCCGCTAGGTCCGGGAAGAACTTCATCTTCATTGTCTTTTAACACACCCGCTAGGCATAAGCATAGTATTTACTGTTCAACCAATCCGTGTAATACATAATTACATACTTTGTCTTTAGATGGTTTGTTAATACAAACATCGAGGCAAATGTTTTGATCTACGAGTAAAATGAAACATTGTGTCCATATCTAGCTTCTTACCAATACTGCCGCCTTTTTTACGACTTTGAGGCACTGCATACTATTTACGTAATTTATTTCTTCTTAGATGTTCAGTCATGTTGATTCTTTTTTGCTTACATTTAAAGTAGATAGTATACTTCCACTTTAATACGTATCTCATGTTATAATGTAAATACTAACATAAATCCATTCACCTTTTTTTACCCCGATTCTAAGCTGAGTGGCAATTTCTGAGATGGTAAAAAGGTAAAAAAAAAAGTCAGCTTACAATTGATTAAATATGGTATTAATGCTATTGCAGGCTCTTTAAGCCGAAATATTTTATTTTCTTCGATGAGAATTACTGTTCCAAATAATACCATGAGGGATAACTGTTACCCCAAGACAATTTTCAATATTTCTCAGAAATTGTCAGATACTTCGTTTTTACGTAATTATGCTCTTCATACATTACATAACAATTACATAGGAGGATGAAAATCAGAAAACATTTTTAAGGAAAATATAAAAAAATTAATGCCTGGGATAGTCTTGTTACCCCCCTCTTGAGCCAGTTGCCCACTTCCCTGAGCAGATCCCTTCTCACGGTAGCAAATTTCAACAAAATCTAGCAGTATGGCACTTCAATGTAATACTTTTTTACCCCATAAAATGATTCATGAAATTGTGAAATAACTTGCTGATTTTGTTGGTACATATATTGTTAATGATATTTATATTAATACTTACTGAAATAAGTGTTAATTGTTCTGTATCTACATACAGTCCTGCCCCACAGTCGGGGCACCAAAACACAGTGTCTCTTCTTCTCTCACAACGCACAATGCAAACTTAATCACTTACTTCATCTAATATATCAGAGATATCTTTCTTGCCCAAATATGCAATACTACTTGGTCCAGCCTCCATCTCTTAGAAATTTAAGTCTAAGTGTTTTATGACCTCCGTGCTCCAATATTTATTTTTTTTTAATCTGCCTATTACAGTTGTTAAGGCTTTGAAAACCTGAGAGAAGAAGGTCATATTCATCTGGTAGATGTAGAGCTAAACTGTTTCTTATTCGGCTAAAAGATGGCAATGCAAAATGAGTTTGAAGCAGACTGCACACAAGAACGTAAAAAAGAGCCTCCTTGAAAACTGGCATACAGGTTAGGCCATATATTTGCTGACTATTGTGTTGAGGGGTTGAAACAAAAATGTGAACAGATGAATGAAAAACGATAATTGGAAATAAAGTTCATTCTTTTAGGCATTCTATAGTTCAAATCCCTACTTTGTACAATAATTGTAAGTACAGGCAATCGTCAGTTATCCGACACTATGCGTTCCTCAACTAAGCGTTGGATAACGAATCGTTGGATAACAAAACCCATTTTCCCATACAATTAAATGTACTAATGGAGTTCACAATTAGAACCAAATACCCTATTTTCATTAAAATAGCACAAAATAGCAATCCAAATCACCTAATATATTAAATAAATTAGTAATAACCGTTATATAACAAAAAATCAATACAGTGAATAGAAATCATCAAATAAAAATTTAAAAAATTGTTTCTATGAAGTCAACATCAATAATTATGATCTTAAAATCAAACTCAATATAGTGTTTGTTTTCATAAGTATTGCATGTTCCTGCCGCTTGGTGTCACTAGGTGCGGGGAAAATACAGAAGTTGAATAATTCTTAATCTTCAAAATTAAATAGAAATATCGAAAACATGAAAACTGTTTAAATATTTTTTATAATGTGATGTCCTAATATTTTTATCATGTTCACTTTTGTATTCAAATTTATTAATATACTTTTATATTTCGGCAGTGATGGTTTTTGCATCTGTTTAGTGGGAAAAATTATCACTTGTCGGAAATGTTTAGCATTTAATTTTTTTGTTTGTGGTTTTTACTGATTTTAATAATAGTGAACTATTTTACATATTGTAAATGCAATGAGAGTATATTTTAAATTATTTTGTTTATGATTTTGTGATTGTATTCAAGTATTTTTTAAACTTACTTGACTATGGATTTCATTAATGATAAAATGTAAATAGAAACCAAAAAGCGTGTAGTAGTTTAAATTTGATTAAAAAACGTTAACATCAAAATTAAAAATTAAAAGAATCGATAAAAAAGTCGTAATCAGTTTTTATTTGCTTTTTTACCTTTTCCTTTTGCTTGGCGTTTTTTTGGGCTTTTTTTTTCATATCAATCTAGTGGAAACTAGCATTTTCGAGTAGCTTTAGCAATATCATGTTGCTGGGATTTTGCTGTATTTTGGATTTTAAGCAGGATATTTTGCTGGAAAGTGGTATCCATCTATGGCAAGCAGTGCATTCCATCTTCTGCATGGAATACTTATAACCTTGTAGCGATCCAATGGCAAATACCTCCATAATGGTGTTTTGTGGCAACAATGAAGACATGTTGGGCTTACTTTTAAGTGGTGTTCGATGAAAATAAAAATTATCATACTTTTGATAAATATAAATTTATTTTTCAGGGTCGAATTTCTTGTTGAAAATTGCAAGTTAGCCTAACATGCGTTAAATGACGTGAAAGTGCATTAAAAACTCTATAAAATACATTAATTGTCCTTCCTGGTTATGTAATTAACTGATTTATCGCTCTTAACAGTGTACCATCACTCAAATTATTTAAAAAGTTATGCCTGCTTGGTAGGCAACCATGCCTTACAAGTGCGAACTGCTTCTAGTTAATGTATAGCTCCACGAGCCCTACAGCATATCTCAATTTGGTAAACAATCATCGAGGGAGAAAAGTAGTCTGGTTGACATGGAATGCCCCATATGTCCAGTCTTTATCTCCACAGCCAACATGCCCATATGTATATATGTCCACAGACTTTATGTCCACTTAAGGGAAAGGAAGGGTGTGACTAAAGAAGAGGGAAAGAATGTGAAGTAAAAAATATGGGGGGGTGGTAGGTGGGGGAGGGAAAAGGGGTGGGGCTGTAAGACCTGCTGATAATCCAGGTATATATGCCAACGTCAGCTCATGAAGATGAAGAAATTGAGGAGATTTATGAGCAAATTAATGACATTTACGAAGAAGATGGAAGAGGAAAGGTAAACTGCATAATAATGGGAGATTAGAACAGCATAGTCTGAGGACAGGAAAAAAATGTTTTCAGGCAATATGGACTTGGGAAGAGAAACCAAGGAGGGGAAAAACTGGTAGAATTCTGCATCAATAATGACCTTGTAGTGACTAATACATGGTTCAAAAATCATAAACAAAGGTTATATACATGGAAAAACCCAGAAGATAGAATGAGATGCCAAATAGATTACATCCTAGTAAAACAAAGATTCAGGAACAGCATAAAGACTGCCAAGGCATTACCAGGAGCAGACATTGATTCAGATCACACCCTTCTAATAGTTGACTTAAGTACAAAGCTCAAACAAATAAGAAAAACGAGAAGAGAAAGACAGTCTTGGGACCTAGAAAAACTGAAAGAAGGGCAGGATGTAGTCAGCATGAAGTTGGAAGATCGCCTAAGAAATTTGGAAAACAAACCAAAGACCATGGATATAGAATGGGAAGAAATTAAAACCAGTATCAAGGATACCTTGGATAAAGAGATTGGAAAACGAGAGAAGAAAATCAGAAAACCATGGATCCCTAAGGAAATGCTGGAGAAAATGGATGAGAGACAAAAATGGAAAAATGTTAACAGTGAAGAAGGTAGAATCAACTATTGGCATATAAACAATGAGTTGAGAAGGGTAACAGATAAAGCTAGAGAAAATTGGATAAAAGAAAAATGTGATGAAATACATCAAATGGCGAAGTTAGGATGGTACCGTATGATGTATGCTAGTGCACTGGAATTAGAAGATAAGAAGTCTAATGGAATTCGTGGTAAAGGAATTATGAATACATATGGAAACAAAGGATGTAGTACAGGTATGGGAAGAGTATATTAAGGAACTATACAGCAAGCAGGCATGATCAGCAAAAATAGAACTGGAAGATGAGGAAAACATTGAAGAAGATAACATAGGACCAAGTATTATGGAGCGTGAAGTAGAAAAAGCGATAGTGGAACTAAAGAAAAAAAAAGCCACAGACAGCATGGAATACCAGCTGTAGTACTTAATGTCATGGGATCAGAAGGATTAAAAGCGATCACAAAATTAATTGATAAGATTTATGATACAGAAGAGTGGCCTTGGGATTTCTTAGAAGTAACAATGATCCCTCTAAAGAAGAAGCGAAAGGCAATGCTGAGTAAAGACTACACAACGAATAAGCCTTCTGTCACACACTTTGAAGATCATCACGAGAATTCCTAATGAAAGGCTGGAGAAAAAGGCAGAAGAAATGCTAGGGAAAGATCAATTCGGTTTCAGAAAAGGACGAGGAACTAGAGATGCTATAGGGGTAGTTAGAATCATATCAGAAAGGGCAATAGAGTACAGTCAAGATATCTGCATATGTTTCATAGACTGGCAGAAGGCTTTTGATAGAGTAAATTGGGTAATGTTGATGTAGATATTGAATTTGTTGACAGGAAAGACAGGAGACTGATCAGGAATCTATATGTGAATCAAGTTGTAAAAGTCAGGTTGGAGAATGTGGACACCTGCGGACTAAATATCGGTAGAGGAGTAAGACAGGGCTGCTGCCTATCACCAACCCTATTCAATATATATGGAGAAAGTCTAATGCAGGAAGTGTTAGAATGCAGAGGAGATTTCAAAATTGGAAAAAGAATTATAAGAAGAGTAAAATATGCGGATGATCAAGTACTTCTAGCAAGAAAGTAAGAGGAACTCAAGAAAATGATAAATCAACTAGTAATAACAGGTAGAAAATAAGGTATGGAAATAAATGCAGATAAATCCAATGTCATTCAAATATCGGGCAAAGAGAATCTGAACATAAGTATTGAAGGAAAGCCTTTAGAACAAGTTTCAGAATATAAATACCTTGGAAGCATCATAACAGGAGAAGCAAAATGTATGGATGAGATCAGAACTAGAATAGGAAAAGCAAAAGCAGCTTTCAGAAGAAAGAAACACCTACTTATGGGGAATATAAGGGAAGATATGCGCAAGAAGTTCATAAAATGCTATGTATGGAGTATAGCATTGTATAGGGCAGAAACATGGACCCTAAGAAAAATGACATCAAATACTTGGAAAGCTTTGAAATGTGGACTTGAAAGAGAATGCTCAAGATAAAATGGACAGATAGGATGAAAAACGATGAAGTGCTACGAAGAGAAGGAGAGAAGCAAATGATTACACAGGCTATTAGAAAGAGGAAGGCAAACTGGGTTGGACTTTACCTGAGGAGAGAGAGTATGATTAAAGACGTGTTAGAAGGAAAACTAGATGGAAAAAGGGAAAGAGGTAGGAAAAGGTTTCAGCTGATAGACAATTTGAAAGGGAAAGGGAGTTATCAAGATATGAAGAGGACAGCGGAAAATAGGAGTATATGGAGAACCAGGTTTAACCACGAATAATCACAGCCCTGTCTACAGACAGACTACCTATGGTGATGATGACCTCACCAAGTGCTGAGGCTGACAGCATTGTATTCCCTGACAAAATTTGTCCTAATTTATCCATTTGTAATTGCATTTTCATTTAATTTTCTTTTCTGTTTGTGTTCTACACCTCTTCATTTATACTTTCTCCATATACAAAGTATAGAGAAAGTATTGTTTTCATGAAAAACATCGAATTCAAGATTTCAATGGAAATACATGTTTTAAAGTTCCCTGAACACATTTTGACTATTTTCTCGATGATGTCTATGGATGGGTGTGTGTCTGTGTATGTTTGTCTGTGACCAGAATCTTGTGGGTGCTCTAACTCAAAAACTATTAATCAGGTCAACGCGAAATTTTATTTGACATTTTTGTTAAAGGCAAAAGAACTGATTAGTTTTTGGTAAAAATAGGTCAAACAGAAGTGGGTGTTTACGCTTGTCACATCCGTTTCTTTAATATTTGCTTTAATATTTGATGAATGTAAAAATGCATTGGAATAAAAGTTGTAGGAAATTTAATTTTTTTATAATGTTTGTTCGAAACATTTTCCCATATAATGCATTGTTTAAGATATTTTAAAATCTATATTTTTTAGCTGCCACCACCACACCACCTACCTGCGACTATTGTAAAAACTTTATGCTTAGTTATATCTTAATAACGCTCCTTTTTATTTTCTTAATTATTGGAGCTTCCAGGCTACATCCAATATCAGAAGGCGACAGTGTGTTTATTTCTGTTCTTTGCAGTCTAAATTTTTCTCACAGTTCCTTAAAAAATTTATTTTCATTTGACCAATATGGAATATTACAGATATGGAGAAAGTCATGTGGTGGCCGCATCAAATTTTTTGTATTTAATTAAAATGCCAATCTATTATAAAATAATTCTCAAATGATCAAAAATATGTACATTTTTAGGTTCAGGCTCCTTGGCTTAAGCATTATTACTTTGGAGATGGTGATACCTACATCATTCCCAGTGGTAGAGGTCGAGTTACTCTCGGAGGTTGTCGTCAATATGGAAACTATGACTTATCAGTTCATCCCCGAGATACTGAAATGATTCGAGAAAATTGTTACCAAATGGTTCCCAAATTGGCTAGTGCTCCTGAATTGCAAATATGGGTTGGACTCCGCCCTCATCGCCAACCTGTCCGAGTTGAAGCAGAAATCCTTGACATACCAAACAAGCGTGGCGGAACCTTGAAGGTAAGTAAGCCATGTTTTTTATGCATCCTGGCCAAAGAAAAATATCATAATGACGACGCCAAGTCCCGAGTGCTACAGAAACCAATTTTGTAGAATAGTTTGTGAATTCATAAACTTAAGAATTGTTTTTAGTTTCTGTAGAAAAACTGCAAAAACTTGTCTGACCCAGTCATTCAAGCCTTATTTTTTAAGTATTGTTCTAGAAAAATTTATTTATACTTAATATCATTTTATTATCCCTTAGTGAATCTTCTTCAAATGCAAATTTGTTTAATGCAAAATGCTCCTTTATATGAAGTATACTTCAATCACATACCAAGCTTTTTATTGTAAACCATGAAAATATACAATCCTTGAAGTTTGTTTCGATGCAGTTATACTTTATACCAGCGGTGCCCAAACTACGGCCCGCGGGCCAAATGCGGCCTGCGAAGGGTTTTTGTTCGGCCCGCGAAGCTAAGGCGAAAAATCAATTCGAAAAATTTAACACACAAATTCATACATTTTTTGAAAGTTTTCATAATAAAACTTTAAATATTGAAATGTTAGCCATGAAAACCTTATTTAGACATGATTTTCACTTAATGGCATCTCAGAATATATAGAAAATTTCCGATTTAAACTCTAATCTGGCCCGCCGAAGAATTGACAACTTCCAATGCGGCCCGCCAAGGGATTCACAACCATTGATGTGGCCCGCCATTAGAAAAGTTTGGGCACCGCTGCTGTATACCAAGCATGTTGAAGCCAAAGAGTCATCAGGGCAGCGTGATGGATTTCATAGAAGGGTGGCATTGGGATTAAATTTATTTAATTAGTGTCTGAGTTGGTAAAATAGAATATTAATGATGATGTAAGTTATGACATGTCATAGCATATGCACCACTGGCAGCATAAGATACAGTGACATAGAATAGGGGGGAGAAAGGGAGGAAGAATGGGAAGTGCCTTAATTTTAATGCTTAGTCTGCACTTACCCATCATATTTGACTAGCAATTATGCCACTGTAGAAGATTAGATGTCTATTTTGCCATTAAAAACAATAATCTAGAAAATGCGTTCTATTGCCCCTCAGTATTTATGAATAACTCATCTCCTATTCACAAATATAAAGTTCCGTATTTTTTTGAAGATTTTTCAGAAAAAAAAGTATTTTGGTTCATCAAGGCATTTAGGAAGGGGTCCACGTCATGTATCATTTCCAGCCATGAATAAGTCCATATCTGGCAACATTTACAAAAAATATGGCCTGATAACAGTTAAATATAACGTTTTAGATAAACTTAATTCTTAAAATAAATAGGGGTGATCTAAAACATAAATAATTGCTTCGGGACTTGTATAGCTAAATGTGCCCTGCGTGAACTTGGCAGTTGTACTAATTAAGCTGTTGGAATGCGCTGCGCACGTCGCACATATAGATATCCTTTACTGATAGTACTTGCTTAAACTTAGTGCAAGATGAGATTTAAATTTGATGGAATAAATAAATGCATATGTAATAATGATATGCTCAACTAGTCCTTTTTCTTCTGCACGATGATTCCACGTTAGTGCTGGGGTCACCTGTATTAACAAATTTTTCACTATTAATTATTAATAATATTTGTATTTTTTAGTTTTTGCGATGAATGACTGGTGAATGATGTTAAATCACAAAACTCAACGCTGGATGTCAAAAACATTTAATGAACAATCAGATATGTATATGCATTAATATTGATTGCCATTAACATAAAACACTATTAAACTGAAAATTAAAAATAATTGTAAAATAAAACATAAGTTATCACCTCTTTTATTCATATCAAATTGAAATATTCATTAGCTTTATTTTGTTTTGAGAATGTTCTGTATCTATCTGATACAAATTATTTATTTCAATCCCGGATAATCCAAGGGTATAATTTGAAGCTAAGATCAGTCCCCAGCCAAAAACATAGGATTTTGCATACTTTTTAGCACGGATTATTTGACGTACCGTATTAGTCCAAATATAGTCCTCCCTCATATTTCTGAAGCCTCAGTTTTGGAAAAAAGTTTGAACCCCATTACAGTCCTCACTTTTTAGCCTACTTCCCAGAATGGAAATAGACTTATAGTTTTGTCGTTGTGCCTGTCTGTCCCCCACTATTTATTTTGAACCAATAGATTGATTTTCATGAAACTTGGTGGAAATCTCTTGCTATATGGGTCGAGGATAGTTTTTGTTGCGAAGATTGAAGTCCCAGGTTTGATTGCAGGAATTATCCTTCCCATTTGATTTACACGGGAAATCTAAAATCCGTCGTGCAGGGTAATTTTCTCTTGCACATTAAAATATCTTAGAATTGTACTATTCTCTGAGGAAAGGAATGAAGATTCTAATTTTTATCGTAGAATTTTGCTTATCGATTGTATTTCTTAGAATTTTGCGTAAATACTGTCGATTTTTCAGTTTTTATAACTCATTGAGAGAGTGTTGCCATACCAACAACTATTGTTGGAATCAGATTCGGTATATTCTAATACGTACACGCGTTATTTTTGCCACGCAAATATGCGTGATCAATTTAATATTTCATTAAAATTTATTTGTAGTATTTTATAACGCTAAATTATGAAATTTGGGAACACAAAGAGCTATATATCCACGATGAATTTAAAGCTATTAAAGCCAGTATAAGTATTAAATAAATGATTAAATGGAAAGTAGGCACCATAAGTTATGTTTGGGTCATCTTGTAATATTCTAAAGATCTAGTTTTAATATGCACGAGTAATTTAGTTACAGCTATCAAGTTACAATGAAACGGTGGCATCACGTTTTGCATGTTATAGTTGCAGGCGTAATTTAAATATGTAGGTATTACCGTATTTTCCGCCAGATACCGCGCGCGTTATCTATACAAAAAATATAAAAATCGAGCAAATGTGACTATGCGCGTTATACGCAGGAAAAAAATTGTATTTCAAAGCGAACGTTATTTCATTGTAATTGTTATGCTTTTCTTATAGTAATGGAAATTTACGACAATTCGTCACATTTTAAAAACACTTGCAGACGTTCTTTTCATCAAATGGCAATTTAAATTATTTCCTAGCGAAAATAATTATTCAATTAAAAAAATACGTTTTACCACGTAATTAAAGCATTTCCATATTATACAATTTCAATTAGTAATACCTATAAATATATCAGTCTATAAAGCAACATTTGAAACAATATCACTAAATGTTCTAACGTAATTCAACATACTCGCTAGTTTATTTTACGCTTGTTATTATTTACAATACAACCAACCGAAACAACCCAACTCCGTGTCCGATCATTTCATTTACGCATTTTCTCTTTTACAGAAAATACTCACAGTTGAGTTGATTGTATTGTAAATAACTACAAGCATAAAATAAACGAATAGAACGACTAGAAGGGTCATGGAGATAACACACGAGCACCGTTAAATCAAACTAACATCTGGAATCAAAGACATTTTAAAAGATTTATTGAATATTAAATTACTCAAAACCATGAAATTCTTCTTCAGAATCGACAAAAAAGGAATCGGTACAAGATAATACTTCATTGGGTACAAATTGTTCATTTTCCAAAATACAATCGTTATCTTCTACAACTTCTTGGTCTTCAGACATCAAGGAATCGCCTAGTGATTTCAGAAAACCGTTTCTGACACATGTTGTTGTAACTGCACCCCAGCTATCAATGATCCAACTGCACATGTCACTGTACGATGGCCTTTTCATTTTCCCAGTCTTGGTGTATTCTTGAACACCACTCATCATCCAATCCTCCCATTTCGCCCGCAACTTGGTTTTAAACGATCTATTTACTGTCAGATCAAGAGGCTGAACTAGTTTCGTCAATCCTCCTGGCTAGTTTAGAAAATTTACTGATGGTTTCTTTTACTTCTGGCATTTTATGTGCACGACATGAGTCCATTATCAACAATGATTTAGGATTAAAAAATGCTCCTTTTCGTTTACTCCAAACTTTTTCCACCCAAAATTTCATCACCTCGTGGTTGACCCACCCTTTATCATTAGCGGTAAGTATAATATCCTTAGGAAATGAACCTTTAGGGATAGTTTTTCTTTTAAATATCACCATAGGTGGAAGTTTTGACCCATCTGCCGTCACACAAAACACTACCGTAAAGTTAGATTTTTCATGTCCAGTTGTTGCAACCGACACATCTTTGGCTCCCTTAAGATTGACAGTCAAAGAAATAGGGAGATCAAAACTAACCGAAACCTCGTCCATGTTTCCGAAATGTCGACGATCTACTCCACAAAGGTTTTCGTTGACGAACAATCTAAATTTCGCCACTTTTGCTTCCCAGTCCAAGGGTAATTTTTGTCCAACACTGGTGGAACAACGCATACTTAATCCATTTCTCCTCATGAATCTAAAAACCCATGATGGATAAGCCTTAAACTCTGTAATGTTTTCGCTTCGTGCTATTTTCTTTGCTTTGAGTAACACACGAACAGTTGAAATTCTAATACCATTCGATCGCTCTTTAATAACCCAATCATATAGATTTTTTTCCAATCCTGGCCAGAAGCACTTTCCAAAACGCATTGAACGTTTTCTTTCATGCAAGCAATTGAGAATTGCTTCACTTTTTCTCCATTCTCGGACGCTGGATTCTCCAACACTAAAAATTCTTCCAGCTTCACGATTTCCTTTTTCTTGGGGTACTTTCACTACTTCTAATTTAAATTTTGCAGTATAAGATTTTCGTCTTAATTTATTTTCGTTTTCCATGGGCTTTATTATAAAACTTTTAGTAATTAGTATAACTGAGCACGTGTTCACACCGTTCACCAAAACCAGAACAAATGAACGACTAATCACGTGATGAATTTGAAGTTGGATTAAAAAATTGAAAGAAGAAATTGCGCTGATTCAGTTTTCTATCAGAAACAGAAAAATTTTGTCTGCGCGTTATGTATACAATTTTCAATTCGATAAAATTATTAAGATGCGCGTTATCTGCTGGTGCGCGGTATCTGGCGGAAAATACGGTAAGTGTTACAGGATTGAATTCGAAAATTTTGATTTATGAAAGTTATTTAAATTCCATTCGTATCATTCAGATGCCGTTGATAATGGCTACTTGAATTGTGCCTGTATAAATAAGTAATTATCACCAGATTTCCAGTTATCATATTCTTTTCATAATTTATTTTACCCGTATTTTTGTTACCTCCGATAGTTATACCTTGGAATATCTCATCAAGGAATACATTCATTAGATGTTGAAACACTTTCAACACCTGTTTGATTTATGTAAGTAATACTTTTATAATGCGATTGCATTATATACAATCAACAGTTGGACATAAATAACATCAGTTCCTTTGGCTTCCTCCACATCCTTAATCATTTCCTTAAATCTTCGATGTCTCTGATGTAAGTAATAGTTTTGATGATAATATTCATGATATGCTCCATATTAATGCACTTTGAACATAAATTTTGTATTTGAATAAGACAGTGCAAATCGTTGACTTCAGCACACGGGAATCTTTTTTTAAATCTTTTTTTTTCAGCAATGATACTGCACCCTTTTTAGAACCTTGTATCAGTCACAATTTGAACAAGATTCGAAGAGTCAATTTTGTGTAGCTGCATTTCATTTAGAACTGCATCGCAAATTTCCTTTCAGGTTGTGAAGCCATTCAAAGCAACGATATTCAGTAATTCCTCCACAACCTAAAACTCTCTGTTGCACTTTGAATAAAAATCGCTAATTGAGCAGTATCGGCGATGTCAGTACTTGGCAAAAATTTGGATTTTAGAGTCTAAAATTTCACTATTCTGCAGAAATGTTGCTGATTTTTCTACAAATTGTCTCCAAAAGTGGGTATTTTTTCAAATAACGGTCTTTTCTCAGGCACAAGAATCTTGGGCACATCCGCAATGCATACCGTAAATACCCGCGTATAATGCGCACCCTCGTATAACGCGCAGGGGGTTGTCAGCCTCGTATTCTATGATTTTTCTATATACCGGCATATAGTGCGCACAGATTTTTTTTAGCGTTACCGTTTCAGAATAAAGTAGATGGTGTAACGTGTTCTAAAGCAATGATCAAATTATTGGTATTATGTATTGGTAACATAATGAAAGTGCGAAATGAAATTTTCGAATAACGTTCCAAAAGAACGTCAGCTAACTCAATCATTAAATATTCTGTGTTTACTTACAAGGTGATATTAGGATATACACAATAGATCGAATTATATTAATTTCATAGTATGGCATATGACATTATTTGAGCTAATAAAATGAAGGAATGACGATATAATCCTATGTTTTTACATACGTTTTTGTCACGCCTGAGGTGGACGGGTTCGCCCAACCTTCAGTTTTACCCTTAGAACACTCGGGAGCACGTAAACACGATAGCAAATAACCAAAATTAACTACAGACTCTAAGAATCAAGAATAAATCACGTATGAATGCTGAGAAAAAGGTAGGGAATGATAACTTGATTTAGTTCTACAAGAAGCATCAACTCCCAGCATACTCAAAGGCTGCCATCGTTTCTAATTGTACCAGTACCTCACCACCAGGCTGGGCTCCAGTGTAGGATGACGTCATGCGTAAGATGACGATTCCGATAACAACATCGAAAAGAATGGTCCAGTGACGAAGAATGTCTTGGCTTTTAAAATGAATAAATACTGTTCATTCTTTTCATATCTAATTAATTTATGTTTATAGAATTAGTTAATAAATTTTTACTGTTATCTATCTTACTTTTCGTAAAAATCACCAATAAAAATATGAGGATTCCTGGGCAGTAATTACTGTGTCGAAATTGTGGAAATATGGGGTCAAAGGAAAATAGGAAGATGATGTACCCTCGTATAACACGCATCCTAATTTTTAACTCAAATATTTCGAAAAAAAGTGCATTATACGCGGGTATTTACGGTAATTAGCAGCGGTAAGACGGATATAAGTTAATATATCAGTAAAATTGGCACGTTAGCACTACGAAATACATATTTAAAGTGTTATCTGTGCCTTATATCTCTTTAACCTTTCTCTGAGTCTCTCAGATGTATTTTGGGTCTTGAATTTACGAAGAATTTCTTATACGGTTCCAAAATTATCAAGTTTGGCCATGCCTGATCAAGGGAAAAATATGAAAGTTTACCTTTGTGTAGGAATCAGTGGCTGTGGCAAAGCAACTGACGTCTCTGTAGAATTTATGTAATTTAACACTATGGCTTTTCCAACCCTGTGACATATTGGTTTAAAAAACTTTTTAATTTCCACAAACAACATATCATAACATCATAGGGCGACTGAAGTAATCAAACAAATTTTGGAAGAGTAAGGAAGAAAAAGGGAGGAGAGAAGGAGAGGGAAATGGAAGAGCAGTGGTTAGATGACTGAAGAGTCAGGTGACTGCTGAGAGATAGTGAATACAAAAATGGGAGGGGGTAGGAGTGAGTGAAAGATGGCATAACAAGAAGACTAAAATCCCCTTATTAAGTGTTTTGATGTATTGGTTCACAAGCTTAAACCATTTGCCTCTTGAGACACTCCGCGACAATGGCCTAAATCCATGTGAGAAAGTTCTCTTTCAGTGGGATTTGAAGTGTTTCGAGGCAGTATCAAGTAGCGCTGGCAGGACAATAGGTGCATGACTCATCGTCATCCTGGGAACAATAGATAACAAGCAAGGAAAGAACTGCCAAACAAGTCCCAGAAAGAAGGCATTTTTTCCGAAAACACATTCACCCTTACTAAAGGAAATTTAGAATTAAGAAATTTTAATTGGCCGTATTGTTAAAACAATATAAATATATATTTAAACAACATAAAATTATGACAATTGAAAATATTTTTGAATTTCTTCTCTCGAAAGTGGCCGCAAATACATTAAAAATTAAAATCATTCAGCGGGTCGCACGAAATTGCAAAAGTGGCCGCAATTTGGACACCCATGCTCTACCCCCATCGTGTAACTATAAGGTTTGTACGCACACCATCACATCATGCTTTTGTTCTCCATTTCTCATGCACAAAGCAAATATAGTGCCCCAAACTGGTGACTCCTTTTTATTGCCGTATATTCCGGTCTACAAGTCGACCTTTGAAGCTTAAAATATCCTCTAAAATCTTTATCTTTATCTCTTTGGCCAACATAAACTGCAGAAAAAATAGTTTTCAAATAACAATTTAAAATATTTTTATTTGTCAAAAAATTATTTAAAAGAATTCAGGTCTTTTGTACAATGTAAATAATTTAATTAAATTCATTTCATAGCATTAAGGTGAGGTAGATAATTTGCACTGCAGGGCATCAGCTAGTTGCACAAATTTTGGATTATAGCTAGTTATAGCTAGACGCATACAGCCATCAATGTGATTCACACAGTCAAAGTAGACCAAGACTTGGACTTTATTATTTTCATACTTGAGAATGCTGACTCGCAAATACAGCCACTCCCCAACTTACGTAAGTGTTCCGTTCTGCAATCCTTGACGTAACCTGAGTTTTACATAAGTCGGAATTTGCCTAACTACCCACACAGTTCAGTACAGTAAATAAGTCATTGGGGAAAAAATCATTCTAATCATAGAAATTAAGGAAATTATTTAGACCTTGTGTTATCCTTCACTTGGAAAACAGTAACCGCAAAAAGTTCCAGCCTCACATGCGGTAAACAGCGGCAATATTCTTGATAGGCGGAAGTAGTTGGAATGACAGACGTTAGATAGCATACTGAACAGTGGTAGCAGTAATGTTCGCTGAAGTACAGACTGAAAAGTTCCAGCCTTGCAACCAGTGAACAGCGGCAATATTCCCGATGGATGGAAGTAGTTGGAACAGTGGATGTTAGATGGCACTCTGAACAGTGGTAGCGGTAAGGTTGCAGAAGTGCAGACCCAGGGTCTAAATAATATCCAATATTAAAGAAAAAATGCCACACATTAATCCTAGTGTTATTTTGGCTCACTGAAGGCAGCATTTCCGTGGGAGATCTATGGCAACATAATTGTGTTACAATTGTACAAGAGTTAAAGATGTGCTATTTGGTAGGCATTTCACTTATTTTCTCTTCATTAGTATATAAATACAGGTAATTAAAAGATATTTTTTCAATTATAAGTACAGGTATACATTTGAATGCTTTCTCTTTACTTTCATGAAGATAGAAATCATATGGAAACAAACTAAAGAAAATGCACTATATTTTAGGGGAACTGAAGGTCGCACTCCAACTTGCACATTACATGACACGTAAGATGAAAATAAGAGGTCACAAATTATGCAGGGTCGTAAAATACTCGAGTATATACGGTATGTACTTTACATTCCAAGCATAACGTAATATGTACGCACTTTCACATTTTGACTTTTGTTTGTGGCTTATGGAAAAGTTTACGAAAGGTCGAGTTTACATAAGGCGAGGCTTACATAAGCCGGGGAGTGCCAGTATGCTAATTTGTGCATTATTATAGATATTATTATCACGTTCCTCATTGTCAACAACACTTTCACTATCTGAACTTTGAGTTAGAACTGCAATATGACATCTATGACGAACAATAATGTCACTATTGCCGCTTTCTGTATCTGAAATTATGAAACGAGGTTCACAACTTGTGGGAGTTTGTATTTCATCGCCAGAATCAACATAATCATCATCATCACCAATAGTATTTATATAATCCACACTATCTTTATAATTATCAAACACTTCCTTTGAGGTTGATGCCATTTTAACTATTACGGGTTGCAAAAACTAGGTCAAGTTCAAAAACGCATAAAATCAAAACAAAACTAATGAGACAAAAACTAGCGGCAGGCTCCGAAACTACTCTTTCCTTGTCATAAGTAGACTGTCGTAAGACACCATCTGACGAGAGACAGTGAACTACCAGCACTAATATGAGAGCCTGATGAAGGAGTGTGATCGTGCTCTTGGCACTTTAGGCGAGAGTTGCAAGGAGCGGGTTAGCCAAGTGCATTAAGGCACTAGGCTAGATACGTCTTTTGAACTTGAGGACCCAAGTTCGATCCCCACCCATGGCTTTTTTTTCGTCATCTATGGACATTTTCTTATTTTAAATTTTTGCCTTTTCACTATATTAGTGTGCATCTCTCTCGATAGATTTTTATTTCTATTTTTAAATTATATTTATGGGTTCTCCTCTTGCAATTCTCGATCAGTGTTATGCACATTAAAAAGCAACTAACTTCTTAACATGTTGTGATTGCTGTTAAAAAGCTGAATAATTTTGGACTTATAAATATGATTACTCAACGATGGAGCTCGCCATTATATGTAGGTACTGTATCTCCTTGCCTTCCAACAGTGTCTCCCTGTTTGTCGCTTTCACTGCAAGGGTAGGAGACATGAACCGTTAGATGCATTCTTCCAGGAAATCTTGCCGCCAGGGAAGGCAAAAAGGATTAGTTTGTGAATTCTCGAAGAGTGTGCATTTACTATGGATTTCCCAAGTGAGATCGAATGGATCTTTCACCTAGTGCTTGGACCCGTAATTTCCCTTTCGGATATTACAATGGTGGAAATTTTGTCAATGTCCCTCTGATTCGGAGTGCCAAGGAGAAACAGGAGTGTAAATAAAAAAGAATATTGTATATTTTGGTACTTAGGTATTTTCCACAGGACCCTTAGGTGGTGCCGTGAGTGACGGGAAATGGAACTACGTGGAGTTTTCTCTGCTTGGGAATCCATGGAGGTTGTTGTTTCATTCCAACTGGGTTGGGTAACGTTGGTTTGGTTAGTTCATTATATTTCCATTTAAAATCTTTAATAAAATGAACATTTTATTATAGAAAAAACGTTTGTTTTGTCTTCTTACTGGGTTACGTTGGTAGATAGTTGGTTCGGTTAAATTTCCATAAAAAACAATTAAATGAACACATTAATTATAAGAAAAACCTGGAACTGCTGCATGGAGGTTGCTATTTAGTCTCCAACCGGGGGTTTGGGTAAGGTTGTTGGTTCATTCTATTTCCAATTTTTAATAAAATGAACACTTTAAATTATGAAAAAGAACGCTTGCTTTTTCTCAAACCGGGTTGGGTAACGTTAGCTTGGTGGGTTCATTCTATTTCCCTGCCTTAAATGATTTTAAAGGATTTTATATATATATGGAGAGGGTAGGAGGGTTAAATGAATAATAGGCAGGAAGGAGAACATACAATCAGTAATGAGATAATTTGAAAACAATCCAAAAATAGAAATCACAAAGTGAATGACATTAATTCAAACGGTTATGTATAACAGTAAAGCGAACAAAGTTTGTAA
The DNA here is from genome assembly GCA_028673005.1 of Tanypteryx hageni. NCBI lineage: Eukaryota > Metazoa > Arthropoda > Insecta > Odonata > Petaluridae > Tanypteryx > Tanypteryx hageni. The sequence continues at coordinate 63,927,038 of CM054115.1, read as the reverse complement.
TTAGAAAATTGAAGTAATTAACAGAAGTTACAAAAAACGTTAAAATTACAAAGTAAAAAAGGCATTAACTTAATTAGTTGTTGGAACAATTTTTGAAACGAGAAAAAAGTCTGCTATGACCGGGAATTGAACCCGGGTCTTCCACTTGCCGGGCGGATGTTCTACCCCTGAACTATCGTAGCAGAACATTTTCTCTCGTTTCTGAACACGGATGTTTTCCTTTGTGGGACGGGAACTAGCCAAGCTAGTATCAAACTGCCCCGACAGATGTCCTCGAAGAGAATCATCGAAAGATGATGATGATCCGCCCGGCAAGTGGAAGACCCGGGTTCAATTCCCGGTCATAGCAGACTTTTTTCTCGTTTCAAAAATTGTTCCAACTTTCACAGCTTATGCCTGTCTGCATAGGATCTTCGGATCATATCATTCCATCAATTTCATGTTTGGCAATCTCACCATTTGAATGGAAGGAGTTTCTTTCGATGATTCTCTTCGAGGACATCTGTCGGGGCAGTTTGATACTAGCTTGGCTAGTTCCCGTCCCACAAAGGAAAACATCCGTGTTCAGAAACGAGAGAAAATGTTCTGCTACGATAGTTCAGGGGTAGAACATCCGCCCGGCAAGTGGAAGACCCGGGTTCAATTCCCGGTCATAGCAGACTTTTTTCTCGTTTCAAAAATTGTTCCAACTTTCACAGCTTATGCCTGTCTGCATAGGATCTTCGGATCATATCATTCCATCAATTTAATTAGTTGTGTAACAGTAATTTTTCATTCAAGTTTTCATAATGCAGTTCTACAACAAATAACATATGAGTTTGATATCTCAGAGAAAGTTAGTTCATGGTTGAAAATGGCTTTGCATTTAAATGTGATAAGTGTAATTACAATCTGATATAATGCTATGGTGTGTAAGTACAGCTTTCAATTTTTCACTCCATTATAGGCCAAAATCCATTTTGGCGCAGTAATAAAGTTGCTTCTTAGAAGATAGGGATAGACATGTCTACAAAGAGGAAATACAAGGAGTTACATATTTCAGAGAAGTTAGAAGTGATTTATAAAGTTGATAAAGCTGTGAAATCTAAAACAGAAATTGCTAAACAATATGATGTACCACTTTCCACTCTTTCAACGGTTCTGACAAATTGTGATGCGATTGAAAAATGGGCAGCAAGCAGGAAGGACATCAGGAGGAAGAAGAGAACATGGGGTGCAAAACACGCTGACGTGGAGAGCAAAGTGTTGGAGTGGTTTTTTCAGTGTAGGTCAAACAATATTCCATTATTAGGACCTATGATGAAAGAAAAAGCCAAAAAAATTGCTCTAAAGTTAGGCAATGATTTTAAATGTTCCAATGGGTGGTTGCACGGATTTCTGAAACAACACAATATCGTAACAGTATGTGTTAATGGGGAAGGATATTCAGTTTAGATAGAGACTGCAGAAAGATGGCGAGAAAGTGTGCAGCCCATTTTGCAGAATTACGCACAGAAAAACATTTTCAATATGGATGAAAGTAGATTGTTCTACAACCTCTTGCCAGATAGGACACTGATGCTGAAAGGCGAAAAATGCTGAGGGGAAGAGAAGATCAAGGAAAGGCTAACCATACTGCTTTATTGTAATGCAGATGGAAGCAAAAAGTTGCAACCTTTGATCGTTGGAAAATATTCAAGACCTCGATGCTTCAAAAGAGTAAAATGCCTGCCCTGATATTTTATTACAGCCATGTAACAATGGTGGAAAATCTGAAACTTAAATGCAAATACCTCAATAGCACCCTAAAATTCCATAAAAGATAATTTTTGACCATATAGATGGCATGGAAAGTTTGAACGAAATAGGAGAGAATTACTTTGTGAAGGTCCCAATCTATTATCTATACCAGGAGTCTGCAACCTATGGCACATGAATAGACTGTAGAAATGTATGTAGTATGGAGAACAATAATACATTGATAGTAGTTTTGAATTAGAAGACACATGTCCTAAAGGCCATAGTTGATGCTTCACACTAGCCTAGTGTCTTTCCTTATCAAAGTTAGTGACTTGCCAACATGTCTAGCGACATTTTTGAAAATTAGCGACAATGAAAGATCATTTGGTCATAAAAGATAAGAAACCATTACAAGAATGTTGAATACAGCGGGTTATAGTTCGGATAAAATGTAAATTATCTTTTGAAACTGGAAGAATTCACTCACTTTTGAGTTACAATGTAGTTAATGTCATCAGCCATTTTATCTCTCAGACATCGCTAGCTTTAGTTCGTCTTTTCCCTTAGCTGAACGCACATTAGGGTAGTCCAAAATAACGAAAGTTGGAAAAGTCACGATCGATCCCCCTAATTTTTTCCTTTTCAATTAAAAATGACAAATACGAAATTTGAGCAAAATTGGTCAATATTTAGAGGTTATGTCACGACTTTGAAATTTCGCTCCGCACATCTGCCTGAGCACTGGGCTATCGCACACTGTCTCCCCCCCTCCTACCCGTCACCCTCATCCTCCCCCTTTCCTTCCTCAAGCTCTCCCCCCTCCACCCCTCACCTTTTCACTCCCTCCTGTACCCCTTAATTCCTCTCTTACATTGTAGCACCTTTCCCTCCATCCTGCGCATTAAGACTTGTCAGAACACGATTGTATGTTGTGATTGGTCGTGCGTGCAATCAACAAGAGTATCTTGTACATTCATTTCCCTGGCATGCCAGTGGATCGAAAAACAAAATATTACACCCAGTTCGTATGTTTGGTAGAAGATGGCATGACAGTGTAATTTTCGTTTTATATTGTAGTGGCATTGCCTAAAAATTATGTAATGCCCTTCCTTAGGGCAAATAGTATGTAAGGATATTTTAAGCCACCAATCTAAGGAATTGAAAGTATTTGTTTATGCATTGTATTTTATTTATACTTTGGTGATAATTAGGGTATTGTGTGAAATACGTAAGTAATATGTATTGCACGCGCTCTCTTTTCCCCTCCTATCTTTGACATGGTTTTCAATGGGATTTTTGCAGTCGTTTAGCACGATTTATAGCTTCAAAAATTCTGTATATAATTCTATAGCTTCTGTATCTTTGTAAAAAATTCAAATGATCAATAAAAAATTCTTTCATATACGGTATATACTCGTGTATAGTTCGAGTTTTTAAGACCAAATTTTTGTGCAAAAAATTGGGGGTCGAACTATACACGAGTAATACCTTTGAGGGTTTAAAATCTCGGATCTAAAAAATTATCTTTTTAAAAATATCATAATAAAAATCAATATATTTTTTGGTCACCCACCTCGCTGACTTAACTTTTATGATATAGCTCCAAAACTTCCTATTTACCTTTAATTAATTAATTTACCATACGATGATCTAGTTCAAGCGGGAGATTGGGGCAGGTTATTTGTTAATAAAGACAGCAATGAACAAGAGTTTTATGGTTTTAGTACGTAAATAAATTTTCAGAAAAGTTAAGCATGCATTATATTTTATGTAAAGAATTTCTCTTTATTTTGTTATAGAGCCGTAAGCCATACCTATATGTTGACTTCATTATGTTACTCCAATATTGTTAATTCCAAATGATGATATAAATGTATAAAGTCACAAAGTTGAAGAATTAAAATGAGTTTATTTCATCTTGTTCAACTATCATTCATAACGTTTATTAAAGGTTTTACAAGTAATATGCGCCTATTAATTTTCGTTATATAAGCTTAATTTATGTCTATTTGCTAGAAATTCTGCCACCATTCGTATGTCACATCTCGTAGTTAAAAAGTAATAAATGTTTTTCTTCTCAAGATCGTGCAATAGGTTTACAATGTTTACAGTTTATTATTAGTATAGTATTATTATGATACTAAAAGCTGTTGAAAACCAAGATCGTTCTATATACCTTGATTGTGAGCTTCGAGATATCGAAACGAAAAATGTTGATCCTGACGGAAATCTAGGGTAAAAGATTAAGTAGAAAGCTAGGGTCGAATTATACATGAGATATATGAAAAAATCTAATTTTTTCGCCAAGAAATCAGAGGTCGAATTAGACACGGAGTCGAACTATACATGAGTATATACGGTAGTTCTCAAACACTTATTACATAACTGTGGTATATGGCCCTAAATTAATCATGCTTAATATCCCATGAAAGTGACATGGATCACGGGGCATAGTTCATAGGTAATTCTTAAGTCATTGTACTTGAAAATTCTAAAACTAGAATTTGTCTTGACTTTTTTATTTCTGTATATTGTAATATGATTATAATATTCTTTAGTTAGTATATTATTCTGTAAGGCTCTAAACCATCTTCCTGGAATGTTTTACAATGACAAGTTATAGCTAATAATACTATTAGTATAATGGAGATGCAATTTTATTGTAGGTGGTTCATAACTACGGACATGGCGGGTATGGAGTTACAACTGCACCAGGAACTGCAAGACATGCCGTGAGCCTTTTTCGTCAACTACATGCTGGAAGCAGGGGAAGTCGACACAGCAAACTTTGAACTGGCCAGTTCTGAATATATATGTTTTTAAAAAAGGAAAGTTTTTTTTAGGTTATTAATTAGATTTGAATGTCTTCCTGATGACTAACCATGGTTCCAGGGTCAGGTGGTCCAATAAATTGCCTGTTTGTAGATTCCTGTTAAAATAAAAATATCATCATTCAGAAGTAAGCCATGCTTGTTGATTTATCCCTTCAGTTCATCTCCATGCTATCCTAGGTGATATATTTCAACAGAATTGCCTTTGTTGCTATTTTAGGAAATTAAAAAATTGTATTTACAATTATGCAAAGATCATCTTTATATTTAAATAAAAATGTGTAATGGTGATGCTGTTGGCAAAATTGTTTCTTTAAAAATATCCAAATAAGGATATCCTCATGTGAACAAAATAGTGCAACTAAAACAGCTTGGTTGTCTCTTTATTTTACTTTATTTTTCAACATTTTTTGCATATCCCACACATTCATTCATTTCTCTTAATGAAGTATACCTGGCAGTAGCAGCTGGTTAGCAGAAAATTAAGTGGTGCACAATTTACTCCTATCCTAGAACAACGGCAAACATCAGCGAAAAAATAGAAAATGCTTTTTGTATATTTCAATGTTAAAGTTTCTCTTAAACTGTCTGGTCTTAGTTTTTACGACTTGAGATATGCTTAAGAAAGGGGTAGGTCTCCTGAGTCTTTTAATCTCTAATTTCTCTTTACACTTCAAGAAGAAAATGGTTGTGATAATAAAGACACTACGGAATTCATTTTCACGATGAGTACATGACACAGATAGTTATGGCTGTAGGCAGCAATCAAATTCCCCACTTTGCTTTAGTTTGGGCTACAAATGATTAGATGGTTGTAGGTTAGCATGACTCACCAGAAAGAAGGATCTCACAAATTATTTCATTTTACATACAAATATAATGCAAAGAATACTACGAGGGGTGTCAAATAAATATCCAAGCTGATTTTTTTTCTAGAAAACTATCACACATACCTCAAAAGCGCCAACACTACTTTTCAGCGTACCGTAAATACCCTCATAATGCGCACCCTCGTATAACACGCAGGGGGGTTTTTAGCCTCGTAATCTTATGATTTTTCTATATACCCACGTATAGCACGAACAGATTTTTTTTGCATTACCGTTCCAGAATAAAGTAGTTGGTGTAACGTGGTCTAAAGCAATGATCGAATTATTGATATTATGTATTGGTAACAACGAAAGTGCAAAATGAAATTTTCTAATAACGTTCCAAAAGAACGTCAGCTAACTCAACTCAATCATTACATACTCTGTTTACTTACAAGGTGATATTAGCATAAACACAATAATCCAATTATATTAATTTCATAGTATGGCATATGACATTGTTTGAGCTAATAAAATGAAGGAATGACGATATTCCTATGTCAAAGTTTTTTACATACGTTTTAGTCATGCCTGAGGTGGACGGGTTCGCCCAACCTTCTGTTTTAACCTTATTAGAACACTCGGGAGCACGTAAAAACGATAGTAAATAACCATAATTAACTACAGACTCTAAGAATCAAGAACCCTGTATGAATGCTGAGAGAAAAGTAGGGAACTTGATTTAGTTCTACAAAAAGCATCAACTCCCAGCGTACTCAAAGGCATCAGCTGCCATTGTTTCTAATTGTAAGTAGTACCAGTACCTCACCACCAGGCCGGGTGCCGGTGTAGGGTGATGTCATGTGTAAGATGACGATTCTGATAACAACATCGAAGAAGAACAGTCCAGTGACGAAGAATTTCTTGGCTTTTAAAATGAATAAATACTGAATTCATTCTTTTCATATCTAATTAATGTATGTTTATAGAATTAGTTAATAAATTTTAACTATTATCTATCTTTTCGTAAAAATCAATAAAATTATGAGGATACCGGGCAGTAATTAATGTGCCAAAATTGTGGAAATATGGGGTCAAATGAAAATAGGAAGATTATGTACCCTCGCATAACACGCACCCTAATTTTTAATCAAATATTTCGAAAAAAAAGTGCACATTATACGCGGGTATTTACGATAGTCTCCTGACACTTCAAGGCATTTTTTCCAGCAGTCCACCAGCTTCCATATTCCAGCAGCATAGAAGTCTTGGTTGCCTCTTCAACCACGTCAGGACTGCCTCCTGCACCTCATCATCCTCTGCAAACTTTTGTCCACCCAGATGATCCTTAGGGGACCAAACAAATGGAAGTAGGAAGGTGCGACGTCGGGATTGTAGGCAGGGTGAGGCAAAACTTCCCAGCTCATATTGGTAATAAACCTCATGGTAAGATGAGCAGTATGAGGTCTTGCATTGTCCTGTTGCAAGATGATCCCTTTCATTGACAATTCGGATCTCTTCTTATGGATGGCTTTATGAACTATGTCATGCAGTAGTTCAGAGTAGTAGGCAGCATTGATGGTCAGTCCCTTCTTCAGGAAATCTAAATGCCCTGGTGATACCAGAAAACAGACGCCATCACCTTACTCGTGAGGGCTGTGTTCGGAACTTCTTGGGCGGTGGGGAGTCCTTGTGCTTCCACTCCATTGATGCTCTTTTGGTCTCAGGCATGTAATGATGGACTCATGTCTCGCCTTTGGTGACTATGCGGAAAAGGAAAGCATCCCCTTCTACCTCATAGCACTGAAGGAGGTTCCTGCAAATGTCCACTCTTGCTGCTTTTTTTTGAAGTTCAGCTGCTTCAGTATCCATCTGCACGAAACTTGGCTAAACAAAATGTGTTCATGGATGATGATGTCCATGGAACCTCTGCTGATGGTAAGTTCAGCTGCTTCAGTACCCATCTGCACGAAACTTTGCGAAACAAAAGGTGTTCGTGGATAATGATGTCTACGGAACCTCTGCTGATGGCAGTACATTGTGAAATTTCATGTATGGTGACATGGTGGTCGTTCAGGATCACTTCCTCCACTTTGCAGATCGCATCCGCAGTGATGACACTCATGGGTCGGCCAGGGTGGGGATCACCTTCGATAGATTCCCAGTCTTGACGGAAGCGATTGCACCATTGAAACACATGTGTGTGCCAAGGTGTTATCTCCAAACACTACCATGTGTCTGCAGTGAATGTGAGTGTTGTTGATACCCTCCTCCACAAGAAATTTCATTATGATTCACTGTTCCTCACTTGCGGTCACCTTCCTCGATGCCATTTTGTATAACTCTGCGCAGGAAGTGGCAAGGAATTTACTACTTCGTCCACTAGATGATGACACCATGTGGTCCACCACACTGCAGTCCGAACGAGCTGCGTTTCTGGCGTGTTCGGGAAAAGCATCAGTTTGGATATTTATTTGACACCCCTTGTAAATTATCTTACAATATAATTGTTTAATACTACCAGTAAACATGAACAATAATAATGCTCATCACACACAACATCGTCACAACTTCATGTGAATTCAGTTGCTTGAAAACTGTCAATGTGAGGTTGAGCAACCTGTATTATGCATAGGGAACTGCATTCATGCCTTTCTCCTCCAGCACCCCCTTTCCCCCTTGGACATCTAGAAACTCACCCAGGTTGAATAGATGCTGCAAACCCAGGCCAATACCGAAAGCAATACGTGCCGCGAAATACGATTCAATAATACAGAACAAACGGCTACATTTTTTTTTCATATTAAAACCATTGCTGGCGTTTTCTTTTGAAAAACATTCAAGCGATCCTAATTGTGATCATATTATTATTTTGGTTTCTGATTGGCATTGATGTCAGAGACTTTCAAAACTCGTAATCTGCCAAAATGATGGGGAGTAGCACGAACCTGCAACCCCATAGAGGAGCTGATGCTGATACCTGGATATATTGCTCATTAAAATAGAATTCAATTGTATTTTTTATTCAGAAACTTTTTGATTAATTGCTCAGTAACAGCACTTGATGATCTTTCATAATGTGTGTATTAAAAACAACAGACAAGCCAAACAACGTCTGTGACAGGATTCAAACTCATGACTTGGGATTTTGGAGGAAAATATAGCTCCCTCTCTGACTGTGTCAGAAGTAGAAAAGGAATATCTTACAGGTTTTTGTTGCAAAATTTTTATCCAATTATCAGAGAAAGTTTTCTTTAACTCAGTTTGGCACGTATATTATAGTATTGAATTGCATAAGTGAGTTAGGGCTGTCCAACCAGGCACAGCTTTAACCCCATCATAATTACTGCATTCTGTTTATGATAGATTGGTTTATAATGAAATGAAATAACATGTTAACCTACATTCATATATATCTCTGTTTAATTAATATTTTCAGAAAACTTTCTTTGAAAGCCATGAAGAGATTGTTTAAAAGCTAAGGTAAATTTCCTTAAGTAACCCAGTAATGTATTGAATAAGATTCACCTTCAAAGCATAAGATATGAATCTCAAAGGGTTGATGGGCCGTATTAACTAGTGCACATACCAATAATTGGGATAGCAATGTTAAGGTCTTGATGCAGAGAGCAGTGATTATAACAGTGACTTTTCATGATGTAATATTGGATTTTTTGGTTCAATAATTGGTTGCTCTCTGGAATTCACCTTATTTTTTACTTTCTTCATATATGAAGTATTGAGAAAGTTTTGTTTTCATGAAAAAATCTAATTCGAGATTTCAACGGAAATATGTACGTTTTAAGCCCACCTGTACACATTTTGACTATTTTCTCAATGATGTGTGCGTTTGGGACAAATTTTGTGGGTGCTCTAACTCAAAAACTATTAATCAGGTCAATGCAAAATTTTATATTTGACATTTTTGTTTAAGGCACAAGAACTGATTAGTTATTGGTAAAAATAAGTCAAGCGGAAGTGGGTGTTTACTCTAGTCACATCCGTTTTTTTATATTTGATGAATGTAAAAAAGTACTGGAATAAAAGTTGTAGGAAATTTAATTTTCTACAATGTTGGTTCAAAACATTTTCCCATATAATGCATTGTTTAAGAGAGATTTTAAAACTTAAATTTTTTAGCTGCCACCACCACACCACCTACTGGCGACTATTGTAAACATGTTAAGGTTAGTTACATTTTAGTAATGCTCCTTTTTATTTTCTTATTTTGTTGGAGCTTACTGGCTATATTTAATATCAGAAGGCTACGGTTTGAATTTATTTCTGTTCTTTGTAATGTCTTTAAATTTTTCTCGCAGTTCCTTAAAATATTTATTATCATTTGACCTATATGGAACTTTTAGAAATATTACAGGTATGAAGAAAGTCATATGGTGACCACATCAGATTTTTTATTACTGGAAATAATTTTGTTATAGTTTGAAGAACATATTTTCAAATTTGGAAGATCAATAAATAGTCGAGGTTTTCAGGAAAATAAAGTATCGAAAAATAACCAGCATTGAAGATCAGATGTAAATCTTTTCATTTGTCTTTTACGCTATAATATTAGAGACAACCTTATTCTCTCCTTTGTTTACTTAAATAATTTATATTTTAAATAATTACGTAAATGAAAAGGAATGCTAAAGATGAAAATTAGTCAAATATGATCTTTATTTTAACTTATTCTCTTCCAGTGTATTTCCATGATTAGTAAACCAGTTTTACTGTTAATTCCTAGACATTCAAAATCTCTAAAAGATGATCCATGTCAATAATAGGTGTATTTTGAAAATAGTTACTCCAATGTTCTGAATGACTCATAATTAAACATACCTACCTCTCAGATTAGTTTTAAATTATCATCATAAATTATATGTAATTAATGTTTAAATGTTAGTAAGAAACTTTAAATTTCAATACTAATAAAATTTGCTTATAGCATATATTCTTGTGGTCAGCTGTAGTGAAACTACCAAAACCTGATGGATACATAAGCTTCTATATCTGTAGAGGTGGGTGGCATTCAAGGGAAAATGTTGAGATCCATTTATCTGTTAAACACCTGGATGAGTTGATGGAATGATATGATCCGAAGATCCTATGCAGACAGGCATAAGCTGTTAAAGTTGGAACAATTTTTGAAACGAGAAAAAAGTCTGCTATGACCGGGAATTGAACCCGGGTCTTCCACTTGCCGGGCGGATATTCTACCCCTGAACTATCGTAGCAGAACATTTTCTCTCGTTTCTGAACACGGATGTTTTCCTTTGTGGGACGGGAACTAGCCAAGCTAATATCAAACTGCCTCGTTTCAAAAATTGTTCCAACCTGGATGAGTATTTTACCTACAAAGTACCCATACTTGATGTTATCATGCTAATTATTCTAACACTAGCTTTGCCCATGCAAAAATCTTTATGCTTTAATTGTCCATATACAACAATGAATGTAAAAATGATAACCAGGTAGCATGTCGACTGGCAGCCAGGATCGGCACCTGTTCATCGGGACACCTACAGAGGGAACCATGAACTGATGATGGCTGCCACCTAGTAATGATTGTACAAACTCCAATGTTCTCACTGAGATGGTAACAACCATAAACATATTATTATAATAGATGTATTAGAATTATCACAGTCAATAATTCATGAGAATCCCATTAGTTTTTGAATGACACAGTCTCATTTTACTTGTATTGTAAATCTTGGTTGAATTGAATAACCACCATCATCATCTTTTCTCTCTTGGTAAATTTATGTACTCATCCTTCGTATTTATCACTGCGACAAAGCCTATTAGCTTTTGAGAAAGTAGACTTAACTTGACCATTTTTTATTATTTTACGATTTTTGACAATGAACAAAGATCTAAGTACACATTACATCCAAAACATTTCAATTGGATCATCCCATTAACCATTCTGCAGTTGGTTAAATTTTCACAAGGCCAACAAAGATAATACTGGTGTGGATATCTACAGTGTAATTTATTTTGGTATGTATTTGTATCATTAATATATAATGCAATATATTATTTATTGGTCCTGGAGATTTGATACAAATATAGGACAAGTCAACAAAATACATATTAGCAATAATCCAATCCATCACATAAAGGAGGAAAAAATATATATTACAGAATAATAGGTTTTGACAAAAAGATGTATATTAACAGTTGCCAAATCTATCATATCAAAATTGTATAGAATAGTAGATTTTATTGACAAGATAATTTTTTAGTTTCTTCTTGGAAGTCACCTTATTCTTTATTTCTTTCAATCCACTTGGAAGCTTGTTATGTAGATTTGCTCTGGCATATGAAGGGCTATATGTAAAAAGTTTTAGGTTGTGACAACATTAAGCACACTTTTTCTTGTATTGTAATGTTGGATATCTGGATTGTACATTAATTCTAACGAAGTATCATTGTTCTATACAAACATAATGGCACAGTAAATATATAATTAGGCCAAAGCCAGGAGGTTCAGTTGCTTAAATAAGGGTCTGCAACTATCCTTTCTTTTGGCTTGGTACATGTACCTGATGGCTGATGTTTGTAGCCTGAAGACATTGCTGATGATGAGTGCCCCAAGCAACAATGCCATATTTCATGTAACTTTGTATATAAGCATGAGAAAGGAGCTTGACAGATTCCAGGCTTATGACTGACATAAGGCGCTTAATGAGGAAACAACCTGATATAACCCTGCTATGTGTGCTGCCCAGTTTAAGGATTCATCAATTTCTATAACTAAGAATTTTGTGCTGGTGCTGCCAGGAATGCATGATCCTGCAAGCTTTACTAAAGGGCTTGATAGGATTTTCTTTTGGTGAGGATGAAATTTGAATACTGTATCGGGTCACCCCTAAACACAATCTTTGTCTATATAAAAATTGGCAGTGTTCGTTACATTGTTAATTTTAGTAGGTTAATTGGATCTTTCATTTTTTAATTAAGCTCATTATTTTAAAATCTCAAATACAAGTGGGTTTGATTCCCAGTTCAGACCGGAATTTTTCTCGCTATGGGATTTTTTCAAAACACTTATGTGGATAATTTATCAATTCCTCCTTAAACCGGAGTGGCATGGTTTACAATAATTGCGTATCATTATCATTATATATCGATGACTCTTACAGAGGAGGAGGAGATAACATATAGGAGGATACTAATGTTTATGCACTTCCAGATGTGCTGGAGTTTCAAAATTTTTTTCTTAGGTAGGAGTTAGTGCAAAACCGAGTAGAAAAAGCGAAAATCATGAAAAAGTGCAACAATTCGGCCGCTAAAAATTCGCAATTGTTTAAACAAATTTTCAAGGTTTATTTATTTACGCTGGTGCTACGGAGTTGAAATTTTTTTTATAAGTAGATTTCTTAAAAAAACGAAATAGGGAATATACAAATTTTGATATTTTAATTTGTTTGGCAGTTAAAAATTCTTAAAGTTTAAACAAATAGATAACTGTTTAGGTACTACGGTATGAGCTAGGAAGCTGAAATTTTCAAATTATTTACAGAGTAGTAAATTTGCACAAATAAACATTTCAATTTTACCATATATGAATTGCGGCGGCCGTTAAAAATTATTTAAATTTAAACAATTAGAAAAATATTATTTTACTTACAGAAATACTACAACTTTAAAATTTGGCTAAAATGTGTAGCATTAGTACCCCATAATGGAGAAAGTGTAAAATTTTTTAAATTGCAACATTTGAGGATTGTTTTTAACTATTATTTTTACATGTGGGAAAAACGAAAATCGCCGCGGAGGTGAAATCTTTAGAATTTATAGAATATTTGTATTGATGAAATATCTGTCTGAAAAATTAATGTTTTTTCAAGGTGAGATGAAATGCTTGCAGTATGCAAGCACCAGCTACTAGTATATAGACGTTTCTTACAGAGGAGGATATAACATATAGGAGGATACTGATGTCCAGCCCAAACTACTAGAGCTGAAAGTTTCAGTTTTTGTAGATATGATGGAGAAACCTACAGATAAAATGAGACTTCTCACCTAAGTGACATGAGTTCGACTCCAAAAATTCCGAAAGTTGCGTTTTTCTCCATAAGAAAAGCATTGCCCCATTTTTGTAAATTAATTTTGGGCACTTGCCCGTAAGCTAGAAAAATGAAAATTTCAGTGTTGCTAGACGACCGTATTATCTATTGATAATTATTGTTACTTTTGCTTACAGTTTCCTGGGTTCGATTCCAGATACCCCGGAATATCTCCCATAAGTTAGCATGGGAAAAAGTTATCCCAGTGTGTAGACCAATCTAATAGGTTTAGGAAGCTAAAATTTTGCAGGTCTATAAAAATTTTCTCATAACCAACTATAAAAATCAAAAATTTCAAAATTATTAATTTTTAGGGGTTGTTTTAACTCCATTTGTACTTTAAAGTTTAATAATTTTTATCTTGGAAACGATATGCTGTAGGTTCGAGTTTTTGAAATCATTTTTCAGAAAATTATACATTGAAAAAAATGAAATTTTGAAAAAGTTTAAAAAATTCGACCGCTAATAATTCGCAATTGTTTAAACATATTTTTGAATGTGCTACGGAGCTGAAATTTTTTTAGAGGTAGTGTTCGTAAAAAAGCGAAATAGGGACTATAGAAATTTTGATATTTTATTTTGTTTGGCAGTTAAAAATTCTTCAAGTTTAAACAATGATGAAATATCTGTCTGAAAAATGAATGTTTTTTGAAGTTGAGATGAAATGCTTGCAGAATGCAAGCACCTTCTACTAGTAAAAAATAAAAATCGGCTTTTATCAAATAACATGAAATTTGTATATCGTATGCGTTGGATCTAACCATATATAATTTTTAATTAGTTACATTGTATTCAGCAATTATTCCAATGCCTTGTAGTAGTAGCGGGCTTGAAATAGTAATGCCAAAGTATGCAATGGCCTAGAGACGGCAATAAAAAAATATTTATTGCCCAGACTTTTGATGAATTTAACTATTATAATCCTCGGATGGGTGGACAGGCAAACTATATACACGAGCGATTATTTTAAAAAAACGCCTGAAAGGAGGCAAAAAATAATTTTGCCTAGGGGCGGGAAATTTCCAAATCCGCTACTGCCTTGTAGTGCAATGAAATTGCAGCAAAAACCAGCGCAAGTATTATTTTTAATATGACGCAATTGCTTGCTAATAATGTGATATTAAGCAACAGAACTAACGATACTGAAATTGTTAAATATGCAATGTCGCCACGATTCCGTTTCTGTTCGTCATCGCCGTAACTAGAAATTTTAGCGCTCGGGGCAAACTACTAAATATGCGACCCCCCATTCAATAAATTATCATTTGTTTAGTTACTATTTGGAATTTTTGTGCCCCTTACTTAGTTGCGCCCGGGGCAGATGCCCCGCCCTAATTCTGACACTGCCGATCATATCAATGTAAGGAATAAACGCTTATTGCGGCTCTGAGATCTCCGAGCGAGAACTTATATTGCAAGTGGAATTTAGTTAATTTCGATTCAAATTAATGTCTTAAGTAGAACTTTTTTTTGCAAGTTTTATCATTATTTTCGGACATATCAGATTAGTTAACGAAGTAATAACTTAGAATCGAGGCTCATATCGCTCTAAATGGTATTATTAATATATCGAAATTTAAAAAGATTAAACATTCGCATGGGCGCATGTAGGTTTGAATGCAACATACGATTAAAAAATAAATTCAAGAGAAAATAGTGAACGGATTGCCGCTAAAATTTCAATGGCATTTTATGGAGCGCTTATCGCTACAGGACGTACTCGACCTTGCTCTTTGGGGTGTTGGGGTCAAAAGTTATCTTCCTTAACCGTAACGGAAGTGGTGAAAGTGAACTAAGAAGGGTTATTTAATAAAACAAACATTAACGTTAGATTTACTTGTAGGAATTCCATTTGTGGGAGATTTAGTTCAATAACAGTGATTTGCGCCATAAAGAATTTCATCATTTAAAAGCACAAAAATGATATGAAAATCTTACTAAGTTAGAAAATATTGTCTGATAGACTTCTGCATATTCCTTCATACGAATAATAAATACAGAGTTGATTTCTATTATATTGCATTAATGACACCTTATATTTTAAATTTTTACATCCAAATTGGTTGTATATGTAGCTATATATTCATATGAACCATTATAATTTAAATCAACCATTAATAAAATATTTTGGATAACTTCAGCAGTCTCATACTTGGAAACATTACAACAGACTTTCAGACAACAAGCGTGCAGATGCAAGACGGGGCATCGGATATTGTAGCCTTTTAAAGAATTTAATCCGATTTGTAAAACAATCGTGAATATTTTATAAAAACAATTTAATGTTAATGCCGACATCCACTCTATCCTTAAAATTGTTATTAATTTTTTAATTCGTTCTACCCTGCATTTTGAGATATTTACTTTACTTTCTTGAATAACCCTCAGTCTTACCTATTGCTTTGTTTCTGTAATGATCATGCGCGGAAGAGCTGACTCAAAAATAAAATCTTATCGTTCCCGGATCCAAACAGTTACGCCCAGTCGTTGCCATAGGGAAATCACAACAAAGTAGGTATCCAATCAATATTCTACTCCATCTTAAATTTTGCCGAATAGTTTGATGAAAAATGGCTCAAGCTTCAGGCCCTACCCTTAAAGAGCAGTTTGTTGCATTTTCCAAATTCGGAGATTCTAAATCAGACGGTACGACTATAACCCTGACACAAAGCGACAAATGGATGAAACAAGCACATGTCATAGACGGGAAGAAACTAACGACGACAGACACGGGAATTTGTTTTAACAAGTTCAAGTATGTATATCACTAATATTCTTAATTTCTGTACATTTTGTGCAGAGCAATTTTTTCACGTAATACAATATTAGCTATTAGATCTTCATTGCTTTGTTAACCCTAAAACGGCCGCGCCCTTTTTGTAACGTTACAGCCGCGTGGGGTGTCTACAAATCCCCAAAAACAACTATGCTTCACTCGCACTCTGCTATAACAATGGCAGTTTTATCTCTTTGCATTATAGGTTTGGTGCCTCTTCTTGGGTCATATCTTTTTAATTTTATGCTGTAGTTTTAAGATGCATAACGCCAATCAAAGACTATAGTTCGGACACGCTAAGCGTACTTAAATTACTCTGGGAGTTTGTGGACTCCCCGCTCAACCGGTCCCATGTTAATATAAAAATTCGCTACTTGGATTCAGTTATAGAAAAATATTCAAAATTTAATTACTGACTGAATAATCAAATTTTTTTAATTTTTTACAAGCAATAGTTCAATTGATTACCGGCAAACTTCAGCTACATTTCCAATCACTTTAATATGTTCATTAATTATTGAAATAATTGTCAGAATCTTTATAATGTATCACTTATTTTGAGCAAGTGAGCTCATGCAATGTAAACTTGTTTATGGCAAAAAATACAATCAAAGCTACCAAGTACTAAGTAGTGATGTGTTCCAGGTGAAGAAGATATTTTTTTGAGCATTCAAGTTGTATATCCAATATTGTAATTTAAAATATTACATCTGAGGAAAAATACATCACCAGTTGAAAAGTCAGACAATGCTATACTATTGTAATAAGTTTCAATATTTTTAAGATTCAACTCAAATTACTTCTCTCATTATTCATTACTCAAAAAAAGTTGAAATAGGTTCATGGTTTTTTAATCATTTTTGTCATTGAGAGCATAGTGAATACTAATTATGTAAAGATTAAAAAAATAAATTGCTTGACAATGCTTTGAAGAAGACTAGTAGCATTAATAAAAGGTTAATTGGAATGTGCAGCATTCTATAGAGGAAATAAAGTTGATAATTATTAACTTACTGTCCAACATTTGTTTAATGTAAAGGAGCATTTTGAAACCAGTTACATAATTCACTTTCTTCACAATTTTTTTAGTCAATAGTGAGATATTTTAAATAAAACATAAGGGTACTGTAATATGGAAGCAAAAATAAGACCTAGAAATAAAGTGGGATGCCATAGAAATCAAGTAAAAATGAGTTTTGACTAAATGATAATTCAAATCTTTAATGATATGTTATCCTATTTTAGTGAAAAATACTTCAATATTCTATAATACAACCAACTATATATTAAAATAAAATTTTACTTCTAACAACTTTAAATTATTTTCCAGATCTCGCACCATTGACTTTGCAAAGTTTGAAAAATTCATCGAGGATTTGGCACAAAGTAAAAAAATTGAAGTACAAGTTTTGAAAGATAAATTAATCAATTGCGGTGCTCCAGGAACTTCAGGGACAACAGTAAATTTTTAATCATAAATATATTTTTTCAATTAACTGCGATTGTTTCTGAAAAATCCAGTTCATTCATTCATTATGATTCAAATTAAGCCATTAATCACAATTTTTTAATGCTTTTTAAATTTTTAAGTATGATATTTGATAGAACGATCATTTAATTGTGAACTGCTTTTCATAATAATAAAATAAATCATCTCGGCTCATGAAATTCACAAACACTGAAGCAAATGAAAATGGTCATGTTCTCTTATCACTTGTTTTAATAACCACCTCAGTAACTTCATTAATTCAACAGGCTTAAAAAATTTTAAATTACTAATTTGACATTGTTTATCTAACAGAAAATAAGTAAAGTTGGAGGAGTAGAAAGAATGACTGACACCTCTCTATACACTGGTGCCCACAAAGAAAGATTTGATGAGAGTGGAAAAGGAAAAGGAATAGAAGGAAGAGAAAATACTGCTGACACTTCAGGCTATGTTACAGGATATAAAGAAAAGGATACCTATGATAAGAAGCACTAATTCAAATCATTGAATCTGTACTGAAATATTCAGCATCAACCCTTGACTAAACCTTACATAATAAAAATGTCAATCAATTAAATATATCATGGGAATGATAACTTTATTTCAACAATTTAAAATACAAAGTGTCATTCTAACAGGTTACATAATCATTTACACATTTTCTGATGTTAACAAATGCACCACTTTATTAGCTAGGAATGACGGTAAATTAATTACAAAGATTTTTTCATCTACTTTAATTAAAAATCAATAATAGTTTAAGTTATACAATACTTTTTAATCATCATAATTTTATACAAATGAAACAAGAAAAAATGTATGTAATAATAGTGTGGTTTTCTACATGCTAAGAAAGTACTTTTTCAAGAGAAGCTGGACAATAGTATTATAAAGAGCTTGGATATCGTATCAGAGAATTAGATGGACCATAACAGCTGCACACTGTCAACTAATATCATGATTTCTTCATTTAATGCTACATGCAGAAAATACATAAGGTGTATTTGGGCGCTATATAAGGTTTTCACAATGACTGCATATACAATCACATCACTTGGGCTGGAGATATAGCTCCAAAATCAGTCTCTCGAGGCTCTTGTCACACTGTCACAAAATTATTAGCTAATATATGGACACGTAGCCAAATCAGATGACATTGGCACCTTCATTTCATAAGGTCCTTTAAATTTATTTCTTAAGGAATGTGACTCAATTCTCTGTTAACTTAATGGCTCTTTGGACACAATCGAGCAAAAATTTGTGCCGCTACAAGCACCCCTTACATTATTCCTTCGATCAAACTCACCTTCATGGTACAATAGTACATACTGCGAGCAAAAGCAAGGAGTGCTAACAAAATGGGACCTGGAGCGAAAATGAAAATTATTACAAATGAATAAAACCACAAAAAGGTCGAAATCCGGCCTTATCTCTCAAACTTTTCATTGTATTCAATCTTATAGTTTGCACATATTTAATTAATTTTTGACTGTGAGGAGATATTGCATCACGAGGAAGTTAAACCTCAAGAGTCACTATAAAATAACACACAAAATAAAAATGTCTTCCAAAACGCAATTTCAAATATGACGGTTTAAAAATCATTTTGTGTCTACAAATTAAAATTTGAATATTTCATCATAGTCAACTCTACTTAAATGGTTTAGAATATTTATTTCTAATTAAACAAAATGGGACTTAAAAAAACAGAGATACATACCAACATAAGCAACATAGTATCCACCATTTGTTGCAGCCAATTTGTAGGTACCAACCTAAAAACAAATTCACAACATTAAGTAAAATTAATTTTAAACACAGAAATTACGTACTTTGAAAAATAAATGCACTTACAGTGACTCCAATTCCCACAGCCAATAATATCAGTCCAGCAATCAGAAAGAGGATACCCCTGCCGCGAGAAAAGTCAGGGCCGACAGATGACCTAAAAATAAGACGGTAACATAGTTAACAAAATTTTCCCAATCCATCTTCACACTAAAATCACCCTTAATCGATAAATATTTCATTAACACAATGAAGAAATACTTACACTTTCCTACAGTGTGGGCATCTGGCGAGGGCATTGTTCAAAGTATTAAACTGGAAAACAAATTAGTAAGTTAATCCAGGACTAACATAATACATGTGATACAGTAAGTAGCAAGGAAATATTCAAGAACAAATATACAGCTGAATGTCATTTATTGACAATTTTCAAGACCAGAACTACTGACTGATAAATTACTGCATTATCATCTAATTCTACAACTACTAACCAAGCTTTTTCCTTCTTAACGCTACACCTCAGAATGTAAGGGAGGAGATGGAGTTAAAAGCATTGCATCAGGAGGGGTGGTGAATGCATGTTCATATTGATGACTATGCAGTGATAATTGTTATAAGTGATTTCCTCAAATAACTGTCGGGCCACCAGGTGAACCCATGTAGTGAATTCATCATGCAGAACTTGGCATGGAGCAGGGCATAAAAAGGGTCAGGAGCAGAGTCCCTTGTATCAACATAATAATTAAAATTAAGATAAACATACCAAATACAGAAATATATATGCTTTCATTAGCTCATTACTTGTGGCAGTTACATGCATTACCTAAGAGTAAAACAGGTAAACAAAACAAATCCAATTAGAGAAACATGAGAAGAACTTGCTGGTATGAAATGAGCCCTTGAATACCACATAACTGTACCAAGAATTTCAAGTGATAAAACTTGGTTTTTATAGTTTTCTAACGCAATGCCAATTTATGTATTCTAGTAAATTGAAGTGCTACATAGTGGCAATTAATTATATTTTAAGTACATATAGTAAAAACTCACTAGTCGGGACTAATTGGGGGAAGTGGAGGTCTGGATTAGCTGCGTCTGTACTATCCATATAGTATAAAGAAAAAATGCATTACCCAAGTAAATGAAGTACTGTATTTTTCAGATTATAGGGTGACCTCAAATATAAGGCAAATCCTCTATTTCAGGAGCCAGGTGAATGAAATTTTTTTTAGGGTATTGATACTAAATTTTTATTCCAAAATACCTGATCGGCTCCATTTAATTTCCAGTGTAAATATAATTATGCAATAAGATTAAGGAATAATTACGATGGAACATGTACATTAATTGGCTTCCAGTGGTTTACATTAAATTATTAGTTTTATGTTTTTAAATGTTTTTACACGGGATGAAGACAAGTGTAATAAAGGATAAATTTGGCAGCTGTGTGCTCCATAAGTATAATGGTGTCTTCTAAGGGTGGAATAGAGTATAGAACAGAAGAGGATTGAATTTTAGTGGGGGCAAGAGGGAGAGGAGAAATAGATTTCTTTGTTCATGATCAGTGGCGAGGCGTCCATGGAAGCTAGGGAAGCACTGCTTCCCTTATAAAAGAATAAAACAAAACACAAATTGAAAATATAGAAACTGGCTGATTTCGTATATCGCATCAGTAGAAAAACGCCAAATTAGATAACGGTAATATTTGAAAAATGCACCAGCGGCGACACTAGTCTTATGATGGGATGATGGAGAGACTGGAGATCAGTCTGCGCATGCATCTACTGGAGGGTTAGGGAACCTCTGCGTTCGTGTTCTTATGGATGGAGTCATTGACCGCTTTGCCTTAAGTGTTACTTCGTGCATATAGCCTTATTATAATTCATTTATTGATGTTCAGTTATTTCGTTTGCTGTTACTGAATAATATAGTGCAAGTTTCTTGCGGAATGTGAAGTTTATAAATGGTTTTGTTTTATTATAATCGATTCATTTATAGAGACGTAGGGAAGCTTCATGCCGGCAGAGTCCACCATGCATTCAGAGGCTCCCGCTGATGTTGTTGCTACTTGTGGGACTGAAGGGAGTGAGATTCTTAGACAGTAATACAACTGTTCCAATGAAAAGGTTAAATCATTCAGTGCATTTTCTTATCAAGATAAATTGCAAATAATCGAAAGCAGCAGACCAAAACAAATACAAACAGACTTTAAGACCAAAACTAAGTCTTTTATGCGACACTTTCATGAAAATCTTTACGACTCTGTGACGTGGTTATGTGGCTTCAGTAAACTAAAGAAGCTGTTTTGCTGACCTTACCTTTTGTTTTCTTCAGAAAAAAGTGTTTGGAGTAGGACTGGTTTTGAAGATTTAAACCATTTTTCGAATTCGTTAAAGAGACAAAAACTGTTTCAGAATCATATCATGTCACTCAAGCAGCTAAAGCAATTTGGAAAGAGTTCAGTCTGGATGAACATTAGAAAAACAATGAAAATGTAAAGAACAGACAAATTCTTAGCCGCCTAATTGAAGTTGGTTGTTTTCTGGGAAAACAGGCCTTGCCTTCCGGGGCCACGATGAATCAAAGAGCTCTTTAAATAGGGGGAATTATTGTGAACTGATACATGAACTCCAGGAGTAAGACAGTGACTTAAAAAATCACCTTGAGATATTTACAGTTTTTTCTGGACTGTCCAGTAACATCCAAAACGACATTATTGCATCAATTTCTGAGCTGATGACTGAAGAAATAAAAAACAGATCCATCAAGCTTCTTTTGTGGCTGTAATTTTGAACGACACAACTGACATTGCAACAAAATCACAATTGTCAACTGTACTCTGATACATGACCATTGAGGGCACTATTGAAGAAAGGTTTTTGCAAATTCCCTTGCACAGCATGTTTTCGGCATCTTAAAAGATTTTGACTGTGAGAGTAAGTTAGTAACTCAGACATATGATGGAGCTGCTGTAATGGCAGGTGAACATGGCAGTTTACAATCTAGAGTACGAGAAAAATGACCGGAAGCTATTTTTGTAAATTGCTATGCACACAAGTTAAATTTGGTTCTATCACAGTCTGTGAGTTACATTATAGAGTGAAAAATATTTTCCATATCATTTTCTAACTTTGGAATGTTTTTCATCAAATCAACCAAGAGGACAGAAGCTCTAGATGCAGAAGTGAAGAAGGAATTTCCCACTTTAGCCCCAACACGTTGGAATTACAACAACAGACTTCTGGAAACAATACATGAGCATAAAGAACAAACAGAGAGTTTGCTGAATGGAATGATCGACGATGCTGAGAAATGGGAGTCTGAAACGATCTGTACAGCAAGAGGCCTTCTTTCAAACCTACATGATTTCGACTTTAATTTCCTTCTTGCTGTTTTCTTTTATATACCCCCAGGCAGACGTGTTATTTCAAGTAATCCAGAATAAAGTTTTTGATACCAGTTTCTGTATTAAAAAAGTTGAGGATTATTCCAATTATATTGAGAAAATTAGAGAAGATTTTGATAGTATATGGGACAGTGTTCAAATAATGACGATTCTTCCCAAAGCAAAAGATAATTGGGCATATATGGTATAATAAACCTACAAAATGCAAAACTGTACTCACTTTATATTAACTTTGTAAATGACCAATAACATATATACTTGATGGGTTTTGAGGACTATATATTGCAAATGTTACTACACTGCTTAATTTTATTATAACTACTACACTATTGGTGTGCAAACTGTGACCCACGACTTGATTTCTGGTGACCTGTGGAGCCATTAAACAATTTTCACTTTTGAATTTTATTAACCCATTGGCTTACCTAACTGTCGAATCACTATGGAGGAAGATAATTATCGAAAGGTGAAAAAGATGGCTTTAGAATGGAAATTCAACCTACCATAAGTACTTAAATTGTCTGTATATTGATAGTATGTTCTTAATAAATAGCGTGGGACTTCACAAATTTATCCACGTCTGTGTGGTCCTCAATTAAAAAAGGTTGCGCACCACTGTATAGCTTCCGTGCTCTAAGGTGGCAGCCGGAGATGCTTGAGAGGGGAAAGAGAAACTTTAAGGGAGAGCCGACATCAGAGCCTATGCACAGTAACAACTTTGGTTCGCACAAGTCCAAGTTTCCGCATCAAATGCCCATGCTGAAACACCACCTCCCCTATAGGCGGTCCCACCTCAAAGGATGGACTCATCCTACCGTAAATATGCCTACTGCACACCGCCAAGTTATAGCGTTTATACTATACTACACTATAGGCCAGGCCTGTCCAACCCATAGTTCGCAGGTAACATGTAGCCCAAGAGGGACCTCGCTGTAGCCCACAAGGTTGATAAAGTTCCAAATAGTAACAGACACTTTCTGATTTTAAAATGTTTAGTGATATTCATTTCAAATCCCTTTCAAGATTATGATGCTAGTGATACAGTCAGTAAAGGTTTCTGTTTTTTCAAGTAAGGTACTACTTTTTATGAAACAAATCACTGAATATAGAAGAGTCATTACATTGGGATCAGGATCATTGCCAAATGTTTGGTTTTTAATACAAATTAAGAAATAATACTTTTAAAATGCCTGTTAGACTAAATTCATGTTTTGTTTCAATGTATGTAAGTGCATTAGGCTTTTATAGTATGAAAATTATGAAATCAAGTTTTAGTTTAATTCTGACAAACAAAGATATGAATGACAGTATGCAAAATGCTTGGATAAAATATGTTTCTTCATACATCAAGGTAGCTGATAAAATTCGATATCAGATATAACATAAGGATTCTAAAAATTAAATCTTTTTATTTTCCGTAAGAATACACCTTGAAATTTTTTAGTTTAAGTTGCCCACTGACTTTAAAAGATTAGACAGACCTGCTATATACCTCATATTACTCCGGATGATGACCCAAAGCATCGAAATCTAGAATGTCTCTTAATAAAAGTATTGTAGAAATTTACAGTTATTTTTAATTCTGCTATAGGCTATTTTTTCTTTATACATTTTTAATTTTTTTTCAATTTTTCCCAGATTTATTGTTTTTCGCAGAAAAAAATTACTCGAGAAACTTTCCATCCCCCTTTAACCTGCCACTTCCAAAAAACCCTTTTATTCTTTAAATCCCTGCCCCTATCTTTTTTTGGCCCACCCTATGGACTTAGAATTAGGGAATTTTGCACGGAATGGATTTAAAGATGCATCCAGCGGAGGGAGATCGTTTCTCTTGTATCCACCACTGATTTTGAGCACTCTCCAATATTGGAAAATGTGACTAAGGCAAGACCTAATCCCAATTTACCAAGTCCAGACCAGTAAGGTCCAGATTAGCAAGATTTCACTCCAATAGTTTGTGGATGTATATAGTTGAATCTACAGCTAAATTATCAGTTGTAATAAACTCACCAAAAATGTGTCATGGCAATGGGCACAGGTGACTCTGCACATTCCAGGAACAGGTGGAACTGGAGGAGTCACTGGGCTTGGTGCAAGGTTAATAATCCGTTTACAATTGGTTCGAGGACAAGCAATCCTCTGTGATGAGCTCTTACAAATGAGTAGACAGTTGCAAGGGCACCGCACATACTTTTTTCCTAGAGGTGCATTCCGAATAGGCTTGGAAACAAAAAATTGAGTTGTTACAATTTTGTCTTACACTAACATAAACACCCACCAAAAATGACAGGACAAAAAAATTCAACACATTAATCTATATTATGCTTGATTTTTAAATAGAAAGACAAATATTATTCAAAATTAAGATTTAATAAAACGAAAAGTAACTTAAGCAAATAACCATATTTTACAAATAATGTTAATGAAAATTTTCCTCCCTCTCTATTTCTCCCAATATCCCTCCCTCCTCCTTTGACAATACTCCTCCAACGATGAATCAATTTGGATTTCTCTAATGGTTAGTTATGGTTCCAAACAAACAGGTTTTGATCACATAGTTATCTACCATGGAATTACTGGATAATTTAATTGATGTGTAAAAAAAGTAAAAAAAATGCATATAAATATGGGCCCAGCACAGCCTTGTATGCAGTGCTGTTTGGATATACACAATGAAACTTGACTGGAGAAGGCTAAAACAGCAGATAGCAAAACTGTCGATAGCAAGGAACTCGAATCTTATAGCCACAAAGATTTCAGCATTTCATTATGAATTGTCAAGTTAAAATACTATGATGAGACATTCTAAAACTAAGACATTTCAGAAACTCTGTCCTACATCACACATATACAGCGAAGCAGTAGTGATATAACACATGCATAGGTCTTACAATATTCAGCCAGCCAATAGAAGAAAAATGAACCAAAATATCATTACTACATTTCATTCTGCAAAACATTATTATTACTTCCATGAATCCCTCCAAATGAAAAAAAACTCAACGTTCCTACATTCTTAGTTTCAAAAATGGAATGTAATTTACATATTTGAAAGTAATAAAAAAATCAAGAGGTAAAAGAAGGAAGGATTCATGCACAGCAATGGCAAAGTCAACCGTCAGCAATATGAGACTTTCTACCGAAAGAATCCATAACACTTTCACCATAAGAATGACCAGATAATAAGTGATAAGTAAATACCTGAAGGTGAAAATGGGCGGCAATATTAATTTTTACAGTAATTTAAAAAAACTTGGTTATGCTGTTTCAACACACATTAATCAAATGGAAATTAAGCAAAAATTAAACTGTATTCTCAAAATACAAAGCAATACTTATCTATTTTTCCTTCCAAGGATAATTCTCGGTTATCATGGGTAATAGTTTGTGTTGCAGATTTTCTGATAATTTCCATTCATTCAGGGCAAACTTTGGTTTATTGATTATATTAAGGAGATTTCCCAGGCTCAAGATAAATCTTAAAACTTTTGTAAACAACAGATCTTTTGCTGAATAGTTAGAAACATGAATTATATATCCCTGAGCTTATAAGAATTTTGAAATTTTATAGCAAAATAAGTGGAGGTAATGGCTTTATGAAAAATTGCTTTACAATTAGAAATCATGTTAACATAGTCCTCCTGACTCCTTGCAAGTACAGAAAGTCCCAGCAGATGCCTGTGGTATGTATCCATGATGTTAGAACTAAGGGGAAACAACTTAACTAAAACATAACCTAAAATCATTTCAGTGATAAAGACATTTAGCACAATGAGAAAAGTTTATATGAATGCATCACTGTTATATCACAGCTCCTAACAGGTTTTCCCTCAAACTGATGAGTGTCTTGACTTTCAGATATAATCAACATGCACACTAATGGGGTATTTTATATATTTGCAAAAGACTATTAACCCACCAAACATTAAATTTTCTAATTTCATATTGAACTATAACACACTACAAAAATATCATTTAATGATGACCAAAATAAATTTAATTTTCTATACATAAATTTCATTGATACTCTTAATAACATTTCCACTGAAAACTTGATGACACTTTACATGAAAATTCAATCTTTCCTTTTAAAGTTTAATCAAGAGCCAAAGAATCATAAATGGATTTATCATTTGTCACAAAAATTGGTGATGAGGAGGATATCATCTCCTCAGATTTTAACTCAATGACTTATTTAAACATAAATATAAACAACTGCAATAATGTAATAAGAGCCATCCAAGAAAATCTTCATTATATACTAATTTGGATGAAACTTTTATCTTTTAAAATTGTTATCCCAGCAATTTTCTCATCAAACAATTCTAATTTCTCTATAAAAACAGATTAAGTAAAGAATGGAAGCAGTTGGTATCTCATTTCTGCTGGATTAATAATAAGGATCAGCAGTAACCACAATATGAATTAAAACTTTAAGAAAGTAAAGATGTTTTGTGTAACATTTACACATAGTATATAACAATCATCTACATATATAGAAAGATGTATGCTGCAATAATGGCGTAAAGAACCTTTTCCTATTTTTAGTTGAAAGGATAACAAAATTTTATAAATAAATCAGCGCGCTATATTAGACACAAATACTGTATACATAAAATGGGGGTTGCACCTTGCAGCCAAAGACAACTGTGTGAGCCACTCAAGTCAGGGTGCCAGACTGGCACTATGAAAATTATTACTATGTGGTTTACTTAGCCAATTTATGGACTATATGAAATGTGAAACCTGAATTTTAAAACCTATCAATTAAACCTTAACTTACTGTAGCTTCATTACAGTGGCTACATTTTACAACATGCTGGTCGCGCTTCCCCGATATGTCAATCATTTCCTGGCAAACACGGCATGTCACCATTGGAACCCCTCCTGGGGTTGAAGCCCTATAAGGAGGTGGTAGTTCATCTGGCCCCACAGGAGAAACCGTAGTCGGAGAATCTGGAAAGAAGGGTTTGGTTAGTCATACAAAAAAGGTGAAGAACAAAGATGCACAATAGAATACTTAATGATAATCATAATTCCCATAAACAAACGGAGCAATAAGCAGAATACGATGACTCTATGCCTAAATAAATTATGTCAAATAAAATGCCAGTATTGTTCTTCCTGTAGGACATTTCGAGATAAATTTTTTGTCCAGCGCAGAAAATACTTATACTCATACATACAGGTAATACAGCATACAAAATGTTAAATAAGTCATCTGATTTATAAGAAAATGCAAACAACGTTAAGTTGCGAAACAACTAAGGGAAGATAGCAAAATCAACAATGTACAGCGTAGTCAGTTGATATGTATGATACATAAGAGTCACTTATTTAGCCCACCTTGCGTTTGATCAGGTCGTTTGCTATCATAACTCCCATGGCTGTCATTTTTCAATAAAGGCTGCTTCTCGCCACCAGGCATATTTAATGACAGAAACCCTCTTGACAAATGAAATATCAATCACGTGAATGTCTTCTCTAGGTGGCTCCACGGACGGCATTTGTGATAGTCTGCCTACGAGGGGCGGGAACTTAAATTTGCTAACCTAAATTTTATCTTTGAAATTTTGTTCACTCATTCGATTTTATAGCTATTATATGAATTTAATTTGCTACTAGTAATTTAAAATAAAAAACGAAACTTTGAAATGAAAAATCTATTCCATAAATATTCGAATAGATTTACATATCCATAAAACGTTATTAAAATGAAAATAAAGGAAAAATATTTCATTCTAGAGATTTATAGTATGATACTTTATGTCCGAGTGGTAACGCAGGTGACTGTAGTGAATAATGAGTTCTATGAGATTTTATTCGAGAAATCTCATTTGCTCGTAAATTAATAATGAAACGGATATATTTTTAACATTTCGTTCTCGTAATAGTAGAATTGATCAGTCCCCATACAATATCATCTTCCGTTTTCAATTATTTGATTAATAGCCATATTTTAAATGGGTAATGTTCTATTACACCCCTTCCCCATATATTACTTCACTAAAATATAAATAGGGTTCTATTCTGTTATACTCCCTTCAATTATGTGCTTTAGGTATCTTTTCTGTTTTACCTCTCCCCTCTAATTATTCACTTCTTATGCCTATTATTTAATTTTTACGATGGATAATGCAAATGGGAACGTCGAAGGAAAACCAAGCCAACCCTCAAACCAACCCAACCCGATGGAGTGTGCACATGTGAACGTGGAAGAATGGTTTCGCAAACCCCCCTTCCCCTTAAACCCCTGCATTAAGGTTTAGTTGGGGTTGGGGTTTCGTATTTGCGTGAAAACCGCCGGAATGGGGCATTTAAATCCAAGTAAATTCTAAGAATACAAAAACTTAAAATAGGTATTTTCATTAATATGTTTAAAACTTAAACTTTTTATGGAGCAAGCAATTTGAAACATGAGTTGGTTTTAAAATTTTCATATCATCTCTAATAAACAAGACAAACCTAAAAAGAGAATTGCTATTATTTTTCACATTTCCCTCTTAAGCTTATAATATAGTTTCCTAAATCAAATAAAATGAAATCTTTATGAGCTTAGGGTAACTTTTTCCTGTTAACGATACTTTTTGTCGAATTGCAATTCCTATCGATAAGACTCATTCTGGATTCCTTGTTATCAATTATCTGGAATTTGCATTTTTCACCCGAAAGATATCTTGCCTGAATTACTTATGCATTTTCGTCATGTTTTACATTTGAGGTAGTTGATAGTAGGGATGCATTTCTCAAACCTAAATCGTGTTATTGCTTGATATCATACCATGCGCAATATATAGGTACTTCCGGGAAAGAGAAAGATAAACGTGCATTTAGCGTAATCAATATGTTTTGGGATGGAAAAAATCGGCGTAACTGGACTTACGACTAGTCACTGGCCCGATTATGGCGATAAACGCCAAATGTCGTCCAATTAGATGGCTCGCTTATACCATGGCCACTCAAAATCTTCGGCTCGGGAGCCACATGAGTCATTTCTTGACTCATCGCGTGCCACACCCAGCCGAAAATAGAGTTGAAGAATAATTTCAGGAAACGGAAGGGTTTAGTTTTGGGCCAGTATTGCCTGATTTCTTTTAAACGTATTTATCTATTATGAGAATAGAGGGGTAAAGACTAAAGATATTATTTTCATAATTCTTCGTTCTCATTTTATGTTACATTGTGTCCTCTATTTGCTAAACTCATGGCAAGTTGTACGTATGTAAAATAAATGCTATAAAATCGGTCGTGGTTCGCAAGGAGTAATTTCGCGGGCCACGGTTGGCCTTCGGGCCACACTTAGGAAACCACGGGCTTATAGGCAAGGATAAGGATGTGGGATATACGCCATACACCTACTTCCTGAGTGGATTTTTTTACGCAGCTATATCCAGTGCTGCTTGGTACGACATAATTACCGTACCCAAAATGGAGAAAGGTAGCGACCGATTGCAGACAGCTAACGACAGGAAACAGATAACAGTGTATCTGAGGAAATTTCTTAAAAGCATTAAAATGCCTTCATATTTAAGGTGTGTGTGCATGCTTGTTCAATTCTTTCGTAGAAGAGAGATATTACTTTTATTTTTCCATGCTCTCATCCATCTGCTTCGATTTTCGAACGTATACATGTGTGAGTGTGGGGTAGTCTTCTGAATAGCTACGTGTTATTTATCTACTATCCTCCCCGCTTCTCTTCTCCTGATTCCCGAGCGGACACGTAATTTTGAAACCCGCTTCCACTCCTGGTTACCTGTGGTCGATGGATAAAGGAACATCCTTCGTCATGCGTCGTGACGCATATATAAGTTGATGTTTACGATATTTATTTGTTATATTTTTTGTAAATGACTTGTTTGAGTAATTGGTCTAGATTGCCAACACAAAAACGATTGAGTCTTACCCGTAGTTTCGTTCGGCCTAGAAGTTCTAATTATAAGTAGCTTTTGTCATATTCACATTACTATTACTTTTTATTTAATTAGTGAGATCAATAGATCTCAAGGAATAAATTGATATTGCATATGAATAAAAAATAATAATATAATGTATTTAATATTTCGTAAATAAGCATGCCCCTTTAACTGATTTATTCGGACCTCACCTACAAAAACCTCTAAAAACAATCTTCAAAATCCTCCCAGGTAAGTGTTTTTGTAATAATTCATTTTATTTGTTAATTTGTTTTTCCATTTTAAAAACGATTTATTTTCTCCATTATCATGTTTTATTTGGATATGGTAAAATTTTGCCACAAAAAGTCATCTAGGAACGTAACCTTTATTTTTATCCTCAAGTATGCATGAAAGTTAGGCTTCGGTATACCTCGTTTAGTTATACGTCGAAGTTTTGCGGAAATTATCTCGGACACATAGGGGAGACTTACTGCACTGCAGATTCTGAAAAGGCATTAGCCTAGAACTAATAAGAACGGAATATTTCCGTAATTAAATAATTAGTTTAATTGGCATTACCGTTGCGATCACGAAGATGAGATTGGAAAAAAATAAGCGCATTCATTTAAAAAATAACATGCGATCGTGACTGGAAGAGTTCGAGTTAATTTGATCATCGCCATCCTCCTATATGAAATTTTTGCTAATACCTCTGGTTGAAATTCGGGGAACGGCTTATAACGTTCGGATGCGATTGATTTGATCGTGGCTCGTGACCCGGAAGCTTTGTTCCATGGTTGCTATCACTGAATAAACGAATTGTCGCCTTATCGAGGTTAAATCGATACTCGCAGGAAAACCTTTGGAGTAACATACGGAGGTTGAATGATATGCCCTCGCATTGTTTGAGGTTATGGTAGTATCTGTTACCGAGTGAATGCTGAAGGACATAGTCTCCTTTCCACCAATCTCCACTCTTCCTTGGTCTCATTTCCTTCGCTTAATTAAATCCATAACAGCTTGCAGTGTTTTGAGAGTGGCCTCTTAAGAGGGTTGTACGTTCGCAAAAAAGGGGCAAAGGTCTCTGAGAACAGCAGAAGTTATAATCTCCCAGCGGATTGCGAAAGTAACCATCAAACACGTAGGGATGCACACGGGTATCCCGTGGTACAGAAGTGCTTTTCGTGAAATTTTCCGTAGCATAATCGTATACTAGTGCATTTGCTTTGAAATCAGAAAATTATTTTTTCCTTATAATGTGGTAGTCCTGCGTTTTAGATCCGTACTAAAAATGTTCATTTCGTTTTGTCATTCTATACTCGCCCTACAAGCGAAATTTCTTTGAAATCGGTTCAGTCAATACCCTCGAAGTTTGTAGTTACAGAAAAATACTAACCTTGATATTGTGGTAGCCCTGTCTAGTCGACACGGTTGAAATGTGCTGTTTTGGTTATTTATTTATATGAATATTATATATACCATATTTAGTTAAAATCCATGTGGTCAGTTCTCTAGAAATACGCGTACGTTCAGCCAATCCTTCCAAATTTATAATTACCGAAAAGTTTAATTTTGTAATTTTGGCATCCCTGCTTAGTCGATTTGGTCTAAATATGTCATTTTGTTCATGTATTTATGTGAAAATCCTATGTACCAAATTTGGTTGAAATCGGTTCAGCCAATTCTTCCCTGATATATGCGTACGGACGGACGGACATCACGAAGATAATAGTGCTTTTCAGTATTGACGAAAAGCACTAAAAAGGGTGGCCAAACTTACCTTAGAAGCATACGATAATTTTCAGAAATTTGAGAGCCGCATGGCGCACATTCGATGCTCATAAATTTACGAACAGTAAAACATAACCTGTACCCAGAGCAATTCAGATAGAATGCATTTCTAACGCGTCTCAAGACACACGACGTCATTATGTTTTGTAGTGAAAAACGTTTACAGCCACATACTAAATTTAAAAGAGCCGCATGCTACTCGCGACCCGCGGTTTGGGCACCCCTGACCTAAAAGCTAGACATCTCGATTCGAATGTCCGCAAATCGAACGTAAGTGAATCGAATTTTTGATAACTCGTTGAAGTTGTTTGCTTTAATGTAACCCCAATGAATTAATAAATATTTTGTCACGGATATTCCATCGCTAGTATTTTTTGCTTCGTGATCCGGTTTAAACTGCATGCCTGCGACTTTGAACAAGAAAATTACCGCCAAAAAATTATACTTCGCTTCCATTTTTACCTTTTGAACGATTAATATTGTTTTAATAAACAACAGAAGTATTTATACAGAAAGGAATCAATTCCAATTCCGCAATTTAATAAATAGTGAATTTCATCAATTAAAAGGAATATCAAACATACACATATCCGGAACATATAATATCTTGTGGGGCATGTGACAACATTTACATAGGGCAAACTAAAAGGAAATTAGAAACACTATTTAAAGAACACATTGCTCATTTTAAACACAATAGATGTAACAATTCCAGTGTCACAGCTCACACGCAAGAAACCAATAATCCTATCACCATCCAGAACCTTAAATTATTGAAAAGTGTTCACCAAGATTAAAAACTAGATGCCTATGAAAGTATATACCTACAGATACAGAGACTTTGTAATGAATAACGAACAAGGACCAATTCCCTTTCCCCTCCTTTTACGCTATCGGCTAAACCCCTCCTCCCTTCATTTCACTCTCACTTCAATTACCTAAAGAATACGCAACCTTTTCAGAATACATCACCTACTGATGATGAGAGCTCGGCTCTTGAAACGCGTGTATAGGCATTGAAAAAGTGCAATATTTAGAGCGTTTTCTGCAATTCCTCTCTAGTTTCTTTAGTTTTCCTTGGGTTTTATTTTTACTTTCTCATACACGTAGTACATATATTGAGAAAGTATTGTAATCGTGAAAACATTCGACTTCGAGATTTTGATGGAAATACGTTTTAGGTGTCCCTGAGTCCATAAAAATGGTTTTCGCCATGCTGTCCGTCTGTCAATTTGTCTGTCTGTCGGGCTGTTCGCGGTTCTAGGGCCCAAACGCTTATATAAAATCAAATAATATCTCGTATGTGTACAACATATCATATTTTGAAGATCCCTGTTTCATAAAAATGATATTGCACAAAAATAAAGGGTAGTTTATTCTTGGCGATTTTTAGAAAAATATTATTTACTCAAAAATGGCTGCAGATAATTTGATTAAAATCAATCTAATTGTAGAGCCAGATGTCAAAAATAATTCTACGTAAGCCGTATATCTCTAAAAATCACTATGTGGCGTCCAGTGACATTAAAATGTACGCTAAGCTACCTTACCTAAGCCCTATGACGTCACGCCGCCGCGATCCCCTCAACATCTTAGTACAGCCAATATGGTTCAACTAAATCGAATGATATCTCATATTTATGGATAATATCATTCATTAAAGACATTCTGAAGAGATGAACGATATTGCGCAATAATTAAGGGTACTTTATTCTTGGATATTTTGGAACAAAATTCAATTTACTCAAAAATGGCTATAAGGATTATGATTAAAATCCATCCAATCGTACAGCCGGATGTCACAAATAATACTAAGCCACATGTCCCAAAAATTACTATAGATAGTTCAGTGGCATTATTTCTGCACAAGACGCTCAGCGAACGCGTCAGAGGGGAGGGGGAACCCGGGGATTCCCTAGTCTAAAATACCGTACTTCTCTGTTATCGCCACGAGCTTATTAGTGAGAGGTATTAGATGTGAGAGGTTGATGGTGTCAGTCGCTTTGTTTAGGGTTGCCACCTCGAGTAGTTGTATCCGAGAGATTTCCACCTCATTAGTAACAAATTCCGGAAGAATCCGGGAGAATTTTCCGTAGGTTGAAAAACAACTTAGGTGTAGAATGAAACTTAAGTAATTTAAATTAACAGTGGATTAGTGCCTAAAGGGGATACCACTATAAAAAACGCGTCTGCAGCTCTACAGCGTCTGGTGGTGTGGAAACGAATAGTCTGCTATGACCGGGAATCGAACCCCGGTCTTCCACTTTCTGGGCAAATTTTCTACCACTGAATTATCGTAGCAGATCAATTTTCTCGTTTCTTAATGCGGATGTTTCCTTGGTTGGGACCGAACTAGCCTAGGGTGACCAGACGTACCGGAAATTCCGGGACACTCCCGGGATTTGATTTAACGTCCCGGTGTCCCGAGAAAATTCTTCGGGACACCCATTTATCCCGGATTTTTCTTTTCTACCTTACAAAATCTCCTCACTGCTAAATGTCATAAATGTGTTCAATCGGAATCACATTATATTGGAAAATGCCAAAAAAGACCTCATGCTGCCTATAAAATCGTGTGTTTATTGGCGCATCAACAGTTTGAGTTATAAGCGCCGCCTATAAAATTAACTTTTTAATAAAATCATTTGTAACTGTTGTTCTCGCCTTCGACGAAGTCTTTGCTTGACTCTCCGTTGCGCTTTTATCTATTGAGCAAATACTGAAAACATTTGAAGCGCTGAAGGTTTCTTATTTCACATGAAAAGCTGCTGTAATTTACTGTCATTTTTCCACAAGCTTACATGTTATGCAAAGTACATACGTATAATTGTTTATTTGACAAAGAAATGCGCAAAATAAAAAAATTGTAAAACTATTTAAGTACTGATATACGATAGATATTTACACACACACGATATAAGTACTGATATACTCGTACGTAAAAGAGACGAACGATATGTTTAAAGTACGAATTGAGGAAAATTTTGTTGTACTCATTGTTAAAAAATTTTAATTGAATACAATATTCCAGAGAAAAAAATTGAATCGCTTTAAGATGAAGTATTTAAACAGTATTAAACAGCCCTGGCCTATCTGGAAAAGCTGGTTGAACCCTTAAATGTATTCAAACGCATTAGCTGGATACTGTTAAAAAAGCATTCTTCTTTGGGAAGAAATACAAATTGCGTGCAAATAATTATAAACAATGATTCTTATATAGATCATATTAAATCAAATTTAAATGCCGATAAAATGTAATTTCAAAAGATTAAAGAAAGGAGAGTTAACTGGCTTATTTAATCTTGTTACGATCG
This sequence comes from Tanypteryx hageni, assembly GCA_028673005.1. Taxonomy (NCBI): domain Eukaryota; kingdom Metazoa; phylum Arthropoda; class Insecta; order Odonata; family Petaluridae; genus Tanypteryx; species Tanypteryx hageni. Next base: position 63,891,145 of record CM054115.1, on the reverse strand, counting down.
GTGGTATTTCTATTTTTCGACATTTCAATTTCAAGAACAGACCGCAGCGATTGAAAAATTGTGTAGCCTTTTGTTAGCATTTCAGGCACATAATATGCATGCAAAAAGAAAATATCGAAAATAAATTATGTATGGTCTGATGAACGAAATAACCTTGATGTTAAAACAATTATTCTGTGTTTTTAAAGTATATATGAGTTTTCAAGATTTTTTGATGAATAAAAATATTAAAAATTTGAATGAGAAAGGCAGGCGTAGGTAGTTTAAAACATTAATTAAATATATCCTATATAAATTGATATAAAATCAAATTGAAACCATATATTGTGATTTTAATATATTTTTGACTTTTATTTACGTGTACCTCCTATGCTATTAGTAGGTATACTTAACTTTATTATTTGTTTTAAAAATAATAGTTACCTTTGAATCGTGAAATATTTTGTTGTAAGATTTTATTCGTATTCATTAATTTTAAATTATATGTTAATATGTTAAACAAAATTGTTATCGGCATTTGCGAAACTTATTTACTATTAATTTAAGTAGTATATACAATTAAAAAGATACGACAATTCACGTTGTGCCGGTCATGCCCCGGATTTTCTTCTTTAGAACTCATTATGTCCCGGTTTTGCCTCCTAAGAGTCTGGTCACCCTAAACTAGTATCAACCTGCCCCAATGGACGTCCTCCAAGAGATAGTGCATCGAAGAAAACTCCTCCATCTCAAATGGTGAGATTGCCAAGCAATGCGATACTACACTTCAGTTTCATTCGTTGTTTGAGTCTCCGTAAGGATGGAGTGTTGCAGCAGTGATTCCGAAGATGATTATTTGGAAGAACTGGAAGAATCCGCGGCGGCGATATTGTCTTTACACTTACCGGAAAAAAGATACCACAGTACTGGGCTTTTTTGTGTTGATCCCTGTAATCTATAGATGACACTTTGTATTATTGTTCATATGCAAGAACTTTTTCTAATATTTTTCTTCCATTTCGGATAGTGATAGCGATACCTGTTCCTCAGCCAAAGTCATATGTGTGACTGACGCATCGTATCATGCCATGCAATGCAACGCAAATCCATCGTCTAGACCAGTGGTCGGCAACCCATGACCCGCGGGTCAATGAGGGACCCTCCATCACGATTTGGGTGATCCACTAAGGTCAACATGTTCAGAAGGGTTTACGTTTTGAAAATAAAAGAGTAGTTAAATTGCTAAATATAGCTTATATAAACATCCAGGTTTGAATTTTCTTCCCTTCCATCTATCTTTTAATTGACCCATCACATTTCCCCAAAACCTTTAATTGATCCGCCATCAAAAAAGGTTGCCGACCACTGGTCTAGACTTTCTCGGCGTGGGTCTGCGTTGTATGGCATTGCATAGTAAAAGTGGATCCCTACTCCATATAAAACGCGTGAAAATGAAGTTTGGATCTGACGTTAGTGGCATTTCATGGTAAGACGTTGCGTTGCATTTCACAAGTCGTTTTCCACCTTTAATCTCGCTTCGCGAGCACTTCTGGTCTGGAACCCTCCCAACGTATCAATGAGTGCCTTTGGACGGGAAAATTAGTTTCGGCGCGTTCTTCCCCGGGTGGACTGGATGTGGTCATCATCTCTATGGTTATCGCTGGAAAAACAATTCATATTTGTGCGTTTGCTTAGTCAGCGGTCTAGTGCTTATGCGAGAGCAAAGGAATGTGTACACTTGCCATAAGAAGCGAAGGCACAAACGAGTGTCTCACATTCTTAACAGATGACTCATCTCTTGAAAGATAAGGGAAACTTTCGTGCTTATGGAATAGAAGCGACGATTGGTTTAGGGAACCTTTTGCTTACTTCAAGTGCTATCAACGTAGAAAATTTTTGTTTAATTTGATGCTTTTTTACACATTTTAATAATTAATCGTATGTTACCAAACAGATTTTAATGCTCAGGATAATAATGAGCATTTAAAATGAAGGCAGTTTATTGTAGGTAATTACAGAAAACGAGAGCGTAATTTGTTACGGAACAATCCAGAACGGTGTTCTAATACCATTTTTGAAAAGAAAATTCTCGAATTTTTACTGTTTTTAACGGGTTTTTGATTAAAAACATATAGTTTTGTGCATTCCATTTCCTTTCTATCTCAAAATGAAGCAGTGCCTGTAACAATAGGCTGTGTTTGTTCAATAAAGCTTTAAATAAAAAATGTTGGCACATAATGTAATATTTTAGTGCCTAATAAACCTTCAATCGGCCCTGTAGTCTTCATTGTTTTCGAATTGCTTCAACTTAATCACCCTCAATATTCTATAATCATTGTCACTGCACGAGCTATCACTATCAAGATCTCGCCCTAATGAAGTGGTTTCTCTATGTATCTATCTATGAAGACACTTTTTCTTCGTTTTCTCATAATTCAGCGATATTTCTTACAGTATTTATTAAATAAGAGTATAAAAGTGGAATACAAGAAGCTTCAATTGGCAATGACAAATGATAATGAAAATACAGAATGAATGATCAACATTGGATCGTTTTGGACTCCGTTCCCGTCATGTGAAGGTTAATGTGATGCGGAATACAAGGAGTGCAACTAAAAGAAGAATAAGCTAAAAGAACAGAAATCTATCGACTTTTGCGGTTTCGCGTCTTCGAGGTGCCCTCAGCAGTGACCAGTGTCGACTTATGCGGCGCTATTTCGCGGTTAAAAATTAGCGTTGCCAACCTTATATTTTTAGCGATTGAAATAGAATTAAACAGCGATACTTAGAAAACATATAATGGCATTTCTTATGATAAAATTGTTTAAGTGAGTTTCTTTTTAAAATTCCTTATAACTTGCCAGGAATTGTTGAAAACCGCGATATGTTTTATAGACTCGGAGGTTTCAAAATGTCTTTTAGAAACGCCCATTCTTTTTAGTGACTTATGTTCTTCTTGGTCCAAAGGTTCCGTTGCCATTCTAAACAATATCTCTCGAGTATTCTGCTTACAGACCTCGTGATGTTTCTATTGCCTCAATAAATTCATTCTGAAATACAACCTATGCTCAAATGCTTAAAGGCCTTTGGATTCTCTCTCAAGGACAATTTTTATCCTCTGCTTGCAAAGGGAGGCAAGACCTCGGAGAGTAAAAAGGGGGCATTCGGATCCTACGATTTTTACCTTCAGTGGAGTTCTTTTCGCCGTGTCGTCGTGTCGTAACAACCTACTGCTAGTAGGTCCTTGCTCTTATGTGCGGAACTATAGCGATTTTTCGTTGGAACATTTTTTAATTTCGGAATAACGTTTCGATCACGTTGAGTGGTTTATGTCTTTGTGTTTTGGTGGTGTTTACCTGCAGTTTTTACCCGTGTTTTCCGTCGTTAACCCATCGTTCGAAACTATCACGATTGTGAGTGGAAGTGTAAGGTGAAGTGGAAGGTAAAAAATCATGATCACGACAGGTATTTGCGGTTGTGGGGATCGAAAGGTATTTTTCAATTATCTTTTTGGCTTAAAATTTGCGGCGGTTCTTTTTTGGGAGTGTGACCCCCCAATGAAAGGCGAAGGGAAACCTGTGCATTTGTACTTTCTCTACGAATTATCGTGCCGTATAAAACCTCTTCGCGCTCCACTTTGTGCCTTTGTTTGCCGATCCTTGGTTTAAACCAAGGATCCCCAACTTGGTGCTCTTTATCCTGCACTTCCAGGATACTATAATAAAACATCTTTCCTAGTATTTAATACCGTTAATTTGATTTGTTAGCCTTTTTTTCAACCTATAAAAGGACATTTTTAATCACTTTTACGATGATTCGATTTTATCTACGATCATTCCCACTTTTACAAAAGTATAGCTGTGCTCGCTGGGTTCTCTGGAATGTAACTTGACGCTCGCCACTTTGAAAAGGTTGCGTACCACTGGTTTAAACCATGGGTCACCAAGCTTTTTACAGAAAGGGTCACATGAGGCTGTAAATGCTATCGTGCGGGCCACATGCAGCCTTTCAAATGACTGATCGGGCCGTGTGTAAATTTCAAAAAGGTTGGTTATAAGAATTTTTTTGATTGTTTAATGTAATGGCGCCGAAACCACGGCCCGCTGAGCGTTTACATCTGGTCCTACATGAATGTAACAATTGATGGATACAATTTATCGTGAAATAAAAATTGAAAATTATAAAAACAATTAATTTCCTCTTTACTTTTCTATTCGTATTATAGAATAATAAATTCATTACAAGTCAGATTATATCGACCCCCAACTTGACCTTTTCATTTCCTTAAGTTATTGCTAAACTGTATTTTCGGCTGCGTGAGGCCTGCAATGAGCGCGGTTGTGACCTACGTGGCCCTAGAAAAAAAATTTAGGCAGCTTTGTTTTAATGCGTCATACGCCTAATTGAAAAGTACTATATAGCGTTCACGTACTACTAGAAACATGTCGTTTAGATTTCATAAATGATAGCTAACCGCACAAAACATGCGAATATGTGAGTCTTAAGGAAATTAATGAGGAAGGCGGATGGAATCACTGCGTTGGCGAGATATGGCCTGCGGTCCATTGTTTGGAGACTCCTGGTTTAAATTATAGCATTCATAATAGAGAGGATCTGTACAATTCTCTGGAATTGGTTGGAGTACTTGGAAATAAACGTTAGTTATTTTTTTGGGCGAGGGAATATGCCGGTCCGATTGAAGTCGAAAAATAACAATTTTAATCTCCTGTTAAAATTCTTACGTAATCGAATCACGCGCTTTTCTGGTCAGGCAGCCGTTTTCTCTGAATGATTAAAAACGTTAAATCTGATTAGTAAAGATCTTTTTCTGGCAACGCTTTTGATTTTTCGACTCTTTCGTCAATACAGGCACGTAATAGAAAAATAAACAAGTTTTTTTATCATAAGAAGAAAATATTTTGCATGCGATTGCACGAATAAACAGTTTAACCTAATTCGCCATTCCTTTTGTGAGCATATCTTATGGAATGACGATTTATGGAAACTATGTTGGATATTTAAAAATAAAAGACGTTCAAAGGTTCTGTTGCAGTGCACCGCAGTCTTTTAGTGCAGCGACCTCTAATTCAACTGACCTCGATTTTTTGCGTTAAATCTAATACGGTTTAATTTTTTTATGTTAAGATATTTGAACACGAACACGGTTCAAGAAACGCAAGGAAAATAAGGACGACGAAAACTAAAGAATAATCTCTCGACGTTTCAAAAACCTTTCGTGACCCGCAATTTTGCTCACGATTGAACTATTGCACCGAATTGGGCGATAAGTAGCACAGTGCGGGCTTTTCCACTTCGGAGAATGTCGGCATCGATTTCCGGCACATGCCGCGAAGAAACACTACACCACACAAAATTTGACCCCTAAAAAACGGGCCGGCAACCTTTTCCGCGTAGCGGGCCGCATTCGTAGTTGTGAATGCTTCGGAGGGCCGCATTGGAAGTCACGAGAGCTTTGGTGGACCGGATGAGTATTTACATCGGAAGATAGAGATTCCGCGGTTTCACATTAGTGAAAATCAACTCTGAATAATTTATCAGCGTTAAACCTTCACCAGAAAAGGTTTTGAGACCGTAACTTCATCGAAAACATATGAAATTGTCCGTGTTATATTTGACCGACAACATTTTCATCGCAGCTTCGCGGGTCGCATAAAACGTTCTCGGAGGCCACATGCGACCCGCAGATTGCCGACCCCTGCCTTAAAAGATACCGGTGGCGTATTTTTAAGGGCGGAATGCCAGTAAAGTAATGCCTATCTTGACGATTTGAATTCACTGCAACAAGGGAAATTACACTAAATAAAGCACGCTTAGGTTAAGTAGGTAGTAGCAAACGGCCTAGAGACGATTTCTACCAAAAAGTTTAATTTGAGTAGTGTTTGACAACATGGTGGGACCGAGTAAAATTTTCCTTCATGTTCAAATTTCGCTTCCCTGGACCAGCCTAGTTCAAATGAACTGCTCCACGTAATTCCAAATCCCGCCACTATCAGCAACTTTTTCCATATCTCGCTCCCAGAGACGCTGCGGAGGTGGAACCCCGTTAATACCAAAGTACCTACCAGGTTAATTTTCGGTCCATGACTTTGCGCCCTTTCAGCCCTGCGCCAGGGGGCAACGGCCCCCTTTCGCTACGTCACAGGGTACACATAGCAGTAAAGTAACCACATTTGTTGTACATTCATTATTACCAAGTCACCTAATTACACGCATTCCTCACTCGACGTAGTAGGCTACCATGATGTAAAACACTACTCAAATTAAACTTTTTGGTAGAAATCGACTCTAGGCCGTTTGCTACTACCTACTTAACCTAAGCGTGCTTTATTTAGTGCAATTTTCCTTAGTGCAGTGAATTCAAATCGTCAAGATAGGCATTACTTTACTGGCATTCCGCCCTTAAAAATACGCCACCGGTATCTTTTAAGGCAGGGGTCGGCAATCTGCGGGTCGCATGTGGCCCCCGAGAACGTTTTATGCGGCCCGCGAAGCTGCGATGAAAATGTTGTCGGTCAAATATAACACGGACAATTTCATATGTTTTCGATGAAGTTACGGTACCTACCACGTTAATTTTCGGTCCACGACTTTGCGTCCCTTCAGCCCTGCGCCCGGGGGCAACTGCCCCACTCTGCTCCCACCTCGCTACGTCAATGGGTACATATCCATATCTCGCCCCTAGAGGGGCGCTGCGAAGGTGGAACCCCGCCAATACTAAAGTACCATTAACGTTCCCATTATCAACAATAATAATATTATAATATATTTCGAATTAAAATGCTATTATAGTGTGCTTGGGTTTCAATCACACTCCCCATATTGCATTTGTCTGGAAAACTGTACAGGGAGCAAAGGGAGGGGGTTGTATTTTTGTGATTTTACCCCTGGTGAAGGAGAACCTAGCTACGCCACTGCGTAAACCGTTTTCGTACGTTCATTCTGCCGTCCACATCCATGAATTGTGTAGCAGATTGACTGCATGTCGTGAGCACGAAACGTCAACAACTCGACCCAAGTTCATCGATAATTGAACGCTGAAGCATAAAAATACGATATCTGAGTTCTAAATGTATCGATATACAATAGTAAAGTAAAACCGTAACGTACGTACTATGTAGGAAGCTAGGTCACCTTGTTAGTTCAATGCCAGCCGCTGCGTATGCCTAGAACGCTTCGCGCGCCTTGACATCGATTATATTTATTTTCTCTAATTTGATAAAATAAAAACGTTTCGAGTTCTGGTTGTTATTCCGCCAGCGAAAGTCGGTGTGTAATATTGGCGAGTGAGAATAGTAGGGTTTAGCGCCCCTTACCTAATAATAACCACGATTCACACGAACCTGTGCTCACACACTTGCAGCTTTTTCTCCGTTTACCTATAAAACTAAGAGGACTATCGCTTGGATCATAGACTGCCGTTCTCTCAGTCAAAACACGGTCGTAGACACTCAAAACATAAATGACGCGTTTTCTTCGGTTACCAGATGCGTTCAGCGACAGTACTTGAGCGGTTCTTAACTGTATCTAGTTAAATAAAAATACTGCTCTAACTGACTGGTGTCTAGTGTGGCAAACAATTCCTTAGGCGCACCAAATCCAATTAGACCCGTTGGGCAAGTTAAAAAAATGTTCACGATAAATTGCAACTTCGATCATTCTGCGTTATGTAACACCGCTTCGGCAGTTTGTTCTTCCTGCCTCAGGAAGACAGCCGGTTTTCACTACATTATGTAACAAAAACCAAGGAAATTTGCATCGAAACTCTCAGCGGATGGTTTAGCGCGCATTCAATAAAGGATTTAATCAGAAATAGCATAAAATATCCTACACAGGAGCTGTGGAAGAATGATTAACCTTTTTTAGTATGCGGCCTTAAATAGAAGAAAAATTATTTCTTTTCCACAGCTAATTAAGTTTATTTAAACGATAAAATAATTCGCATAACATCTTGTTACTTCAATTTTACTCCCAAATCACGTAATGTGTGACGACCAAATTACGAGGCAATCAATAGGAAAAGCCGCGAGAGAATGAAAATGCTTTTTCAGCACACCGCCACATGTCATGGAATATGTGCAAATGGTATGAAATCCTTAGGCCGCGAGATAGCAGCACAAGCCAAAGCGACAGATCTGCCATCTACAGAAAAAATACAAATAATTTGCGTAAAAATCTACCTGTGTAGTACTTCGGATAGGTAATACAATAGGAAATGAAAAAATAAACGAATAATAAGTCAACAACTAGTTGAAAAAGATTTAAGGATTAAAGTGAGAACTTCCCTTGATTAATTTAATTAAGTGGCTTTTTCCTTGTTGCAATAAAACTGTCTACTGCTTTATTTTACTTTGGTTATATATGTACAAGATACGAGTATTATAGATTGTTCACTCAATGTCATTCAATGTGATATGCAATCAGAAGGTGGATGCGTAAGATTAGATCTCTTGCTTTCAGTTAAATAAGAAATAACACTTATAAAGTTCTTAAAGAGCTAAGCCCCCGATTACTCAGCATAGGAAGGAAAAGGTAAGCCCCAAACCACATCTCAGTTATCGTGATAGGTTGACATTTTCAATATAAATTTTGTGGTCACCCTATCTAAAGATAGTTGAAAATGAGTAAAATAGTTTCCATTGGAATATATTTTTGTTGTATTTTATCCAAATAGAATAAAACGGGGATGCAACGGATCATTTTATTATTTTTATTTCCGTGGACAAATGGCCATCCATTCGGTAGTAGGAGATAAAAGCTCCCGTGTTTAGAAGCACACGTGTACAGGGAAGAATATATCAATTCAGTCTTAAATTACCAGTCCATGGAAGTTTTCAATTAAAAATAATGCACCTAATTTTTCCTAAACAGCAATTTTAAAAGCTGATAAATAGTCATGGTGTGCAGTTATTTTAGAAAAATTAGCTCCCGAATATCAGCTTTCACTCTATCGGCAACCCACCACAGCTCGACTCAACGTAATTGAACTTAAAACAAGTAATATTCATACAAGTATTTCATTATTGCTCGACTTTCTATGAAGGTCAGGTAAAGGTTGAAACGGGATGTTTCCTTGATATCTTTTGGGTGCTTAAAGTTTTTAAATGTTTAAATTGTAATTTTCTTGATTAGCAGACGATTCACAGGAACGCAGGGACAGAACTACGATATTACATCTAGAAGCGTCGAAGGGTAATTTTTTGTTGTAACAATCTGCACTAATCTTAAAGAGATAATCTTTTATTTGATATATTCACAAAAAGCAAAATACTAAATCCACTCAAAAATAGTTGGCTTGCTAAACATAGGTGTTATGAAACCTTTCCAAGCTCCTGTTGATTTTATATTTAACACGGACCAGCTACTTTCGGCTGGGAAATATAGTCGGAGTTGTTTTTATTTTTAATTTTCTCAAGTTTGCTTCCAAGTTTCGAGTAAGTACCGGTTTAAACCATGTACATTGACATAAGAAATCTACAAGTGGTTACTTCAATTGTGCTTGCAGCGCCTCTAATTTTTACTTCAATTCTGTATGGTTACAGTACTAGAGTTGGTACTAGGAATAGGCCATTTTGTAGACAAAGTACTAGTTCTAGTAGTCTTTGGATTTATCGTATGGTTCAAGCCTGGGTGGTCACTATCTGGGTCAGCCGTTTCATGGAAAGTTTTAACTGATTTCGGATAAGTTATTAATTTTTTTATCTTTCGGAAATATAGCTTTTTAAAGACCTAAGTTGTTGATCTCGACATTATCACCAAGAAAAAGACGTCACTCTTCGTCCTTGGTTTGAAAGTCATTTTAATAAGAGCGTTACGATTGCCGTGACTGTGAAAATGATCGGCACTAGGCATTTAGTTCGCGGTCGTGTATTTAGCTTGCCTGCTTTCCATAGGTGTAGAGAGTCTGCCAGATCAAGAGGTACGAGATCAAGTGTTCACACTCAATATCGAAAAATGGCCAGTGCAGAGTGTTCTTGTAAATGTGTTACTCTTGATAACATGAACCCATGCATAAAAACGATGGAATATGCTGTTCGTGGTCCATTGCTGCTCAGAGCCACTGAAATCGAAAAGGAGCTGGAAAAGGTACGAGAATACCTTTCTTGGAATTTTTCACATTTAGTTTTCTAAGTATCACTAAATTAATTTTGTATGGTGATATGCGTAGACAAACCAATATTTGCATAGCATCACTGTAATTATAATTGTAAACTGAGCTATTGACTTGATACCATATGTTTGATCGGTGTAATGAGCAGTACGTATTGATTAATCTGGATGCATCCAAACCAGAAACTTGGGAAAATTTCGACTTTTTATGTGAATTATACATAATGATTAAAAGTTTATCAGTGTTCTAATAAATGTAGAAATCCGTAAATTGTGTATATTTGGGCCATCAATGACTATCCTTAAGCATTTATTGTTTGAAAACTTGGAGTAGTTGTAGTCAATGCGGATATTCGTAAGAAAATTTTGAAATATTTTAAAAATTATCCTTCAAATTTATAGTTTCAGTAATGTGTTTATCAAAAGCATAAAATGATTAATTAAACTGAATTACAGTTGTTTTAAAGCGCATATGATTTGCATGCTTATTATCCCCCAAACTTATTATATTGCTATGTATGAGATACCCGTACTATTTTGAGTTTTCATTTTGTATTTGTAAAAATTCAAGCGAAATTTATGTAAACGTTTGATGGAAATTATATTTCAGGGCGTCAAAAAGCCTTTTGATCAAGTGATAAAGGCCAATATTGGCGACTGCCATGCTATGGGACAAGTACCTATTACCTTTATTAGACAGGTAATATATGACATTAGTTTGAAATCAATCTCTACTATTTATGTTATTATTCTGAGTAAATTGTGATCGTTCAACATTAAGTTTTAGTTTTCTTAGATTAAGCTCTTGTAACTATTTGACATACTTAATACTGAATGGAAATTTCCTTGAAATGCTATTGATCAAATTTTATTTTTTTTTACAGCTGTAGTTATGCTGTTAATTTTAGCGCTCATTTATTTATCCAAATTAAAATTGAAATTCATCTCTACATTTGTTCATTAGAACTGCTATGGTTAGCATCATTTTTCTGTCATAAAATTTTGCTCACAAATTAAGTTATTGTGGAATTTTTAAATGCACCAAAACCATTTCTTCAACAATAGTTTTTTGCCTTATAAATTTTAATTACACCTTTGGCTTAATAGTTTCTTGCACAAGTGTTCTGAAGCTTTGGGTGTTAGATTTATCGGTACTACTGGGTTATCCCGGACCCCTATTAAAAATGCTATAATATTTTCATTGTACTCTATTACTTGAATCCAAGTTAAGTGGCTGGGGGTTGGATTCATTCCATTTTTCTCCTCCTTCCGGGTTAAGTGCTTGGGTGTTGGATTTGTTCCATTTTCCTCTTTCTGGGTTGGGTTAAGTGGTTAGGGGTTGGATTCATTCTATTTTTCTCCCGGGTTGGGTTGAGTGGTTGGGGGTTGGATTCGTTCCATTTTCCTCCTCCTCCTGGGTTGGGTTAAAGCGGTTGGAGGTTGGATTCAGATACTAGGGTGCTATGAAAATATTATAGCATTTTTAATAGGGGTCCGGGATAACCCAGTAGTACCGATTGATCGCTATTTGATGTGATTTTATTTTTTCGTGCTATTGTGCTCAGCGAAAGTTAGTTCTGCAGTGGTAGTTGTGTTTGTGTGAGCAGAGATGTCAGCTTTTCCTTGTGCTTTTGCTTGGTAGGTGCTGGCACTGGTGTCATATCCTCCACTTTTTGATGACCCAAAGTTTCCAGAAGATGTCAAATCCAGAGCAAGGGCTATACTAAATGGTTGCAAAGGAGGCAGTGTTGGTTAGTGAACGATTGCTATTTTATGGTGTCATTCCAGTTTTCTTGCCTTATCTCTTTGTATCTATGAGTTATAGGAAATGCATTTTTAATGAAATATTTGGTCATTTGGTAAATATTTTTAAAATTTCTCCTTTAAGAGATTGTTTCTGTTTTTCTTTGACCTTTTATTTTCTCTACTAATTATTCTGAAGTTTATACTAGTTGAGAGTCAATGAGTTGTTTTTAAGAGCATGTTTCCTACGTTACTAACAAATTTAAAGAAAAATTCAAATTTCATGTGATTGGATTGGCTATATACACATGCAGAACAAACACATTTTTAGACTTGATTTCTAGCTGTTAATTTTTGCAAAAAATTATAATTTTTCTTCTTATATCGGTTTATAGGTTCTTATAGTGATTCTGCAGGTATTGAAATGATTCGTAGACATGTTGCTGAATACATAGAGCGCCGTGATGGCATCCCATCTGACTACCTCAATGTGATACTTAGTGGTGGTGCTTCTGATGCAATCAAGGTTTGTAATATTTTAGACTATTAGTGTAGGATTTCTTGGTGTACCCAAGGTAAATGGTTGTTTTTTGCCAATGTTAAGTGTTTCAGTGATACCAATTGGTTATATGCAGTGACTTTTTTACAAAATCTTTATCAGTCCATGAAAGAGCAAACCTGCCATTTTCTGATATAGGAAGAGATTTAAGACTGCTTGAGATGTATGCCATATTTGTCTGTAAGATGCGCAAGGTTACAAGGCATACCTAGATTTTAAAGCAAATTTTTCAGAAAATTATTTTCAGGTTAGGTTATTTTAAAGAATAAAACTGCACTGTAATATTCTAAAATAGAAAAGTGAAATTGACTTTATTAATCATAGAACTCCAAGCTGTTTTACATCAGACAACAAATTTCCCTGTTAAATTTGAAACATGCAACAGCAAAATAATGTAACATACCACTGCCATTATATGAAGTAGCAAGATGTGCAATGTTATCGTTTGAGGTTTATGAAAATTTTGTTTCATTTAAATTCCTAAGCATAAACCAAAGTCATTTTTAAAAACTACTGATAAATGTCTTTGGTTACAAAATGGCCATCTTCTTCCTTTGCCATAATGATGGTTATTATTTAGTGATATTAGTTCTGTAAAACAATTTTACTATTGACTTGGGATCTGCAAAGAATTAAATGCACTAAATTAATTTTAATTATTACTAATTACCACATTTCCTCGATTCTAAGATGCCATCGATTGTAAGACGCACCTCGATTTCAGAGACATTAAAAAGTGAAAAAAGTGCATGCGTCTTAGAATCGAGGAAATACGGTAATTTAAATGCTATAATCAATTTCATATATATATTTAAGTGTGAGTGCTCAAGTCTTATGCTAAAAGTAGATAAAACTAAAACAGAATCCATAAATAGGATTTCACATGTATGTATATAATTATAAAATTGCCTGGATAATTGTTGATCGCAGTATTCAATTGCAACTTGATGATGATTTCCTAAAAGCAATTTCTATCAAACTTTATAGAAATTCACAGATTGATATTAATGAGAAATTAACTATTATAACTAATTTGAATGATTCTGTAGGTCAAACTATGCTTCAAATTTAAGCTGAATAATTTGTGATCTTATTTGCTTTTTTATTATAGTCTGTACTCAAACTCTTGATCTGTAAAGTGGAAGGTAAACGACCTGGTGTGATGGTTCCTATTCCTCAGTATCCTCTCTATTCAGCTACTCTGGCTGAGTTCCACATGCATCAGGTAACGTATTTGTTGTGTATATTAAATTTGAATGTAATTCACTTTATTGTAGAGATGGACATATTTAGTCATTTTATCAATTCAAGTGAACTGATTTTAATGTTTCAATTCAGATTATTAATCAAATAATTTGAATTGATTCATTCAATTTGATTCTTCTTACAAATGTTTTAAATGAAAAATTTCTCTTAAAAGGTCAATTTTTATTAAGATGGTCTACAACATAAATTAAAAGAAATCTAAGGAGCTATTAATGCAAAAAATCAATTTGTTTTTAAAAATCTTTATAATGAACAAATGCTGTAAAATTAGTGAAACTTCATGAAGATGGCATTTGAGGTAAATATTTGGTGTCAGCAATGAGCATTAGCAGTAAAATACATGAAAGTATGATGACATAGAAAAGGGTAGAGTCTAAAACAAATCAAAACTTCCCTGAAAGTAAAAGTAGCATCACAATTGCAGTTGGCAATTCAAACAGAATATTGACTCATATGATGAATCATAACAAGCAAATCATTTCAACTTTTCTGATTAATCAGAATGAATTCATGAATTCAAGAGGAATTGGCCATCCCTACTTCATTTTATTATCTATTGGTATGATTATGTGACTACAGCAATCCCTCGCTTTATGGGATGGATTCCTGAAATTTTCGTGCTAAGCAAAATTTGCACAAAATGGGGTCATTATGTCAACAAGGATTGGTTCCACGGATGCAAAAACTGAAGTGTAATGTTAATAAAAATACACTATTAAACTGAAAAAAACAGCTTCTTTTCGGTTTCCATCCATCAATGCAAGATGCATTTTTGCAGTAACTAATCTTTGACAGTAATTTTCAAATGGTATAGAAAACTATAACTTCATTATCATTCATTCATTCGTGTTCTGTCTTGCGACAGGTCCTACCAATTAATTAATTAATTGGTTTTGACTAGGGAATATACATACACAGTGTGGTGGTTTCCCGTTGCCTTCCACACAACTTCATTATATTCGGGCAAAAATGTAAATATTTCCTGTGTGAATGAAATCCTAATTAAATCATCGCGGAAGTTGTATTCGGAAAATCACCCTTCTTTAGAAATAATAACGCCAAAATAAGTGTCAATCGATCGATAAAATGGTGTGCCTTTCTAGGATTTCATTTATAGAATAGGTGTGCCACATTATAGCCCTAAATGCGGATCCAAAGATGGTTATGCTAAAATCCACAAGGCTGTAAAAATGGAATTTCTAATACATTTGTATGAGAGAAGAGACAGCCTGCGAGAAAAATTGCTTTCAGTTTGATATATTAGTCAATCACAAACCTATGTAATTTGCCATAACAATAAGTAGCATAATTTATTTTACCATTGAAACGTAAAGTAACATAACATGTACACAATTTTTCAACAAAAATGATGGTAAGTAATAACACCCTCTTCCTCTTGCTTTCCCTCTCTTGCTCTGCTTACCTAACTCTCCCTCCTCTCCTTCCCACCTTGCTCTCCTTACATCGTTCTCCCTCTCTTTCCCTCCCTCCATCCATCCCTCCCTCTACCTATGACACTGCTGCAGACTTTGAACAGTCTAAAATTTAGAAGTGGTAAGGTCAAGTAAATTCTGACAATATGATTCAAATTGGATGTACTGTTCTCGACTCATGAGCATTTTGATAAATGAAAAAATTGAAATGTTTGTGACTCGTGAAGATTTTAAGCAAATAATACATTAACCATGGTAATGTTTTGAAAACATGAAAAAGTAATGAGTGAAACAGTCAAATAAGTGGTGAAATTTCATTTGCATGATTTTCATAATTCTGCATATTTTTGCAAGTTGTCAGCATTTATTATTACCTAAAACATTTGGGTATTGAAAGTCTTTCTTGCCACTTTTTTCCATATTCACTGTCATTCTTCTCTTATTGATCTTTAAGGGAAGTACTTATTATTGATGTAATTTAGAGGCATATAAAAATTATATTGGTTTAATTAACAGTAAAAATTTCATGCAGTGGAACATGTTGGTGCATAAGCAAAGGAAAGAAGGATGAATAAACGTTGAATTAATATTTGAGGAATATTATTATCCCATGCTTTAATGTTTATTTTTTGCTTAAAATATAAAAAGTACCCAATGGTATTGTATTTATATGTAGCACACATCAATATATTATCTTCATGTTGGCATACAACAAAGTTCATTCTGCTCATTGATAAAAAAATTAGAGAGCATTGGTCAGTGCTATTGAACTTTCGCATTTTAGGCATTCTTTACCAGCAAAGCAGTAGTAGCAGAATGCCTTATGGGCACATCTCGTCCGTCTGTCGTAACTTTCATCTCCTAAACCGCTGGACAGATTTTAATTAAATTAAGTACGGGTGATCGTTATTAAAATTTATCACCCAAGTATGACTTTGAACTGCACCTGTCAATTAAAACGTAATTACTTTAATATCTGTATCTCGTTAAATTGCATCCATCATGCAACAATTAAATACATTAATTTTCTCTCCATAGCTCTTATATGATCTGTAAGGTGTAGATTACAACATTCATTCAGATAGAGAACAACATTTACCGCTAGACCACATAATTGCGAGTTATAGTTTCGGAGATAAACACTTGAGAAAATCCATAGCAAAACATTGCATATTTTGTGTACATCGATCTCTAAGACAGTTCTATTGGCAGACAATAATTAAAATCCATGTTTTTCTGTCCCACGCCCTTATATGTTCTGTAAGATATAGATTAAAAACTTTATTCCGATAGAGAACAACATTTACCACAAGAAAGTCCGTAAGACCACATTATTACGAGTCATAGTTTCGAAGATAAAAATTCGAGAATCGCCCAATCTTTTGATTCCTTTTCATGCATAGTTCCAATAAAGAATGCCTTTGTAATCTCTGTGAATTCCATTTATGGAGTATTACTTTCCATCTTGTTATTACTGTATTTATTTTAGTGGAGTTGATGTTTAATGATAAATATGTTTCCGTCTTTATTTCATTGATTAGGCTGTGGCTTCATAAAAATATATATAGATATAAATGTTAACGATGATTATGTGTAGAAACTTTAATTTTCTTTCTGAAAAAAATTAAAATTACTTAAATTAAGCAATGATTCAAAAAGGTGCTTACGTTGCTGACTGCCTGTTTGTTGCTGTTTTTTTTCTTTTCATAATTTTCTTCTTATTGAATTATTACTTTTCTTACATTTAAAAATTCTTGATATTTATTTTTTCTGCTGCAAATCCTGATTCCAAACTTTTATTATGAAAAAACAATGTCAAACAGCGGAAGTGTTTAAAGATAGTTTATCCATCTGGCACTTTAAAATTTGTTGGAAAGCTTGGTCCAACATCTTTGTACCTCTTTTTTCATGAATTTGTTTAAAAAGTCTTCTGGTGAAGTACAAGTCTTAAAAAAATGATTAGTCAACATTCATTAAAATTCTGCAAACAGTTAAAAATAAGTAATATGCATTATTTCTTGATTTACTGAGGCTAATTATACTTCTTAAATTTTAGATTGGGTACTACTTGAATGAAAGCAAAGCTTGGGGCTTAGATATAAGTGAACTGCAAAGAGCCTTAGACGAAGCAAAAAAAGTGTGCATCCCAAGAGCCATTGTTGTCATCAATCCGGGTAATCCAACCGGTAAGTTTATGATACATTCGGCATTGTTTGCTCATCTGATAAGACATTTAAAAATAGTTTTGCAAACATTCATATCATAATTGAGTTTTTGATGGTGTTGTGTATGTGTGAGCTCAGTAGTTAACTTTTTTGATTGAAACATTGGTGAAATTACAATGAAATACTTTGGAATGTAGAGTTGATGTAATCATGTAAAATTATTATATAAAGTTCAGGGGCCGGGTGGTGGAGAGTGGTTAGAATGCTGGATTTTCACACTGCAGTCCTCGGTTCATATCTCTGAGGAGGAGGAATTTTCAGCTTAGGTACTCAATTTTGTGGAGAATGTTTTAGTAAATTTGTGAGCAAATTAAAGTAGGCCATAAACTGGCTGAGAATGAGTTGGCCGACATCAACGTCAACTACTGACCGAGATGTATGTATGATATGGAATTCAAAATGATTTTGCTTGCTTACAGAGTCAGTGTATAGAGGTAGATAGTAATTTTCTCTTAAAAATCTCATTTGTATCGAGATCATTCTATAATTGGAAATAAAGCGTATACCATTTTATTTTGTAGGTCAGGTGCTGTCGAAGGAAAATATTGTTGAAATTCTCAAGTTTGCCCAACGGGAGTCACTATTAGTTCTAGCGGATGAGGTTTACCAGGACAATGTATATGCAGAAGGAAGCAAGTTCCATTCTTTTAAAAAGGTTATGACTGAAATGGGTCCTCCTTACAGTGAAATGGAACTGGCATCATTCATGTCTTGCTCGAAAGGTGTGTTTCCAAATTCATTGTTGAATATATTCTTAAGAGTACATTAAAAATATATATTATTAATCAAATTATTAGTTTTTGCTATGATAGTAAATACCGGCATTTTGCCTTAATGGGACTATGATTGATTAATTTTACTGTCTTTATTGAATAAATGACTTTATAGCCTCCGCCAGTTTCACCTTAAGCAAGTTACCAAGAATGAAAATAAAGCAATGAAATGCCCAGAAAAATTCATAATTAATCAGTATTTGAAAATATAAATTTTAAGTTAAAATTCTGTTGCTATTGTAGGCCATTAGCATTATGTAAGTTTCAACTCTTCAACTTGAAACTTTTAAAATGGCCAAACCTTGGCTATGTAACATTTTCTAATCAGAATTCATTGTATATTTTTCATTCTTTACTCTAATAATCTTGATTATTATTTCTGTTAAGTTTGCCATCACGACTATTATTTTTGTTAATGGAATGACTCTAAATTTAATGACAGGATACATGGGTGAATGCGGTCTTCGAGGAGGATACTCAGAGGTTGTAAATTTTGATCCGGATGTCAAGGCTATGCTTTTAAAGAGTATCTCTGCCATGCTCTGTCCAACGGTACTTGGTCAGGTGAGAATGGTCAATGTATCCCCTGGCTTTTCTTTTTTTGTTTTAGAAAAATAGATATATAAAAATTTGCCACACAAAGAAAAATGCTTCACTTTTTAAAAATTAAGAAATAGTATAGTATTGCTGTTTCAGTATTTTTAAATAGATTTGTGCCAGGAAATGTCATTCATCAGAAATTAATATCTTTTCATTTTTAAATTTTTCTAATAGACTGTGATGGATGTAGTTGTTAATCCGCCCAGACCTGGTGAGGCATCCTATGAGAAATTTGCAGCCGAGAAAGAAGCGGTACTGAAATCATTAGCTTTGAGAGCTAAAATGGTCGCTGATACATTTAACAGCATGAAGGGGATATCGTGTAATCCAGTACAAGGAGCAATGTATGCTTTCCCTCAGGTAAGAACTCTATGATTTTTCCTTTCTCCATATACGTAGTATAGGGGAAAGTATTGTATTCATGAAAAAAATCTACTTTGAGATTTCAACGGAAATACATGTTTTGAGGTTCCCTGAACACGTTTTGACCATTTTCTCGATGATGTCTGTGTGTGTGTGATAGCTTTTTGTGGGTGCTCTAACTCGAAAACTATTAATCAGGTCAATGCGAAATTTTATATTTAACATTTTTATAAAAGTCAGAACTGATTAGTTTTTGGTAAAAATTGGTCAACCGGAAGTGGGTG
The DNA here is from genome assembly GCA_028673005.1 of Tanypteryx hageni. NCBI lineage: Eukaryota > Metazoa > Arthropoda > Insecta > Odonata > Petaluridae > Tanypteryx > Tanypteryx hageni. The sequence continues at coordinate 63,871,792 of CM054115.1, read as the reverse complement.
TTTACTCTTGTCACTTATCCGTTATTTTGAAATATTTGCTTTAATATTTGATAAATGTAAAAATGCATTGGAATAAAAGTTTTAGAAAATTTAATTTTCTACAACCTTTGTTTGAAACATTTTCCCATATAGTGCGTTGTTTAAGAGATATCTTATATTTTTAGCTGCCACCTACCGACGACTATTGTTAACAATTGATGCTTAGTTACATCTTAGTAACGCTCCTTTTTCTTTTCTTAATTGTTGGAGCTTTGTGGCTATATCCATTATTAGAAGGTTATGGTTTGAGTCTTTTTTTGTTCTTTGTCAAGTCTAAAATTTTCTCGCAGTTTCTTAAAACATTTATTATTATCTAACCTATTTGGAATTTTTAGAAATATTACAGCCATGGATAAAGTCATGTGGTGGCCACATCAGATTTTTGTAACATATCGGGAAGTTGTCAAAATTAATTCTTCTTACGGAAAAAGAACTCAACTTCCGGAGCACCTGGAGTCGAACCGAGGTCACCTACATAAGATGTCTCATATTATCCGAAGGCCTACTCATGACATCTACAAACCCTGAATATTTCAGCCCAATATTCCTCTTGGTATTCTCTGCGCACCCAAATATGTTTTCCCTTTGCTTTTAAATGTCAAGGTCTGAGAGTGACGTCATGACACTAAGCTACCTTTCAGTTTGTGGCACTAAGGTCTTCGTCAGTTTTATTAACACGTTAAATAAATTCCAGAAGAAAAGCATTGTCTCGTAGTCATGACAGAAATATTGGGTAATTGTTATAAATTGTATAAAGTCCCGTTTTTATGCAGTCAAAATCGAATAATTTGACTAATTCGGCACGGCACTTTCAAGAAAAATAATCTTCGTTCTTTTTCTCGTCTTCTAATTCAGGTTCAGAGTTTGTACCTTGATTAAAAGTAATTTTAAAATGCAATTATAAAAAAGCTTGTACGGATTTAAATGGTTTTCTAATGGGACTTGAAAATTTTTTTTACCTTAATCAACAACGGAGTCAAGGAATTCCTCTAACAGGGCCATTAATAACACAGAAGGTCATTGCTATGAATCCAAAACTAAATGGTGATCCAACCGATTCGATATTCTATTTCTCTCTCTGTTATCAGTCTATTTCTCAAATCCATCATCCTCTTGGTTCCGAACCCAGATGGAAAATTGAGATTCTACTGTATGCTTATTTGTCACTTTTCTGCAAATTAGCCTGCTATGTAAAATCTCTCTTCAGGCAAGCATGCAATTAGTATCCAACCCCGGGATTAACTGTTTATAACAGTATTTATAGTGCATTGAGGCTTCTGTTATGGTAGACAGAAATACTGTGGATGGCAGATCAAAACTATGCAAAAAAACGAGATAATATTTTATCCTCAACAGGAAATGACTTTAGAAAACAATGGAAAAACAAATTGTCTTTTCACCAAGTACACATAAGCTAAGGTATAGAGTATTCATCTCTTTTGATGTTCTGCTAATTATCCACAGTTGTGCTAACAGTTGCTTCAAAAATAACTGTTCTTATCAATAGAATTGCACATCTTTTCCTTATCTTTTCATTTTATCTTTTCCTCAATGATTTAAGTGCCTGACAAATGCATATATTTTTCTTGACAAAGAGCAAAAGTCATGCATTTAATTGACTCAGCAAGATCCTAAACTGTAGAGCACATAACATAAGCTATGTCAACAGATAATAAATTGAATTTAAAACTTTCCAAGTTGAAATGGAACTTTAGGCTCAATAAATTGGATATATACTGTTTAATGGATTACATTTGTTGTATGCCTTATTTATGGTGTTGTTTGGGATATGGATTGGTCATAAATACTTAGATGATATAGCAAACACTTGCCATTTTCAGTCTATTCATTTGTATTTTTAGTTATATCTTGGTAGAAGCTTGTCTTCACTTAAACAGCCAGAGATTCTCTAATTGTGTGCAGAGCTGTAATATTTCTCTAATCTATGGTGAAAAAAAATAAATTGAGGACATGCATGCAAAAATGGGCTAACCCTCAAAATGATAAAAAATTGTGTTAAGTGCTGCCATCTGTTGAACACTACATGTACTACCTATACCTGGCTGGGCTAACATCACGGAAGGTCTTGATAATGTAATACAGCCATTGAAATTCTTGCTGTTTTTTCTGAAAGCTTCTAACTCAATTTTTCTCCATTTAAAAAAGTGTAGGTTAGCGAGCTTTTGCTCGCATGTCTTCAATCGCTTTATTACAAAATTGATAAAAGCAGCTTTCCATTTTATGTAAACATTTAGCAAAAAATGATGTGCTGTTGACTTTTTTATGATCATTTTGAAACATTTGGTCATTCAGTCGAAAAATTGCCTTTCGCTTGAGTCCTGTATTCTTTCACTTACCTCTGATGAATGACAACGGAATGCACTCAGTGCTTTTTTATTACAAAAGTAAGAGAGCAAACTTTATTTTGCATGTAAGCACATTACGAATACCTAGCAATCACCGATTGATTAGCAGTTGAATAAATATCCTTCATTGAAGTTTTAAGTATGTCAACCCTCAAGATGATGGATGCACGTTTCTGAATGTGATATATTTTTTGAAGTTATTGGAAAACAATCATGTGTCTTTATATCATGTATTATTTTTTAAATAAAGCAATTTTTGTGTGCTCAGAACCTATCCCCCGTTTCCCATTAGCCATTGGTGTCAGTATTTGCAATTTTTCCATTTCCAGCTGTGTAAGGAATGATTCTGAATGGCGAGGGTTTGCTGCACAACATTTGTCATTTGAGGCCTGATATGTGAAAAGATTATTTCCCTTGAGTTAAATATTAGTCAAAACGGCCCCAAATTATTCATGGAATTTAGTGATAGTTAATCATAACACATTTATGAACCTGCTTAAAAAAATTAACCAAAGTTTTGGTTTTTTTATATCTGTGGATATTCTTTTATTTAAAATAAACAGATTCAAATTCCTGCCAAGGCTTTGGAGAAGGCGAAGTCACTTGGACAGACTCCAGATACATTCTACGCATTCCAACTTCTAGAGAGCACTGGTATTTGCATTGTGCCTGGATCAGGATTTGGGCAAAAACCAGGAACATATCATTTCAGGTATTTAGTTGATCCAGCTGTCTTCATTTTATTGTTAACATTGAAAAAGGTGTTTATAAATTTTTTCAGTTTTGCTTTTAATTTGATGTAACTAACTTCTTGCAAAAACGGTTATGAAATACTGCATTTACTCAATTGTAAGGTGAAACCTGTTTTTTTAACACTTGAAAACTAAAAAAATTACTATCACCAATTGACCATACTTACTTAGATCTACGGCCCTTTTTCATGGCGTGCGTGAGCACCTTGATTGTAAATAAGTCAAGTAAAAAAGTCTAGAGAGTCAACAAACTGGGCCATCATTTGATGACACTTCTCCGACTTCTGTTGACTTTTCTTTGTCACTGTCTTCATTCTGTATGGCACTGTCTTTTGTGCCATCGAGCAGGTTTGAAATGGAGTGTTTTTTGAATGCGCAAACAACATCACGCGATATAGCCAGCCACCCTTCCTCAAAAATAAACAAGTAAAGGACTGGGGGATTCCTAGTTATGGTTCACACCTTTTGCTAACACGATTTCTGAACATTTCAATAAATTCTTCTGGATATTTAACGAACAAAACCAAACACTGAAAAAATTAATGAACATTTTACAAAAATAGCATAAAAGTAGTTATTTAATTATTACCAATGATAACTATATATGGCAACACACACACAACTTTTTATTTGGGTACCTTGATATTAATTTCTCACTGATGCACTATAAGATATTTATCTATGATTGCGCACAATGTAAAGTTTTTTTTAAATGGAAAGGATTAATTGTGTTTGTATTGGATAACAGCTTATACTTGGTGAATTATGTGAATTTTTGTCAGCATCGTTATGTTCAATAATGGAAACAAATTATTAATGTTCTGTGTTCAGATCAATCTAAGTACCAAATACCTACAAATTCTTCATTTAGTGAACTGTTCATAGCAAAACTGGGTTTCAACCCTATTCCTAGTAAAGTGAGTATAGAGAGAGAGGAAACACAGCGAGTCTCGAATGGGGGAGTAGATCATAATGAGCAAAGTATGTAAAGGTGGAGCCTCAAATTTAGTATAACTTTTTAATTGTAGTAGAGGATGGTTTATCTGAAACGATTGGAGGTCTGACCCATTTCAGATAAATGATATTTCCAGATGCAGGATGTCTTAACCCTTACACAGCACATCAAATAATATTAATAAATAAATAATGTTACAAATAAAATAAACTTAGAAAACAGTTTATTTAATCCAAAAAGTCACCTGAATCATCTTGCAATCTAAATACAGTAAATGTATTGTGTAATACTGATATTCTTCCATTTGGGCATCTGCATTTTGTAGGCCGTCTTATTCAGTCATCTAAGTTGAGAGGTAGCAAGCTAACGTGAGTGACATTTTCATAATATTTTTTGACGTTTTTCTTTCCTCCAAAAAACAGAGGCATATAATTCGTCACTATTTTTACTATAAAATTCTTTTTATCTGAAATTTTATCGTCAATAGTTGATAAGATACGTGATTTTTCCAGAAAGCAAACAATAATATTTTAATACCCCAAAATAAATATGGCGCTTTCATGGTTAATATGTATGTCTCACCTCTATACTGGTTTAATTCCCATCAACTAATATTGTTATAATAATATATATTTATAGCAAATATAGGCAATATAATAACGTTCAACCAATGAATGAAATATAAAATTGATGAGGGAATGCTTTAAATCACCTATACTCCAGCAATTTATAAAGTACTATCTGGAGTACCCGGCATTGCCTGGGAGTATTTAAAGTGTAGTTTGCAGAGCCTCCATCTGATGGTGTTAACACAGTTTACGTGGCTTCCGTTTGGAGTACCTGTCATTGCCCGGGACTATGTAAACCACCGTCAAGTGTAGTTAACTCCAAAACTTACATTAGACAAGCTTGTTTCATACAATTAAAGGACAACATCAACAAGTTAACCAATACTTATCACACAAAATATTCACATACCATCAAACAACTCAGGAACAAAGATTGTTTTTATATCAAGGATGATAAAGGAAATACAATAGTAATCATGGACAAAACACAATACTTGGACAATGTCCAATTGATGTTAAATAATGGTCCTTACACGAAATTAAATAAAAATCCTCTAAATACGTTGATACATAAAACCAAAGAAACTATCAAAGAATGCAACAATTATTGATAAAAACTAAGCTTCAAGTTAAATGTTTCCAATCCACAGATACCTAAATTATGTTGTCTCCCCAAGATACACAAAAATGATAATTCCATGAGACCCATAGCTTCAGGGATAAATAGCCTGACTTACAACTTGGCCAAATGGCTTAACAATGAATTCAAACAGTTGTCATTTCCAGATGATCACTCAGTAAAAAACTCATATGAATTGATTAACAAATTAAAAAACTTGACATTAAAAGAGTCAGAGAGAGAGTCTCCTTGGACGTTAAAAGTTTATTCCCAAGTGTACCAATAGAGGAAACTTCCCAAATCCTAAAAGATCAACTAATAAACCAAAATATTCCTGACAAAATGGTTCATGAGTATGTTTTGCTTACTAACCTCTGTATGTCTCAGAATGTATTTCAGTTCAACCAACAATTTTATAAACAAATCCAAGGTACCTTCATGGGAAACCCTCTATCACCATTCATTGCTAATTCATGTCTTTTTTGAAAATAAATGCAAAGAAAAATTCATTTTCCTCACACCGTCTGCTGCGTTAGTCTTTTAACAAGCATGAATTATAAAACTATTTGTAGTTTTCATCATTTGAAATGTTTTTTCTTTACATAATCTTGTATTCATGTATAATCTATACATACAACATTAAAGAGATTGCTTTCTTGCAACGAGCCGACTTTTTATTTGGCGTACCTAATTGTAACTGCACTTATTATTTCCCTATGATAATCAACGCCCCTCTACCTGCTTCTTTCCGCTAAAAACCTTTGTGCACCATTTGGCCCGGGCCCAAGGTTCGGGGGGTTCAAAAATTGGCCATCGTCAATTGTCTCTTCAACAGTTCATCATCCATCTCCTAGCATAGGTCATAGGTGAATCATATGGGAGGGGGGAAGTAAAGGGGTGAGGAGCCTACAAATATGGAAGTGGTCCGAGCCTCTCTCTGAGGGCCTGCCCTTGGTGCAGCCTCTACTTACAAAATAGAAATATAAATTAACACTGAAAATGACCCTTGGCCCACTAGAGTTATTGGGGTTGGTCGGGTTGCAGAATGGTGCTTCCGTACCCAACTCAAGTTTTGGTTCCCAGATGAGAACTGTAAACAAAAGGTTAACAGAAAAAGGACACTCCCTGGTTGGGGTCGGACCCCATGGGGCCTCACAAGGCGAGCATTCCTAGCATGTGAATCTTCCAAGATGCTGCCTTTTACTGGTTGCATGAAAAATTACAAGAATTTGAAAGAACAGTAATTTCTTGAAAATTCTTCAGCACAATCTTCATTAAGGCCCTCCTCTGGGCGAGGCCACCCTTTCGCCCATTTTTAGCTGTTACGTGAAAATTACGATTTTTAACATAATTTTGAGATGCAGGTCCTTTCCAAGTGCGGGGCCCTGTGTGACCGCACCGATCACACACCCATGAAGCCGGCCCTGATTATAACATTTCTTTTAGTAATTGCATTCAAAATACGTGGCAGAAAATCTTACGTTACAAGATAGCAATTCTTAGATTTAAATTAAAAATTTGTAATAAACTGAAAACCTAACAAAACAACAATTCCTTAAATTACATTCAAAATACAAAGATAATAGCATTAAAAATCATTAAATATTTTGGTCAAAAACCAGCAACTCATACATGAAGAACGAATATTTTCAATGTCATACTCGTAAAAGTTGTGAAAAACTATACATGCAGGATGCTTTTCCATTAGCCAATAATTTCTAATTTGGCCACTAGATGCCAGCAACTTTGACTGTTATCGAAAATAGTGCCGTTGGCAGTGAAGTTTAAACTGAGCTACAAAAGAATTAAGTCAATGGTTATCACGTTTGTTTACTTTGAAAACTGCTAATGACGAGCATTATAAATATAATATAATAACAATGCCCTTTTCTAGAGTGCTAAAGTTTAAAATGAACTTATTAACAAAAAAGTAGGAGTTTACGCTTGTTGGCATCGTAAACGAATGATGTGAAACACAAGTAATGGTCATAAAAAATTTTGTCGCAAAGACCAAATTCGCGAACTGCAAGCATGCAAAGTTCAAAACGGTGGTGTAATACCACTGCAAATGTTCAGTTGTTGGCCATCAGTGGTGTATCCAGGGGGGTTTTGGGGGTTATAACCCCACCCCATGAGCAACTTATACTTAGAATATCCTCTGGAAAAGGTATTGATGCCCCAAGATAATTGCGAATGTTGGAACATGTAAATAAAATTCATTAGTGTTTTACTTGGCATCCTACAAGTTAACTTTCTTTAAAAGATGAGTTATGCGATCAGGGCTTACAAAACTGAAGCAGTCTTGTGATAAAGGGACCCATGTGCACGGCACTCCTGCGGATGGAGAGGTAGGGTAGGGCAAAAACTAAACATCAAATACAGAGAACTTGGAAGAAAGCTGTAGGTCTGACATGTTCTGATGCTGCATGTACTCTCACTCCATATGATTTCCAGTCACTTTTCATCAGTCATTCATTGCTAGTAGTCGAAGAAGGATCTCCTCATTGCCTTTAAGGTTTGTACTTTTACATATATATATATATATATATATATATATATATATATATATATATATATATGGATGTGTCAACAAGGTGTTGGGATGAGGAAACTGGGTTTCCTCATCCCAACACCTTGTTGACATCCATATATTCATTTTACCTTTCCTTTTCCGTAAGTTGTTATATATATATATATATATATATATATATATATATATATATATATATATATATATATATATATATATATATATATATATACATACATATATAAAACATATTTCCGTGAATGTACCACTGTGTGAAATTTAGCGAGATTGCTAATTTTTAGAATGAAATTTCCGAAAAGTTTTATTCCAAGTTAAAGCAACAGATGACAATGTTTGCTGAGTGACTTTATTTCATTTCAATATCAACAGGTGGTGCTGCGCATCATTTATCTAAGTATTTTTCTTAAATTAAATTGCTAAACATAGAATCGTTATTTTTTGTTCTACTTTATGAAAAATTAGCGCGTTATATTGAACACAATGTTATGACAATTGACGTAACACAGGAGAAGGGAGACAGCGCTTATTTGTGTTACACAGCAGGTCAATAGGATGATACTAAAAAAACTAGTTGATTCTTCCCTTTCAATTTTTACTACTTCTTCATAAACAATTTCTTGTATGTTTTCACTTTGTCCCTACATGTATCTCAAGAAATTCCAGAGGGAGTAGTCATTTTCAGGATTAAATTTCTCAAACCTTGTGTTCGGAATCGTAAAATTTTGGTCAGCCCATTAGGCAGAGTTCTAATCCCAAAATGATTTTCTCAACTCGTGTAACATAGGAATGACTGACACGTAGGAACTTTTTAAAAATAAGATTAAAATTTTTAAAAAATACAAAATCAAGACATTGACGTAGGATTGCACGAACGATTGGATTTTCATTTTATCATTGCCAAAATAAGAATCTCATTCTGTAACTTACGTAAATCTACTAAGAACATGAAAGTAGATGGATTTTAATATTATATCATATCTATTGGTTTATTATACGTATTTATGATCAATCTATGGTGTCATTATCTACTTATGCAACATATTTTGTTGAATCTCTGAAAAAAAGTTCAGTAGAGATGTTAGTGATGAGGCTGATAACCCCCCCTTGAAAAATTCCTGGATATGCTACTGCTGGCCATACCTGAATTTTTCTCATCTTTTGTTGTTATTATAAATCATAAACATATAATTATATAACAACAATATACTTGCAGCCTTTAAATATAATATCATTTCATAAGAATCATCACACCCTAAAAATTTAGCTTAGAAGAACCACATGCTTTAGCCAGGCAAGCATCAATATTTTTGTACAGATTGTTTGAGATACCCTTCAATAATTTAGTTGTTCACATAACATTCATTATATGATGAAACAGTAATTATTAAAATTTTGACTTTTGAGAAAGAGAAAAAATCCTGTACTTGACCGGGAATCTAACTCTGCACCTACCCGGCAAGTGGGGGAACCCAGGTTCAATTCCTGGTCAAGTACAGGATTTTATTCTCCTTCTCAAATGTCAAAATTTAGTTTCAGCTTTATTGCGAACATGTCATTTCATCAACTTTCTTTCTTGCCAGTAATTATTTGTTTTTCCTGTGCCACTTGTATGTAATATTTATCTACTTATTTTGTACAGGGTGTCTGTGGTTTAATCTGCATTGTGTAGCTTCTTTTTGAAAATTCTATCTTTATTATTTCTTTTGTAGGACCACAATATTGCCCCAGCCTGACAAACTGAAACTGATGCTTGAAAAACTGAGAAAGTTCCACGAAGGATTTTTAGAACAGTATAAATAGGTATGGCGGTTAGTTCTGCTAATTACGTGTAAGTTTTATTTAGATTTATGGGAGTATATTGTATAGCTCAAAAAAGTAACAATAATATGTTTTGCATGACAATATTGTCAAAAGCACTTGTGATGTTAGATGTAGCAATGTAAATAGTTTAATGATAAACCTGAGGAGGAGCTCAAATTAATATGTATTGACCCTTTGAGTACACTTCTTCCATAGAGCACTGAAAAAATTTAAGGAATAGTTAGTAATCGAGTCAGTATTTGAGATAATAGTTGTGCGATATCTTATGAAACATAGCTTGGGTCTGAATAATTTTATCACATGTCACAAACAATCATCACAAATGTATTATACGTATTGAATCTTGCGTTTTTCTTGTTTTTAATATGCCTAATTATTTAAAAACTTGTGATATGTTGGAAATGGATAAAATATTTTTATAGAACTTGTAATATGTAATATAAGGGAGATTTTTGATATTACCTAAATATTTTTGATCTTTTGGATATGGTCATGTATTGTTTGGCCATTGGTGTAGACAAATCAATTAGTTGGGTGAAGTCTAGGTGTGTGTTGTTATTAAACATTAAGCTTTGAGTGCTTTTTAAAAATAAAGATGCTGTTTAACCTTGGCGACATTTTAGTTGAGTACATCTTGTAATCTTGATTCTGTTTTCCAACATATTTTTCTTTTCTCTGTAAATGATCTATTGTTATTTTTACTAATTAGTGATAATTAATGCATTTAAATGAGCAATTGCATCGTGACAGTATGTTATGATCATATTTGAGTTAAATTTGATTTTCCTGATATCAATGGGTGCTGCTTGCCAAATGTTCAGTAAGATAAACTGACCAGATTGTTCATATCAAGAATATGCTGCAGTTTTAAGAAATTTATACGGTGGGGAATCATTGTTTGTCACAGTGCTGTAAATATTAGTCTGTTGTAGTTGAAGTTTTTATGGAAGAAACATCTTTCACGAAAATCAACGAGATTGTTCAAGGACAATAAAGCAACTGTGTTAACTGAATGGTGCCATAATCTTTAAGGCTGTCTTGTAATTGTCCGTTTGCCTTTACTTTTTGGAAACATAAAACCCACACTGTTAGTTTTGCACAAAAATGTTGATCAAACTCGTTTTTATTTCTAAGCTTTGAATGCCCATGTGAAAGTAATACTGTATTTGCACTGACCTAAAACACATGCCAAGTATGCATCATAATACATCTAGTACAGTCAATGGCAATGGCGATTGACAAATGCTATTTTCTCTGATTAAAAAAATGAATGGCAATGGCGATTGACAAATGCTATTTTCTCTGATTAAAAAAATGAACCAAACCAATGAGATACTATCTTACACAGTATTATTTTATATATAAAAAATAAGCATTTATGTTTAGGAAAAATAATAGTATTTGATTTCATTTCTTCTTAGTTTATTCACACATTCTTAAAGTTGGTTTGTGTTATATGCATTCAAGTAAACAATGAAAGGAATATTAGATTAAATTTAATTCTATTTTGGCTGTCAATTTTCCAAATCTATTTAAGAAATGGTCTAGGTCAGTGGTTCTTAAATTTTCAATTGAATATCATGCGACCCCCTTTGCATTGAAAACAGTAAAAATGAGAGACTTTATTGCAAACTTCTTCATTTTATGTAACTATTAATAATTTTTATTACATCATTTTTCCAAAAATTCCCTGATAAAAATTTATTATTCGTGAAAATTTTATTTCACCTTGGATCCAAAATAATATCGCAGCCCCCTGTGCGGCCACAGCCCACATTTTGAGAAACACTGATCTAGGTAAACAAATACAATTGGTGGTGAAATAACATTTTTTTAAATTCTACATTTACCAAAATTTTATCCTGAGGAACATTTGTTTGCTTCAAGTTCAAAATGAATCTGATAGTGCTATTAATTATGGCATATCTGCAAGGGGGAAAAGACAGACGTAAATTTTTTTGTGGGTGAGGAAATTTAATAAAATACTTCCATGGTAATCCTCCTTGTCAATTAAATATGGAATGGACCATTGATTTTGTGGGATATAGTGGGTTAGGATGAAATGGAGAATCATGCAGTTTATATAAGGAACGGGTAAAGGGCTTATTTTTTTATGAATGAGATATCCAGTTATATGTATAACTGGTCCTCATTGCTGTAAATATTGCCGATATACGTTGGTGTGATTCAAGCCGAAAATAACTGAAGGAACTTGTATATTATAGGAGGAAATCGATACTTAGCCGGACCAACCCAACCCATACATACTGTACCTGTTGTTTGTGAAACTTTCTCTTTTGCACCATAGTTAACACAGTGGAAATATACGCGGGATTCATCAGGGTTTATTTACTAGTTGTTTTTAATTCACTGTTATGTTTTAACAACAGAAAGGAAGCAGACAATTTCATTCAAATGTGGTGGACAAGGTCTTAGGTTTGTGCAAATATGGTGATTACAATTTGTTTTAACTGTTATGGTTATTTCATTCAATTTGTCATCGTAAAACTAGCAATGCTCATGTATGAATTCATATGCGTTTGTGGTGTATGTTTGTAACTATTAGATTGGAAAGTCCTGTGGTAATAAAAGTGTTGTTGTTGGTCTGTTAATAACTGTTACCCCAAAATGTTTGCTATGTCTTGCATATGTTTTAAGAGAGTTTAGAATAACTAATTACCTTAATAGCTTCAAGCAAGTGATTGGCTAACGCGTACTTCAGGATATAGAAATGGTGTTACTTAGTTATGACTAATATTAAAACTAACATAGATTTACCATTGTTAAGGAAATTTTTGCTTATAAACTGGTGATTGTTTTGTTCCAGCTATAGTTTCAGTGAAAACTTTTAATTGTTCTTTTATAATAAGAATTTTAATATTCAACTGTTAAAGATTTGATGAAGATTTTATTAACAAATATCTTGTACTGTTTATCTTTCTTGTTTTTATGCTTGACTTTAAAATACAGTTTTTAAATGATTGTTTATTGGTAAAAATGTAGTCAAATTAATCATGAAAAACATTTTCAGGAACTTGATTTCATGCGTTTGATTTTAAAGCTAAAGAAGTAAATGAGAGTTAAAGATTTTATATTTATGAGTAATGAGTGAAAGCTGCACAGTGAAAATCCTGCTTGAGCTGACAATTTCAACAAAAAAGTGTTGTTGTTGTTGTCAGTTTTATTTTTCATGAATATGTTACTGTTAAATTAATCACCATTTTTCTTTAAGTGTTCAAAATTTTAACATCCTTCTCATCTCTCTAATTCTTATTTTTTAAATGTCTACTTTTCGTTTTTATCCATCTCAGTCATACTTCCAGTTTTCCTACTCCTTGTTGACTCATTGTTGTGTGTGGTTTGTAAGTCAATTGTTTTGTCTGTCCTATTGTCAATGTCCCAAGTGCCTAAGAAAGGCTGAAACTGTATAGACAGGAAGGATATGGATGGATATATAAGGTTTAGTCAATAAATGATAAAGGTATATCCTGGAATCAATATTGTTTTATTTTGAGAAGAGGAGTGATTATATCTACCTCTTAAGCTGTTGTTTCCAACTGTGATGCCACAGTACTCTGGGATGCTTCAGAAGTCTTTCAGGGGTACTGCAGAAGTCTTTCAGGGGTACTGCAGAAGTTTCTGCTCATAAATTGTCATAATATAGTAACCTTTTATTTAACATTATAGAAGAATGGTCCACCTACCTGTGTTCAAGGCATTCAGTAAACTAAGGCAGCATAACCTTAACACTTTATACAAACATGCATACATTTTAGTATAATTGTATAGTATAATTATTATTATTATAGTATAATTGTCAATTGTCTGCATCCAAAAGTCTCACAATGTTTCTGCACCGTATGTTAGTAGGCGACCAAATCAAAAGAGGGGCACACTACCTTAACCGCTGGTTTCCAAAATTTGGGGCGCAAAATATTTTACATATATTTACTGTCTGTTTAGCCATCTTAATCGTGAGACCCACAACATGCAGCTGTCAAATTGTACCCCTCAAATGGCTAGTAGGTATCATTTGCACTCTTGTTTTTCTTAAGGCGCTTATATTAGCCCAAATGTCCCACTAGTAAAAATAAATTAATTCTGATAATTTTTTAGTTGTTATTTCATAGTAATTTGAAATTTAACAATGTAAAAATTTAAAATTTTGCAAATTTTATATGGTTTAGATTTATTTTCTACATTTAACAATTTTTTAAATTGCAACATACTACATATTTACTTAGGTCCGTAGTGATACAATTTTATTCCTTAATTCAACTTGTGGCTGCTATATGTCTTCTTGGTGCAACTTTAATAATGGACAATGTGGTAGGGATGCCTTGGAATATGATCAATGAGATTAGGGTGCTATCAGCAAAAAAAGTTGAAAAACACTGCTCTAAGTTATCAAGTTGTGGTAATGACTTTTGGAATCATGGATTTGTTAATTACCATAGTCAGAATCCTATGCTCTGTTTTCAAAATGTCTCAATATTTGCTTCTACAAATGCATATCAAATCCCATTAAAACATGCTAAATAATTGCAGTAAATACAGCCTTGGTGAAACCAGCTTAACAGAGTAAAAACTCTGTAGCTCTAGCTGAAAGGGACTTCAAAATACGCAATTTGTATAACCAAACTTTTCATTGTCACCACAGAGCAGAGAGCTTGAGTTGAAGGAGGGGATGGAAATGGGGTTATATGCCATGTACATAATTCCCAAGTGGTTTTTTTACACAGCTGTGTTATTTACATTTACCCTCCCCACTTATCTGCCCTCTGATTCTGCAGTGTATACCTAGTTCTGCAATCCCATTCCTACTCATGGTTAAGAGCACGCGTTAATATTGCCACTGGATTACTTATTTTTGTATAAATTTTTATATTCACCGATGATAACAAAAGTTTTACTAACAAGATCATGTCGTACCGTTTTAATACTTAAGCTTTCAAACACGTTTGCTGTATTAATATTTCTCACAAAACTAATTGCAAAAATTTAAATTCCATACATTGTCATTTTCAGCCTGAATTTTAAGGATTGAACCTCTAAGCAGCTTAAATGTAGCAAGACGTCTCCAGTAAAATTTTAAAGTACCATCAGAAATTTATACCTACTTGGGTATGTTAAAGTAGTACTTATTATTGTTACGCTTCCTACTGGGTGGCACTAGTTATTTCTTATGTTAAATTAAAACCAAAATTTTATCTCAGCTTTTTTATTTATACTGCTTTCCTATTTGTGGATATATTTTTATCATAATTCAAGAGAATTCCAAAAAGTTGTCCCATATTATAGATATTTACCTAGATTTATTAGGCATCTGTTGTTCGTGTCATATTAAGTTTTATTTTTATTCTGGTTTTGTTAAAAGTTCTGTGGATTATAAGATTATAGTGCATCTTTACTTGGGTAATTTGGACAAAAAATCATCCCCTGGTAATTGATAGTTGCCAACATTTATAAAGCCTCCAATGATTGCGTATCAAATTCAGGTTTATTTTTATAGTGATTTTGTCATGCAAGCGCTATGTGAAAAGTAAGATTAAGTGGCGTCATCTAATTGGAGAATTGGGACATGAAATTGTTTTGCTACTTGAGACACTTTACATATCAGCATTGTTGCAGGGTCAGTTTGCGCAACAATTTGTGTTCCATCTTGGATATCTCTTCAGGGGCAATATTGGTGTATCGTCATGGGTAGTACAGCTGATTCATTCATCAGGTAGCATCTTTATCCCAATTCTAAGGGTACAACTTCTGCAGAGAAAAGTGTTGGAAAATTATTTTAGGATCAATGAAGTTTCATTCTTTTGAATATATCGTGAAATTGTGCATTCAACAAAATCTATTTCCGATGAATTACCGCTGAAAATGGCTGCTTTGTAGCTGAAATGTGCATCTGGTTTTTATAACCTTGTGGCTAATGGAGATACCCTTTTAAGGGCTTATTCTTGAATGGAAAGTGTACATTGTTCATTCCAACCATTCCTTAAGCCTCCATAACTATCTTACGACATGACTATTCATACCAGTTACATATAACATCTTGCCACATTAATTCAATAGGGAATTATCAAGCTCGTCTTATGGTTAAAATTGATTTGGCAAAATAAGTTTGTAAAACTATTTTGTTAAAGGTTTTGAAAAACCATACGTGCATTTCAGCTATCTGGCAGCCATTATCAGTGATATTCGTCAATTATAGAGCCTAAAAGATGAAATATTTGTCAGTATAATTCTACCCTTAAGGTGAACTCGTTAGTTCTCTATTGCAGGGGTTGGCAATCTATTGGCCAGCGGGCCACATGCTGCCCCTGACCGCTTTATGCAGCCCTTGAAGCTGTAATGAAAAAATGATCAGGAAACTTGCTCATGGGCAATTTCGTATGTTTTGAGTAAAATGATGCTCTCAGAAGCTTTTCTGGTGAAGTTTTAATGCTAGTAAACTATGTAAACTTGATTTTCGCTTATATGAGATTACAGAATTTCTAGATAACATCTGATTTATTCACTCATCCTGCCCGCCAAGGCATTATTGGCTTCCACCGATGCATTCGTAACTGTGAATGTGGCCTGTCATGCAGAAAAGGTTGCAGACACCTGCTCTATTGAATTAATTGTTGTCATCCAGCCAAAGTTGCTTATTACCTTTCACTACCATTTTACCATGATACCAGTTTTGGTTAATGGTTGTGGTTAGGTGGCTTTCTCCTACTGCAGTCCTAATCCTGAATCATTGAATGTGCTTTGCCTGCCTTTGAAGAATTTCCATTCTGGAAGAGATTGGCCACTGATGATCAATAATAATAGAAAAAGAGGTCATAGCTGTGTTGCCCAATTCTGGACATTGCACTGATATTTTGCTGTTAGGATACCATTCTCTTCTGCCATCTACTGTGATGGCATGGTACATCTGAGTAGATCCTATTTTGACTTGTAGCTTAGTCATAGTTTGATGTTTATTTTTGGTGCAGTGTTTTATAAATATGGTTATGGTTTTAGGCATTGTTGAACCTTGTCCTTGTTTATATGGCAATGGTGTCCAAGAGGAAACTTGGGAGGAACAATGGTAAAATTGACAGGTTGCTGTGCGATGAAGCAATATTTGCCAATGAAAATGAGATTCAAGAGGGGGGAGAAATGATTGACACTTCGGGATATATATTGCATTCAGAATTATTAACAAGCAATAGTGGATTTTAGGCAGTGCCTAAGAGTGCAAATGATTAAGGGGGGGCATATTTGTGCATAATGTAATAATAATATAATAATAATAGCAGCAGTTTGAGCAGCATTGTAAAGAATGGGAGCCGGGCAACCAACATCTTTATTATAGAGATTCAGAAAACTCTTTAATCTTAGAAACATGTACTGACCTTTTTTTTGATCCCATCAAAATTCATGTTTGTATTGTCAACTCCATAAGCAGCACACCTTAACATTCCATTTTCCCCCAGAGAATTGATTATGTAGTTGGTAACGATTTCTGAATTTCATTCGGAAAGCAATCTATCTATACTTCCTCTGTTTTGTGCTTGCTAGCATCGAGAGAAACTCCGAAAAATTTAGCCTTATTGACATCTGTTAAAACCTTATTGACTATATAAGGAGTCAACACATTTTTGATAGTTTACAGTTAAATTTTCCTAGACAAAGTAGTTTCCAGAGTTGATATTGAGGTACTTGCCTGCATTTTTTGTGAATGCTTTCTAGAATTTATGTGATCTTTTAAGTTTCCTCTCTCACCATGACTTAATTTGGTGAAACGAGCAAATCCTGCATTCAGCCACATTTTCGTGTCTTCGTTTTATTATAAAACTTCTCATTCTTTCTATCTTTGAAGACATCTTGCATTTTGGCATTTCTGCTGGAGTTAGAGGTTAATTACAATGAATGGGTGGGTTAAAATTGATTACCGAAAACGCAAAGTTTGCCCAATATTTTCAAAACCAATCTATTTATCTGATGTTTTCTGATAGATATGAAGACTATCATAAGAAACAAGGCTGTTGCAAATGCACTTAACAAAAACAAGTATAATTTCAAAAGTTGTTAATTTAAAAACAAGAGATTGTCCAAATAATGCGTCACTGCCTTACACACTGCAGTCTGAACGATCTTGCAGAATTTCACTATCTCGAAGGCTTCGGTGATGTTACACTGGATGCACACTCGTGCATCTAATCAGTCAAGTACAGGAAATACTTTTTGTCTGACCACTTTATGAATACATTATGTAACCAGGAAGTGGTTAGACAAAAAGTACTAAATTTTGAGCATATGTATACGAGTCTAAACTAACACCAACACATCCGGTTGTCTCTATATTCGATGTGCAAACAATATCTAGCGAGGAATATTGCTTTGAGATGCTGTGATTCTAAACAGCATATAGCCATTACTTACTCTGTGTTCTAAACTGCCAAACCAGAGCCATTTAGTGAAGAAAGACATCCCGGAAAACCAGGATGTATGGACACCCTAGTTACATGTGATGTGCAGTTCTTCGCAGGTGCCATGGATTCTCTAGTTTTTTAATGAAAGAAATGCTTAGATTACTGTATTCAAAAAAATGTTATTAGGCTTATTTTTGGCTCATATAATTTTTCAAGCCTGTCTATAAGAGTGCCTTTTTACACTCAAAAATAGTCCTTTTGACTGGAAAAATCATGTAATGGTATATCAGTTGTACTAATTAGGAGATGGCTATACTTTTAGAACATTTTGAAGTGTTTCCATCAAGTAGAAAGATATACTTTGTGTTCTATTGTGCTTACTAAAAATGATAAAGTTATAAAAGATTGATGAAGATAATGTTTGGATAGGTAATGAAGATAATTCAAGGTAAGTGGTGATACTGTGATAATGCAGAATTGAATGCAGTTTTTATTATTTTAATAATTAACATGAACTGTATGAAAAACTGTGCCATAAAAATTACAACTTTTCCAGAAAAAAATACTGCCCACTGCAGTAAGTTAATCATTTCAGAAAAATATTTTTCCTGAGAATTCGTTTTTAAATGTAATTTGTGTAATTCATATTTATATTTTAACCGGAAACTATTTGGTATTCTTAATGTGTTCAAAGTGGAGGTTGTATCCCTTTAAATAGAAATGAAGAGCTAGTGAAGTAATTTCAACAGTGGCTGTCACCTGGCTCCACTTTCACTTTATTTATAGAAGGCTAAATTGGGTGCAGGTATTTGGAGCTGAGAATGTGTACGGAAGAGGATATTTTTTTCCAGAGTAAATGTAATTAATTTTTCTTCATTTTTAATTGGTGTAAATGAAGAGGAAAACAAAAATATCTATATGAGCAATGGATAAACTAAAAAATGTTTTTATTGTTTATATATCATCCTACAGGCTGATGCTAATAGCAGAGTGGCATTTATTTTTCAGGTCTTATTGTGATTATTTTTTGGCTTGGTTATTTGTAAATCTTAACTTTGATTGGCTTTTCCTTATAATCATTATACTATCTCACTGTGTGCCCTATGACAAAGTAATGGAAACAAAACCTCGAGAGGAAAAATCAAGTGGGTGAGTTAATGATTGAGTAAACAGCGCCACACAATTTATTTGTTGTCCTTTTTATTCATTTGAATGAGAAAATTAAATTTTTATTCATCAGAAGTATTGGTATAACTACTTGATAAGAATTTTCCATCATAATATTTTAAGAACCAAAAATGTTTCATTGAAGTATTTTATTAAAATAATCTTTGAGTTATTTCATTTTTGGTTATATTTTTAGCCATAATTGTGATGTTCTTTCTGTTGAAGGGTTGTTTACTTATATTTAGTAATTTTCTTCTCTAGATTAAGAACTACAACAATTCCATACACATTGTTATCCTAGTCTTGCTGTCCTTGCAGACTCTGAAAGCAAACACTTTCTAAATTGTAAACATGATAATGTTGCATTTTATTAAAACTATGGACATTTAATAATGATTTTAGAGGGAAGAAAATGAAAGTAAATGCTCCAAAATAAAAATCTCACCAAGTTAATTTCTGGATGCTCTACTCTGACTCATTCTCTTCTTATTATTCAAATCATTCATTTGCATTTCCTCAATCTATTTCAAACTTTCAAAATATACTTTATTGATGAAATGTATAGTTGTAACAATATTTTGGCAGCTGGGTAAATGCTTTAAAGCATAGGTAATGCATCACATTGCTTAGGCTTCACAATGCTATGTTTACATGCTTAACATGTTTCCACATATGGTATTTTATTCATTTATCAAATACCGCACTTGTCAGATTATAAGGTGATGTTTTCTACTTTTTCTATACTCAGTATAGGGGAAACATAAAAATATAGATTTCTAGGTTTCAATGGAAATACACGATTTGAGGCCCCCTGAACACATTTTGACTATTGATGTATGTTACAGTTTTTTGTGGGTGCTCTAACACAAAAACTAATCACGTCAATGCGAAATTTTATATTTAACATTTTTATGAAAGTCACAAGAGTTGATTAGTTTTTGGTAAAAATCGGTTAACCAGAAGTGGGTGTTTACTCTTGTCACATCCGTTATTTGAAATATTTGCTTTAGTATTTGATATATGAAAAGACGTATAGGAATAAAAGTTGTAGGAAATTTAATTTTCTACAACCTTTTTTGTTCGAAACATTTTCCCATATAATGTATTGTTTAAGAGATAACTTAAAAATTAAATTTTTGAGCTGCCACAGCCACACCACCTACCGGCGACTATTATAGACACTTTACTCTTAGTTACATCTTAGTAACGTTTCTTTTTATTTTGTTAATTGTTGGAGCTTTGTGGCTATAACCAATAGCAGAAGGCTATGGTTTGAGTTTATTTCTGTTCTTTGTAGTCTTTAAATTTTTCTCGCAGTTTCTTAAAATATTTATTATCATTTTACCATATCAAATTTTTTGGAATATTACAGGTATGGAGAAAGTCATGTGGTGGCCACATCAGATTTTTAGAAAATGTAAGCTGAGAAATTCATACTCACCTTATAATCACGACCAAAGATATCCTCTGTTCCACCTCTCCCTCTCTCCCCCACTAAAATTCAATCCTCTATGTTCTGCATCAGGGGTGGCCCAAGTTACTTATCCTTGGAGCTGCGTTCGATAATCTTCAGAAGTTTGAGAGCCCTCTGACATATTCTATGCTCATAGATTTAAAACATAATCTGTATCCGATGAAATTCAGATACAATACATGACCCTTAGGCATCCCCAATGCTTTTCAAGTCACACTACGACATTATGTACTGTAATTAAAAACGTTGACACGTCTTTGAGTGCAAGTTTAAAAGAGCCGCGGTTTGACCACCCCTGTTTGATAACCTATTCCACCCTTATAAGACAATATTACGCTTATGGCGCGCGCAGCTGCCAAATTTCTCCTGCATTGTCTTCGCCCCGTATTAAATGTTTCAACATATGAAACTAATAATTTAATGTAGATCACTGGAAGTCAATAAATGTACGTTTTATCGTAATTATTCGTTATTATTATTGCATAATTATATTAGGTAAAAAATTACGTATACCATTCTCACGAGCTGTTTCCAACGTTATCATTTAAAATAAAAAAAATCGGGATAATTTACAATTAAAAGAATAATAGTTAATATTGGTATCAATATCCCAGACTTTTTAGCGGTTTAAGAAAAAAATATTCGCTTATGTAATCCGTCACACCAGTTTCCGGCGAACTACTTTTATATTGTTCAAGTTAGAGCAACCAAATTTTGAGGGATTGCTCATGGCCATAAGTTCTTCACGCGGTTGAAATTCAGAGTCAATCGGCAGTCTAAGGGATGCAGATTTATTTAAAAAAAAAGCCGCCCGTAATTCATCAGTTCTTTCCTTACTTGTTTGTTCTTTCGCGTGGCTTCTAAAATTGGGGTCGCCTTATATTCGAGGTCGAACTATAATCGGGCAAACGCGGTAACTTGATGTAGCCTCTCCTGTATATTTTCAGCTTTTGTCATCTTTTTGAAATTACAAAGTAGAAGGAAAGAAATATTCCCATTATTTTTAAAAAATATAGGGGAGCCATGACGTCTTATTTTCTGTAAGATCAAGAAGGATTTGATGCTTTACACAAAACAGCTGTTTAAGGAAAAATAACACATGTGAGGAAAGAATGCTGTTATTACAACTGTAAAGATACTGAAGCATCTTTTTTTCTGTAGGATGAAGGTAGCACTGAAGCAACAGAAGTGTAGTTTAAATGAACTCTTTTAAGTCAAGAAAACTGTTATTTACCACTGGAAAATACTGCAATTGTGGGCAACTCTCTGAAAAATGAGGAATTTCGGTCCTCTTGTGGGTTTAAATGGAACACCTAACGATCTTTCTGTGGGTTTAAGACGACGCGGAGGAAATATTTTGCAGAGGTATATGGTGGGAGCAAAATCGAGGTACTACTTACGGGAACACCGCTGGGTGTCATAGAATTCAGGGCCTAGTTCGATAGTGAGTGGGTCCTATTTATGTATGTATATATAACCGGTGGCGCAAAAAATGACGTTTTTTAAGGACAATGGTATTTTTTAATAAAAAATAGTTACTGTTAAAATTAATTTTTACTAGAAACTATATTGTTTAAAAATGTGGTGATATAAATGTTTATTAATAGAACAAAACAATACCATATGGGAATAGGTATCAAATTTTTAATTTAGAAATTAATATAATCACACATAATTACACATAACGTGAACGATCAACTATCACAGATTTGTATAAAATCACAAATTAAAATAGTTTTATGAAATATATGGAACAAATATTTAAAAAAGAATTTTTCTCGCTCTTTTTGGTCCAAATTCTTGACAGATATCATCAAAATTTAATGTTTTTGCAATGTCATATTCTATTGATAATATTGAAAGGGTGTGAATCGCTCTTGACTTAGTGTGAATCTTATTTTTAATTAATTATTTTTTTATAATTCTAAGTTTCCAAAATCAGCATTCTGCGGATGCAACTGTAACAGGTGTAGTGAGTAGTATTCTTAAAGCCATTGTAAAATTTTGGTAAATTTGCAGAAATTTACAATAAAAGGAACTTTCAGGCATATTTTTCAATTTAATAGAATTGATCAAATCAAAAAAAAAGGACAAGCAAGTGGTTTTGCCGACGAGCATAAGATCACTATGCTCGAATGGCATAAAAAATTAAGTGAAAAATATGTTTTGTGTTTCGAGAGAACGCCAGAGAAAGATAAACATTCTCACGTATGGAGGTTCTGGTTCTGTTAATGCTTCGTCTTAATTTCACACACAATGATACCCACTTTCGTAGTGGAGAGGAGGATTCGGGAATGAACCGGGAGAGAGAGACTGGCTGCTGCTACTGTTCTGAGATCAAAAGCACACTACACCAGCGGTCCTAAACCTTTTTCCGACCATGAGCCGCATTTAATATAAAAAGTATCTGGCGAGCCACCTACGAAATATACGAAAGGTAGTACATAACAAATAATACAGTGGAACCCCAACATACAAACGTCATGTGTATCATGAAATTTGTTCGTAAAATGAATGTTCCTAAGTTGAATTGGCTTTTCCATTAGAAATAGAGTTCATTTTGTTAATGCGTTCCTGAATCATTATCAAAAATCAATTTTCACGTATAAAGAGGGTAAAAAATTGCGCCATCAATACATGAGAATTGAGCCTTGTGCGTGGGGACCTGTTCCAGGGAACCGGCTGAACATGCCCCACGCCGGCCCTGATAGAATTAATGGCAATAATTCCAAATCATCATTTATGTAAACAGGAAAATATTTTTCTGTTTTTTCAGATAACATTCATTCATGCGGAACCTTGGAATATGTACAATAAGTGCTATGATGAGTCATGAGCGCCATTGTGCGTTTTATAATGCTCTCTTTTAGTAAAAGGAAACTTGTTTGAATCGGCTTATTCCGGATGACAAGGAACTTTGACTCCCTCCTGTCACGAGCGTACGAATAGGCTGTTTTTCATCTTTATCTTATGTAGACATTGGAGCAAGTTCTGAAAACTTGGAGCATCCCCTTTAATTTTGTGAGGACGAGGTTTATGGTGCAAGTCGTCTTTTATTTTAGAGATGGCGAGAAAAACATCCAAGCAAAAGATGAAAGGAAGCGGCGAGAAAGAAATCGACTGGGTCGTTTCATTATGATTCCTATGAGATAGATCCAAATTTTATCGAATTCAAACAATTTACGAAAACCGAAATTATCGTTTACTTTCCGAATAAAGATAAGCCTGCATTTAACTGTCAACAAATTCATTCATAAGCTTAATGTGTTAGCAAAAGTACAGTAGGCCCTCAACATCGGCAGGCAGGGGCGTCCGCTGTGGTGGTGTTCCCCTCTGGATCAGGCCTGTGTCAAGGGCCATTGATGTCTGGTTAAGTCAGGGGATTAACGCGGTCATTTTTCTGAGGTCAGGCAAGTAGGTGGGGGCCCCCCTGCATTATGCTTGAAACAAACCGCTAAAATATTAAGCACCCCAAAACTGAATGTCGGAGCTTGCCCATCCCCTTGCCCCCCTCCCTAGAAAGACTGTGGGAGCTGGCCTATCCCATGTAAGTTCTTATGTAAAGTTGTTGTTATTATTGTCCGATTTTAACCAAAATTGGAATCGGTCGACCAATTTTAGCAAAACTCCCCAATACCAAATTTCATCAAAATAAGTCTAGCGTTTACCGAGTTGAAACAAAGGAACATTGTAGGTCTTCATGGAAAGTCGTAATTGTTGTTCGACTTGAACCAAAATTGGAATCGTTCGACCAAATTTAGAAAAACTCCCCAATACCAAATTTAATCAAAATACGTCTAGCGGTTTTCGAGTTTTAACATGCGGACGGACGGAAACGACCTCCCCTATATGCGTTCACTTCGTGCATAAAAAATGAATATTATAATTGGAAAGTTAATTAAGATAATTACAAGGAATGATAAGGCGAAGGAGAAAAATGTACTGAACGGCTTGTGCGAATCTGCCTTGTTTTTTTTAGAGTGATACGTCTGATTCTTGTAGTATAAAACTTAGATATGTAATCAATTCGTCGACATGTATTAAAAAAGAGACGCGAAGCCGAAAGTGCGACAGGTCGGCGCTATTCGCGGGAGTTAGGTTCCTGAAAACACCGCGGCTCCCAAAAGTGTAGGTGTCAAAATCCCCACACACTGTGCCGTTATGTAGAAATCTGCCGCCTGAAAAAGACAAAATGCCGCTCACGATGCATAAGTGCAGATTGGCGGCAACACTACTATAATGCCACCCCTATAAAAGTGTCGTCTGAGGCGTTCGCGCCTCAAACTCACCTTACGCGACGGCCTTATAGGATAAGTTACAAGATTTAATAAAAGAGGTGACGGTGGAGGAGTGGTTGGATTGTTGGCCTTCCATGCTAGCGGTCCTAGCTTCGAATCCAGTGGAGGTCGGATTTTTCAGCCAGGGAGCGTCCCGTCCCCTACTTAATTTATTAACATGTATAGTCAGTTTCTTTCAGTATGTCCATCTGTCTGCTTGTGAGTCCAACCATTAAGCATTTTACATTGTGCAGAGGCCAAAAAAATCTATAATGATGTTAATTTCAGAGTGGAACATTATAAATTATTACATTTTACTCTCAACAAATGATTCATTTATTCATTAAACTGGCTCAATACTTTGTTTTTATTATGTTAATTCTACTTGTTTATAAAAGTATCTATTATATCACAATGTTCGCTCTTGCTTCTGATCCTTAATCAATACTATATTAAAAACTAACTCGGTAAAAAAATCAAATGAATTCCTAACAGAAGTAGAAAAATAGATATTAATAATAATATTATTATTGATGAGCATGATGTGCGGTGCATATGTAGAAGAATAAAGTGAAGTATTTGAATATTTTTATGACCAAGCCAAGTTTTGCTATTTGCACATCACAGTGATGAGAGAAGAATAGCTTATACATTATGTGCAATGCTTTGGATGTGACTGAGCAGCTGTCCTGTAGATATAACACTGGTAGCTCATGAACAGTAATATACCTTAATAGTCATATTTACTTGGAAGTGGAAGGTAATTTAAAAGACATCATATTTTGGACAACCATTTTATTATAATAAACAGTAAAAAGTACACTCTATCACAGCACTAAACATTTCCTTCATTCAGTAACATGAATTGAGCTGCCCTAGTGTGTCCTTCACCATTAACGAACAGTAATAAAATATTGTACGTGTCATTTATTTTATTTTGAGCTGTACGTGTTGATTTGCATTTCACATCAATGATTACACAGTGTGTAATGAAAAAAACAATCGCTGTGAGAAAACAAATTGTAAAGTGGGAGTACAATGCTTGCTAATTCATTCTATCAATTAAGCCATTTTACATAGGCCTTCCTTGGCAATTGCTTAAAAATGGCTAGCAATGTGTTCAATTAGGCCCTTGTATTAGGATAAGGAGCCGATTCTCATAGAAAATGAAACACCCCTTAATGATATAATTCACACTTACTTTTCAATTAGCATTCATTGCAATAGCTCATGCCAACTTTTAACATATTCACAGTTCATTACCAATAACAGGCTACTAATGTCATCCTTATGCAAGACTGGTAATGATAATATATATTTATATACAAAATACAAATTAGACATAAGAAGGAAGGAGATTAATTGCCATAAATGGCACATTTAATGCAACCTCTACTGTTCAATAAAACAGTATGTATAAAGGGAAAGAGTCAAAACAAGTCTTTTTTTAAATAATAAAATATGCATGAAAGAAATATTCATCTACTTGAATACCTAACATTCAGCACCATAAAACCAGAATAAAAATCATGAAATATCATTGGTATACCACAATGAAGCTCCTCTATTTGTAAAACATTTTTTATTACTAGGTAAAAATTTCTGTTCTCAGAACCCAAAATAGTAATGGGACTTCTCCCTAGCAAGCTCATTTTGTGATAGTGGTGTTATGATAGTGAGACAAGATACCGAAGAGATTATTGTGAGCAATAAGACAATGTTGATTCCAAAATTCATGGAGGGATTCTGTGTCTTAACACACATTTTAAATTTGATTACAGAAGTTATTTGTGCTTCATTCAATTATCTATACAAAGGCATTTTATCAAAAGAGAAAGTCTCAACACAAGTCAAGTGTGGGCTATCTCTTCATTTATATGCACAATAATGAAGCGTTTTCATACACTAGGGCCTCTAATGATTCAGTTCCTTGAGTATAAATAGCAAAAAGAGATGATAAATCAATTCTTCCAAACTTACGAATGCATTTAATATAATTTTAATCTTAAACCATAATGATTTTGAGTGAAAGATATTAATGACCTAAGATTTAATTGTATTTTAATCAAGGTTAAATTATGTTTTTTCTTTAAACTATTATGCAACATCTTTTTAATTAGGTCATAGTGTGACTTTAGGTCTGACTTCAGCTTGCTTGGTCCATATACAAAAAGTAAAAGAGTCAAGTAGCTTTGGAAGGATAAGACTAATTTTAGCAGAGAATTTGATATACAGATAGTAAAGGATTTAAAGAAAATTTCATTATAGAGAAATTAGATATTCAAGCAAAATTCACAAAGAGAAGTGAAATAAAATACTTTTGTGTCATGAATTGAAAATTGGATTTTTTGATAATTTGACTATACATATGTTGAATTTTTATGAGCATCTCCAAGCAATATTGAAATTTTTGCTTTACTTTAAAAAGAGTACTTTTAAATATTATCTTTGACAGAGAGAAAATTGATGATGTAATACCTATGTCCAATTACTTGGAATTTTATCCATGACTTGTATTTTTGAAAATATACATACATATATATATATATATATATATATATATATATGCTGTAACTAAAATTTTCTCCTCAAGATGTCATTGCAACTTTTACTGTATGCATCAACCATAGGGCTGTTTTAAAAATAATTATTGCAAGATACATTTTAAAAATAATTATCTATTCAGTTAATTTTAAAAGTTTGATTTGTAAATTGTAGTTTATGATCTGAATTAATCAATGTTTCATTTAATTGATTTTCCATTTAAAGATTGTTATCTAAAATAATAATTGGGATAATTTTAAATTTTAAACTTTAATGGTAAATTAAGAAAAATCAAATGTTGTAGAACAATGCCATTTAGAAAGAGAAATTATCAAAAATAAAAAGTTTTTAGGATTATTTAAGTTGATAAATGGTGTGCAATATACTTAGTATTAAAAATGCTATTTTGAGTAAGAGATGTTTGTATTTATTTTATTTTCAAAGAGAGATAATTATTTTGTAATTGTTATTAGATTTTAATGTTCCTTATTCATTCTGTTGAGTTATTTTCCAAGATAATAATTTCCATTTTCATGAATTAAATGTTCTTTTTGAGATAATAAAGAGGCATAACTAATATAATTAATCAAGTAAGTTGTTATTACTCATGGAATCCTCGGTAATGATTTTAAAATTAAAACTTTTAAATTGCCAAATAATCTTAACATTTGTTATAAATGAAAGCGATTTAGAAAAAACCATTACAATAGATTATGTTATATCTTCAATACTCAAATGGAAGTGATTGTTATCAGGAATAAGTTGCAGTTAACTTTGTTAGTATGATTATATATTAAATCATTTTTTCAAGTAAAGTATTAATAAAATATTTTTGTAGATGTAGTTTAAATAAAAATTACTACAATCTCTTACTTTTGTAGCCCAAATAAAAAAATAATTTTTAACAAATAAAGCCATGGAAGATAAATGATAGAAAAATTTGGATCCAAGGTTTTGACTGAAGCACCAGCAATGTTTCTTAAATGTTGCCAATAGTTTTTCCCATCCTTAGAATGTTTTAATCATTATATATTTAATAATTAATAAGTGGTATTTTATGCTGTAATAATCAGTTGAAACAATTTTTAAATAAATAAATTTCTTTTAAGTTATACAAGCATAAATAAAAAAGTCACTAGCTTATTACATAAGTTCTTATGGTCCA
Source organism: Tanypteryx hageni (assembly GCA_028673005.1). NCBI lineage: Eukaryota > Metazoa > Arthropoda > Insecta > Odonata > Petaluridae > Tanypteryx > Tanypteryx hageni. The sequence goes on along the minus strand of CM054115.1, from coordinate 63,843,091 downwards.
TCTTGCATGTTTTGCATAAAAACAACCAATTTTCCCCTAGATTTTTAAGGCCTTTCATTTAAATATATATACCTCATAGAATTCACTAGCTTCTGCCTTCTCATCAAATGCCTGTGTCATTTCAATTCCCACTATTAAATGGAAATTCAGTAGTTATAGATAAATAGTAATTTTCAATGAAAATCCATGTACATTACAATCAGTTTATGTACATACTCCTAGATTCTTAATTAACTAATTTATACATATTATAAATGATTCTTATTTAATTATTGGGTGCAATGAATATCTGAATGATGAAGTTTCTATTGATAACGATTTCCCTTTTCATGTTATCTCTAAGATTTTGTATTCAGCCTTTCTTATCATAGTTTTCCTTACAGTAACCACAATTAAATAATAAATTAATACCTGAATTGTAACAGGCGATTGTACACTTTCTATAATGTCTTTTTAAACTGGTCATTCATTGGCTGCTAACTCTTGGTCACACACATTATGCACTAGGAATAGTTAGTTTTTAGTGCATATCAGTTGATATTTGAACTTATAAATGATTGCCAATACTTTACATTCTGAAAATAATAAAGACACAGCTATATCATGAAGTTTAGTACATCAGCCTGGTAGAGAAAAAGACTCAAACAACAGTATCATACTGACAATTATCAATGTTTAAATATATTTTTAAAGATACGGAAGAGTAAATATTATATTAACTAAGAAATTGTTTTTAATGCATATCATTCAAGTTTCAGCTATGATGGTAGTTTTTTCTAAGTTTGTGGTTTAATGCATTAGGTTTTCATAAAAAATCTAATTATTTTGATATGGTAATTTTTACATTTTAGCATTTAAACTTTTTACCCAAGAGTAACCTTGGTTAAATTAATGATTTACTACAGAAGCAAGTTTTCTTAAATTTTAATTCCTCTTCCAGTTGAATTATTTTTTTGCAAGGGCAATGCAGTCAAGCATTTCACCATGTTTTTTATGAAAACTCTCTCATAAATGGAATTTAATATGGTGCTTGTGTTTTGCTCTGTCATTTTCAATCTTTCTCTTTAAAACTTAAAAAAATAGTAACTTAAATAGAACAACATTTACAGTTTTACTTTGTTTTCATTATTGTTCCAAATGGAAATTATGCATAAATCTCCTTTTAATAGAAGAATGACTGTGTATTTGCACTATGAATTATTTGCATTCAGAAATTGCTCATTGTGAGCAGCTTAATTTAATCATAAAGCGGTAAGCAGAATTGAATGGGTAGAATTTCTCACATGCATGACGGTAGTTAACCAGAGTATTTGCAGAGTTGTAGACCAGTAGCACTCTTCATCTGAAGTATTTTAGTCCTGTCACCACCAAAAACTTCTCTATAAAGAGTTCAGAGTCAAGTACTGCTATGTGAGCAGCCCGACCTATCAAAGAATTGGCTGTATTAGGCAGTGCATGGTGCACATCATATCGGACAAATGTCACCTCTGGACGTCCAATTATTGGGGATAGAATGTTGTGAACCATTTCTCGGTAGGCAGCTCCTGCAAGGCAATATTACATTTAAACAATCCCATAAACATTTTTTTCTAAAAGATAACTTTAAGTGAGAAATAATAATATAATGCCATATTACTTATAATAAATATATTAGACTTTTGCTGAGGACATGTAGTGTTAACTAGCATAGACACAGTAATTCTATTATATTTATGAGGGGCAATAGCAATTCCATATTACATGTAATAAATATAATAGACTTTTGCTATGACTACATTAATTGGGATTTCGTAGTCATCAATATTAGAGGTGATAAAATAGTATTATCTTTGAAGGCTGTGTCTCTTCATTTTGTTCATGATCTAAATGGATATTAATGCTAAAGCAATGTCTTTTGTATGTACATATCAGATAGATAACAGCTATAGCAAAATGATTGAAATGCTATACTATGCATTAGCAATTGTGATATCAACAGCAAACCAAGAGTTTTTCACAGTCTAAATGATTCTCTCTTACAAATCTTGAAAATCATGGCATATTTAATTTAAAAGTGAATTATTATTGCAAACTTTAACTGATCCAGAAAATTCTTAAAAGAAATCTAAAAAATAATACCTATGGGTTGTGATGAATGAAAATTCTATTTTTCTTACATTTTGATATTAATGACAACTTGATTGTCTGAAAGTAACTCATTGTTCAATGGGAAGATTACTAAATTCGTCTTATTTTCTTATGAGAAATAATTTCTTTGTAAACTATTTAGACTATGAAAATGTAGGTGTATGATAATTTTGTCTGAGGGATTGCATTATATAAATACCAGGTTGAATATTATTATAATTTTATGAAAATCTTACTGAAGTTTCTACAAGGTTACATATTTGGTAGATTATGAAATTATAAAAAAATGATAAAGACTAGGGATGAAGAATTTAAAATATAACGTCAAGGAACTCTAAAACGACTTTTTCACAATTTTATTTTGGTTTTAGACAAATAAAACATCCTTTCTTACACAATTGTATTGATGACCTGAACTGTAGAAATGCAGAAAATATCACTTAAAACTGAGAACCAAGGCTCATGTAAGTTGTCAACATTATCAGTGGCATACTATAATGAAAGATCTCTCAATTCTCCTTGTTGCATTTGATACTGTATTCTTATTGAGAAAGAGGTTTGCTATTTTAGTAGCAACAGATAAAAATTGGGATTGAGGGATACAAAATATAACCCTCTCTTTCATTGTTTGAGTATATTATTTAATAGAATACTGTGGACAGGCAATACCATGATAATGGCCAGGGAAACATCACAATTCATATAAAAATGGTAGAGTGAATATTTGGTACATACTGAATGGAACTTGAGGAGTTTTTTTAAATTTCCCTCCAAGCAATTAAAAATTTTATGTGAACCAAAAATAACTATAACAAGTGAGGGAAGAATTGTAGATCAAATTATATAAAGTGCTTTTTTCTTGATTTCAGATTATGACATCATCATGAGATCACATCTTTGGTTGAGATCGATGGCCTCATAATATAATCTATAAATTCCATTTAAAAGCATTATATCAATGCCATAGAATAGTATGTCTCCCATGTAGAAGCATTAAACTCATTGCCATGGCAGCTGATATTTCTCATTGTTAAAAGCCATAAAATTTCACATCTCTTTTGGATTAAAAACAATTGTTCACTCTCATTCAACTTAGATTTGAATTCTGTTTTAAAAATATAAACCTCAGTCTTTTATCTGTAGAAATGTTCATATCCCGAGCTACTATCTTAATATAAACTATATTGAAAATGCAAATTTATAATGCCCTGCACTCAGTGGCGGATATGGAAATTTCCCACCTCTAGGCCAAATTATTTTTCTGCCCACCCCTTTTTAGTACTTTTTCCCTAAAAAGAATCGCTCATGTATGTTGTTTGTCTGACCATCCATCTCTTTAGTTCATAATAGTCTAATTCATCAAAAGTTTGCATAATATTAATTTTTAAATCTCCCCCTGAATTCCCATTTTACTGCCACCCCAAAATCTCAGTGCCCATAGGACATTGCCTACTCTATAACCTTATTTCAAATCTGCTACTGCCTGCACCAATTTCATGCTTTTCTTGTAGGGGTAGAAATGAAACTAAGGGCTTGGAAGAAGACATCATTACTCCCTGGCAACTAATCTTAGATCCACAAAATTTATACCATTTGTAGCCCTCATATATGCCCATCTACTCTGAAAATTTGGTTTCTCCAAGTTGCAGGATTTCAGAGCTATTGCTCAAATAGACGGACATAAGCAATTAAAAAAGTGCTAAAAATGTAAGTGCATGATAACTCTTAAAAGGTTTCTATATATGATTTAAAAGAAACTAACATTTTATCTTAAATAATACTCTATACAAAACAACTCCATACAACATTTTTAAGATGGGAAATCAAAGTCATTTGACTTTGATTTTAGTGCAGTCTGACTCCCTCTAGGCTATTGAAGAAAATTCCTTCAGTTAAAAACTAAAATGGGAGCTGAAATGCAAATTAAATCTGAATAGGAAATGAATAATTGATGTGGACAAACCTGTAACTGAAGTGTCCTTGACGGCTGCTTTGCACAGCTCTATGCGTGCTGAATGGAGGGGTACATAGCGATCCTGGGAAGATCCACAAAGCAGGAGATGTTTGAAGTGATGGAGGTAAGACCGATGACTTAGGCGATAAAGGAAAGTTTGTCTAACATCTGGTGCATCTCTCAATGACAGCTGGAGTAAAGATCCAGATTTTTTCCATTTCTGCATGAACCACATTCCTGAAAAAGATAATTAAATATAACTATGTGAATGCAAACTATAAAGAATGTACATGCTCACATTCTTGTCATAATGCTTTACATCTCAAGTGCAATCTATGAGATAGGTGCTGTCATAATTTATATGAAATAATAACTCAATATTGCATGCGAAAAATAAGTTAAAGGCCATTAAATAAACAATTGTCAGAGATATATCTTTTAAAGTTCCTGAGACTGAAGATAATAAATTTTATAATAAAATGAATTAGTTGCTAATACTTATTTGTTGAAAATCTGCCACAAATTCAATAATGAGTTTTTGTTAGCTCCCTTTAGATTATCACTTTATCTAAAGATGCTTTATGGCTCAGTCAGGACTGGAATTTGTTGAAGGGTATAAATGGATTTCCAATATAGTCATTGTATTTTCAGCAATGAAATAGAACATCTGATTAAAGTACATGGCACAACTACTTTCAGTTAACACAGAATAGTCATGTAATAAGTTAATAATATTAAAAAATGTTATCATGATTGAGAGCTTATATGATAGGGTTGAATGTTGCTGTAACTATAGAGTAGGCTTGATGTGAAGGATTTGAAAAAAGAATAAAATAGTTTATGCATTAAAACAAAGATCTTGAAATACAAATTGAGAAAAAGTATTGAAAAGCAATAAGTTTGGAGGATTTGTTTAAGTGGAAATCATGGCTTTTTTGATCAGCAATACATGGACTTAATATTAAATGACTCACCCATATTGACTAAGCCACTGTTGTTGTACAAGGTACCAAGGTGAGGTCCTGAGAGGGATAGGAATGTGTGGAGGCGAGGAAGGAGATGCTTCATCTGTGGTCGAGCAATGGCAGAGCGAATTATAATATTGCCCAATGAATGACCTACAAAGCTGACACGTGCTGGATTCAAACCATATGCCTCCACATGGTATAGGATTTCTGCTACTAGTTTGTCAGTCATAGTGTCAAAGTCTGAGAATGTATCCCCCTGAAAAAGTAGCTCATAAAAATTTATACCAGTCCTGTTATGCTATTAGGATATACAAAATTTTACTTTAGATTTTAAATAATAATGCTTATTAGCATAAACACTGGCAATTTATATTAGTTTTAATGTAAGTATCACAAACATTTAATAAAATTATCAGAATTCCATTATAAATATTATAAGTTTTGCCATTGAGAGAAGATGAGAATTCTTCAGTCACAAGGCAGTCTAATTGATTAAATACATACCTGGTTGCGTTCAGACATGAGAAATTCTAGATTTGCACCTGGAAGTCCCATTTCTAAATAAGTTCGCACAAGGCGGAGGTCTGCTGAATTTCCATCTAAGCCATGCACACAAACTATTAAATGTAAGCCTCCGGGAGAAAATATACGATATTCATCGCTTATGTGGAAGTATGGGAGGGTTGATGCCAGAGTAGGGAAGTCACTGAAATAATTCATAATCTCTATTATTTCTCTGTCGTGAAAATGGTGGAAAATATTTTTATCCATTATAATTAATACATATTACATATTGACGTTTTATCATAAAAACAACAGATGCATAAGGCTAATAATGCTGTTATCTACCTTTAGTCTTGTTACTTTTAAAATCTTAAGGCTATGAGTTATAAAACAGAAATAAAGTTTTATTTCCAGCTCATAAGTGAATTGATTGTATTTAACAAAATTAGTTAAACACATTGAACGCTGCTGTAAATTTTAAAATTTTTACCGGTGGCTGATTTTTTACTTTAAATTTATTTCAATAATTGAATTTAATGTGTTATAGGAGTATTTTTCCATTATAGAATGAGAGAGACATGTTTTTTCCTTTTGTTTATAGTGGACATCAATTGATGCCTGCAGTCACCGGTAAGGCAGTTACCCCACTCGCACGTATTCTAACTCAGCCTTATTGTATCGATATCGCCTTCAAAACACGTAAAAATTTAGTAATGAGAAAATTGATTGGGCAATAAATTTGTAATTTATAAGAAAAATAACAAAATAACTGGCCTGTAATTTTATAGACAAATTATTAACTAAAATAGGAAAAAATAGTTAACTCTTAAATTTTTAATGGAGAGTATTGGACACAACACCCATAATGAATAAAAGTGCAAAATTTACGCACACAAAGCAAATAAAAATATAAAAACTGGTTGCAAAATACGCACACTAAAAATGCTGAAAAAAAACAGAGTTCAAATTCAAAATGGCAGCGATCTGGACGAAGGTCGGCTGCTAACTGACAATTGGAGAGGAAAAGGGAACGCTTGATGCTGGCTTTCCCCCATAATATCCCGTTAGGAAAGGCAAGGGACTCGGGCATCAATTGATGCCCACCGTGTCCAATGTGTTAACCATGAAAAATTATATGGGCACATTATGAGAATTTTAGAACCAAGTACATTACAATAACAGCTGGCAGATTCAAGTTTATTTGATTTTCATCCTTAACAATGATGAATCTCAGATTGTCTTTGGAAAACATATGACAATAAAACAATGTCAAAATTTTGGAATAAATTAATTTAGCATTTCCTCAACTTATGTATTTAGGAATTAGGAAAAATCTTCAATTTATTCGCTTGGGATTAATTTTAATAATTACTGAAAATATTATTTTGAGGATATGATTTCTTATTCTGGAGATAAATGTACCTACACTGCGTGTTTATGCATAAAATGATAGGATGAAAAATAAAAGGTTTAAAAAAACTAGGAAAAAGCAAGGTGGTGTTGAGAGGAATAGAGAAAATTCTGTGAATGCATTCCTAAAAATAAATGTAAGTTTCCATCTCTTTCTGCGGGGGTAGTATTCCAGGAAAGTGATGCATAAAGCGAATTCACATAAACAGAACCCATATTTACATGTAAAAGAAAGGGATATGTTCCACAAGCAATCCAAGATGCTCTTCTTTTGCTCCATAAAGACTTCTTATGGGCTAAATACAAACTTAAAACAGCACTATAAATTATACTCTCCAATAAAAGGAAGCAGACAAGTACAAGTGGCGGCTGTTGTGGGTGACATAAAAGTGGAAGTTTAAAGTGTTGGAGGGTTGCCTTGGCCCAACGCAAATTCCGCGGGCAAGGAGACAAAACTTCTCAAGTGTGCTCAAACAATATCACAAGAAATCTCCTTCTAATCTCCACTTTTCAATATCCTCTCTATTCTCATCTCTTTTACTGTAGTACTAATACACAAAGCGTAAGAGACAATGAGAGACTGAATGATCGCCTTGTGGTGTAGTGGAGAGTTGTTTTGCATTTGTATTGCACTGGCCACGTAACCACATAAGAGTAAATCAAAGATGCATAAAAAGAAATTCCGGTAGCAATAAGTTTGTCGCATAATAGCGAAATCGCATAAAGTGAACCCGCATAAAAAGAGAGGGAGACCTGTACTGCATATGATGGACAACAATCAATCTCTTTTCATTTTCTATTCATCATTAGGAAGAGAAGGCTGACTAAATATGGTTAAGAAAATAAGTTTTATGTTAGATGCTATAGAATATCTTTGCTGAGTAAAGCTAAGAGTTCAAAAGCCTTCATATATTTTATCACAATCGGTTTGGCTACTTTTACATGTCAGATGGATCTTTTCAATTGCTTCAGCCAAATTTTTTGTTCATATAAGTAAAAATTTTGGCAATCTCACCTGTATATCATGCCCGTGAAGTTCATCTGGCGTTTGAATTCCTCCTTGCATTTTATAAAGCTCAATTGACTTTCATCCTCATTAAGCGTACCATTACTACTAAGTGCCGTGGCAGAAGAGCTAGTGGTGCCATGCCTGTGCTTATCTTGCTCTTCCCCCTCATTGCCCACGCAACAGTCACATGACACTTCTGTTCCACTGCCTCCCACTCCCGAGTCTGTTGCCACACACTGTGCCTGTTGCGACTTTGTCTGCATAACGCGGGAGGCTGTCCTTTCGCTGCCTTCACTCGTTACTCTTTCTTCTGCACGGTCACTGGTTGGAAGAACAGATTGGGAGGACAGATCGGCACTTAAACTGGGACCCCTGTCTCCCAAGTCTGCACTCCTGGCAGTAGTTGATGGTGCCATTACGGCACTGCCTTGTTGAACCTCTGGTTGCTGCTGCTGCTGCCTCAATCCATACGTTTGGGACTTTATGCTTTGTTGCTGGGCTAATAGTTCAACAAAAAGAGGTTGTATCTGACTAAGGGGGAGTTGTTGGTACTGGTGGTTCTGATGCTGCTTCAACAACTGCTCATGCTGCTGGCGTTGCTGGTGCTGTATGTGTTGCTGATGGGTCTGCTGGATCTGCTGCTGTTGGGTTTGCTGTATCTGCTGCTGCTGAGTTTGCTGGGCATATTGACTTTGTAGTTGATGTTGGCTTTGAAGCTGCTGTTGACCCTGTAATTGCTGTTGGGCCTGAATTGGATGCTGGGATTGAATTTGTTGAGGAGACTGTTGCAGTTGAGACTGTGTTTGCTGGGGACTGCGTTGGTGGTGCTTTTGGTGCTGCTGTGGCTGTTGTTGCTGTCGTTTCTGCTGCTGTTGTTGTTGATGATGCTCAAACAAAAGTAGGAGGGGCTCCGTATTGCATAAGCATTTGTTTCGATCTGCTGCATTATTCCTTCGGGAGATTGACAAAAAAATGACCAGTGATATCAGAAACTATTTTATTAGCATCAGCATAACATGACTAAAGGGTATATGAAATGTGTTTTTAAATTTATTAGCACAATTTTTAATGTTACCATCTTTAAATGCCAAGGGACCATATCTAACAGTAAATACAATAATGTTTATACATAGCTCATCACATTACACAGGTACGAGTTTGCAATTTTACAATGGGGGCCAAAGGTCTCAGTCTATTGTAACCCTGAGCCTACAGTTGAAGCAGATCATAATATATTAAGTATAAATAGAATGTTATGTATAAGCTACTCTCTGAGTAATATGAATTATTCAGGCAAGTATTATGATTTCATAATAAATTAATGGATGAAATACACAAATGGCACTGTATATGCATAACACACTTGCATATTTAAAATGTCTTTAAATAAGAAATTAAAACAGCTTACATAACTTACAACTGACTCTGCATGTGAGTTTCATAAAATCCTTTGGCAAAGCATATTATCACATTCCTCATTAGTTGGAATTTGAAACTCAACTTTCTAACAATATTATAATTTAATTACAGTAGTGATGGATAATACTAATTCAAGCTTTAAATATAATTCCTTTAACCTTTAGTGAAAAGTGATCATAAGCCTAATTAAAAAGTAAAACTGTACTTAAATATCGATCAGAAAGGACGATGAGTGCTTTCTTCATAATATATTATACTATGTACAATGCAATAAATAGAGTGAATTATACACAAAAAGTGTAATGAATATTAAGTATAAATGATTAAAAAATAATATAAAAAACAGATTTATAAAATACTACTTTCCTAACTAATTAATAAGGAAAACATGAGAAAAATAAAAGAGTTGCGAAATTCTACGAATCTCTATTTTTAAAGGGATAACTACACTTCTGATGCACAAAATTGGAATTAACTACACTATATTTATAGTATTTTAGACTAATTGGCTGAAGAGTTCAAAAGATAAAAAGCAAGGAATTTGATAGATTCAATTACAGTCACATTTCACTACCTACTTTCTAGGCATTATTATTATACAAATCCATATCTATACATATTCTGCATTTGAGTAAATTTTCTTTATTTTAAATTAAGTGGTGGTATAACTATAATATTTATTGAACTCTTCATAAAGAATTCTAGAGATTATGAATATTTAAAGATTAATATGGATTTTATTACCTTATAATCTCAGTTAAAATATTTACTTTCAAATATATAATGAAAGTTCTTTGCCTTTGAAAGGATTTAATATATTTTTATTATTTCTATATATCATTAATTTGTTTCTTTAAAAGCAATGAGATTCAAATTTCTATTAGATTCATGTACAGTTCTTCTTTCATTAGTGATTAATTCTAGGGAGTACTTGCATGTGAAGTATACAACTGACTGTAGCAACTAACAAATGAAATTATTAAATGCTACTGTTTAGTATTTAAACCTTTCAAAAGGAAATCTTGTTGGAAACCTATTCTGTGATCAGCTCAAACTATCTTGCAATTTATTTCCATATTCCTTAATATTTAAACTTTTAACTGGACATAACAATATAACTTGAGATATCCTTATTATAAATATTCATTGAGGATGAAATTTATTTTTTTAATAGCCTAGTTAAGGATAAACTTTTAGCTATAAGTAGCTCTGAATAATCTCAAAAACAATGAACATGCTAAAACTTAGTCTCTATTAGAGATTAAACTTAAATATTTAGATACTCAACATGGAATTTCACTCTACAATGTAAGATTATGATGATCTTTTGAAAAAGACATCACAAGAATAATCATGCACATACTTTGGCGAAGGAACTTTATGGTTTCCTCTCCTCGGGCCTGTCCCAATTGAGCTGACCCGAGTTTCTTCTGGGTGTGCGGCCCCAACCACACTTCCCTCTGTCTCCAAAGCCCCTTTGGTAACGTGCCTGTCCATGACTAAAGGTTCTCTTGGAGAAATGTCTTTCTTATCACTACTTGAAGCTCTTCCTATATTTCCCACTGCTCTTCGTTTCCCTAAATCTCCTAGACTTTCGTACACATGGAATGCTGAGTGGGGCGTTGTCGGTGGTGCCGAGGCCGGGGGTGGGTCCCTGAATGGTTCGGGAGGTAACTTTGGAATGGCTGCAATGGCTGTCAAGGGTGTGGGTGCCACGGGAGTGATCGCTTTTGGGGGAATGGGAGGGGAAGGATCTTCTCTCTTGGTGCTTGCAGTCTCCTTCTTTGCCACGGCAGATTCTCCAGCAGTCCCTCTTGGGAACAACGGTGGGTCACGGAACTGCTTAGGGGGTGGAAGGGGAATTTCTTCATAAGGGTGCCTACGACGGGGCACCGTCAGTTCCTTTAGTTCCTTCCGAAGCAATGGCTGTTGTGGTGCCTGGGAACGTGGCGTCTGAGGAGGTGGCATTGGGGGGTCGGGATCCTTGCTCGAGGGGGCCTGCAGCTCCGACGCCGACCCCAATGCCCTCTTCTTTCCCAACTGCTCCAGTTTGGCACGGAGCAACTCTCCGTTTAGGGCCCTCCTGGAGGCGATGGCCGCGGCCTGCTTTGCCGCAGACGTCGTGGACTTTGTCCTCGGGGTGACGTCGCTCTCCGGGCTGAGCTGTCCGCTCGAGAGATCTCCGGAAGTCCGACGGCTGGAATTGGATACCCATCCGCTCTGTTCGGAGGTCACGTCACCTCCGGCGGACGACGGAGACGATGGGGGAGAGGAAGATCCGGAAGAAGACGGCGAAGAGGGGGGCGGCGAAGTCGGAGAGGAAGAAAGGGGGGAAGAAGACGACCTGCGCGGCGACTTTGCGGACGCTATCACAGCGGCAGACTTGGCCTGAGCCTTCTTCCGCCTCGGTTTCGGTTTACTGGATGGTACCGATGGGATTGGTGGGGGAGCAATAGGGGGCGGTTCGGTGGGGGTCACGTTGTTCGGGAGGATTGTTGCGGGTCCGGTGGGCTCGACGGAGAGAAGGGCGTGGTCGGAAGCACTGTAAAGTCCGACTTGGATGCTGCTCAAGGTGGGAGTATCGGCGGATGCGGCCGGCGCAGCGGTCAGGTTGGGCATGGACTCGCTCGCAAGGTCTGCTATCATTGGGGGCATGGCGGGCGAGAGGACACCGGAAGGAGATAGGGGAGGCACGGACGCGACGCCTCCGGCGGCTATGGAAGACCTCCTCCTGGATGGTTCCCAGTGAATGGCCGGTACCGAGAGGGTGCTTCGGGAATGCTTGATGGCGTGGCTCGTCTTGCACTTGCTGCCCGACTGCCCCGATCCCTTCGCCCTCGCTGGCTTCCCACCCACGGCGAAAGCTCCGCTCAGCTCGAAGGGGACGCTGGTGCTCTGCTCAAGCCTCCGGTAACCAAGCAGGACGACGGAGTCCGACGAGGCGTTGCCGTTTGAGGTCCCGGACGACGTGGACGAGGAGGAGTGGTTGTGCGGACCGGTGCCGTTAGCCAGCCTCAGCTCCAACCTCAGGCTGTTTTTCAGCTTCTCCTTCAGGGTGGGTCGGAATAAGAGCTGGGAGGAGTGGGATGGCGCTGGAGGAGGTTGCTGGGCCGGGACGTGCCTTATTACGCAGTCCGTGCTCCTTTCCCTCCTGATGTGCTGCTGGTTAGCGTGGCAGCGGGGACTGCCGCGTTGCTGTTGGTGAGAGTGGTGGTGAGGGTGCGGAAGGGTGGCGGGGGCGGGGGGCGGTTCCACCCTCTGGGGGGAGGGCTGCACGAGGGGAGGCGAAAGGAGAATGGCGGACGTCCTGCGGCTGGGCCGGGGGAGGGAACTGGCGAATCCGGAGGCGGCGGCGGGTGCGGAAGAGGGGAGGAGGGGAGGCGGCGAAGACGCCGTCAAGGCGCTGGCGGCATTGGCGCGACGCGTCGCCGCCGCCCTCCTCCCTGGACGGGTGACGGTGGCGCCGGCGGCCGCGAGGGCGGCTGCGGCTGCTGCTGCGGCCGCCGAATTGTTTCCTCTGGTTTCAAGTTCCGTTCTCAATTGGTCGAGAGATTTGCTATGCGAGGGAATTGACTTTCGTAGGCCTTCGCCACACAGCAGTGGATCCATCCTTACCTGCTGTTGGTAAGCATGTGGATGGGGATGCATCTGCAAGAAAGAAATGATACATAATTATACTATCGCCAAAGTGATGGATGAAGCTAAAAAGGTTTTGGAAACTGGAACAAAATATCCTCAGTAGTAGATTTTTTGGTTCACTCATTTTTCTAAAGAATTTGTCAATTTAAATGCTTGTTGATACTTTTTATTACATGTGCGAAATTTTAATAAACTTAGTCTCCACTTTATTATTAATCACATGCTGAAAAACTATATAACATTTCATGCAACATTTTGTGTAGAATGTTATAAAAATTTTCATCTTGTAATTGGTGACACCGATAAAGTAATTGTTTTGTGTTTTCTATGATATTGTGTAATCACTAATATTATTCTAAATATCATTATGTGCTAATTTACAGATATAGTTTTAGTAAGGGATTCCACAACATATATTTCATAAAGCAGGACTTCATAGTTTATGTAATTGATGCTCTTTCATTTTTTAAAATGCTTAATTACTATAAAATGTAATTCAGATAAAAATTTTCAATTGTATTCAATAAATTTTTCTAAAACTAAGTTTAGAGGAAATAATTAATGCTGATAATGTGGAATGCTTTTTAATGCTCTTAAATATCTGATACTGTTGTCCTTTATTTATACTATAAATTCTTTCATCTTGTATTTAGGTGTGTGATAATTTTTTCATTGCCTTCCAACAGGGTTGGACTGGCTTGGCGGGACACCGGGACATTTATTTCCCGGTGGGCCGGAGCAAAAATGGGCCGGCGGAGCGGAGCCGATCAGCTGTTAAAACCGTAATTTAATAATTTTTATATCCGCAAATCAAGAAATATGGAGGAACGGATTTCATGTCCGTTTTTAACTGAGTTTTCTCGAAGTTATATTTCCAAATCTTTTACGTCTCTCACTCCTTTCATCATTGCCTCTCACTATTTCAGTCCTTCCATCCCCTATTGTGTACTTATAGACAAGTCCAGAGATTTCTCCGAAAGTCAGCATCTTTCCCCTCTCCTGTCCGAGTAAGTTATGGTGATCCACAATCATCAATTTTCATATAAATTTGCAAAACTTTAAAAGATATCCAAGATATTCCATCTCAAACTCGTTTCACCGCATCCAATCTTAAACAAAATCTATTTAAGTACGAAATCATATTAACTGCTCATGTTTATTTAAAATTATTTTCAAGTACAACAAGTCTTTCGAAATATTTGCAAACTAATAATATGGTATTATCAAGCGCTTTTGCTATGGTTCATGCAACTGTGAAAACAATATCAGATGATATTAATAAATTTTACAGAAATAACAATATTGAGTGATAAATTTGTCACATTTATAAATGAAGAACTAGAAAATGATTCTGAAAGTTCTTCATGCCTTCAAGTGAAACAAAATTTTCAGGTAACTCGAAACAAAATACAAATATAAAAGTATTGAAGAAATTAATTCGGAAAATCTTAAAAAATTCGAAAAAACATTTTCAAACGTAATTTCCGACTTTTATAAACGCCTTTTAAATAATAATGATTCTATAAAAGAGTTAAAATTTTTTTAATCCGAAGTTTTTAAAGAATGATGCTAAGAAATCAGTTTTTGTTAATCTTGAAAAATTAATGAAAAAATTTTCAAGTATATGATTAAGTCGCAGAGTACAACGATTTTGCGCAAAAATAGATCTTTTTAAAAAACACAGTCCCTTATATTTATGTCACTTCAGAAGTTCATGAAGAAAATGTACTTGAAGATAATTTTGATGATATTTTTGAGTTTCTAAATGATGATAAAATGACAGAATGTAAATCTTGTAAAAAATTTTTATTTGTTTTTTCAAAGTAAGTATTAAATAAATATAACTTATACAATTCTGCTTATAACAATATTTATAAAGCATATATAACTATACTTAATTATCTGTTATGCATGTTTATTGTGAGAGAAGTTTCAACATTTTAAGTTATATTAAAATTAAATTATGAAATAGACTTCTTCTTCATCTAAAGGCTAAGCCTTGTCGCTGCAACCATGAACTCCTGTCCTCTGCCATTCTCTTCAGCATCTCATATTTATCAACTCCCATCACTGACTTCACATCATCTAGGTATTCCTTTCTTGGTCTGCCTCTTCCTTTCTTCCCTAACAGTTTTCCCTCCAAGAAGTTCACAATTAATCCATTATGTCTATTCACATGGCCTAAAAATTTTGCCTTCCTTTCATCCATTCCTTTAATCAGTTTCCTTTCTTCTTTTACTTCTTCCAAAACTTCAAGGTTTGTCTTTCTCTCTGTCCAACTTGTCTTTATCAATCTTCTCCATATCCACATTTCTGTCCCTTCCAGACGGGACCTCTCCCTCTTTCCTAACATCCAACTTTCACTACCATAAAGTAAGGTACTCCAGACAAAAGCTTTTGCAAAGGATTTCCTTACTTCCAAATTCATATGACTGCTTGTCAGTAGATTCCTTTTACATTGAAAATCTTGCTTTGCAAGTGCTATTCTTCTCTTCACTTCCTGCAAGCATCTATTGTCTTTAGTGATTGTACTACCTAGGTAGCAAAACATCTTCACTTGCTCAATTTCCTGATTGTCTATTGTGATTTTTGATATTGTCCCTTCATTACTTTTGCCTATAACCATCAATTTGGTTTTCTTGACATTTATCTTTAATTCCCACTGTTTTAACATGTCCGATAATACTTCCAGCGTTTTATTCATTTCTCTTTTTGAATCACTGAATATTACAATGTCATCTGCAAATCTAATGCAGTGTATTCTAACTCCATTTATTTTAATGCCTTTTATCTTTTCCTTCATAACTTCTATACTTTCTTCAATGAACATATTTAACAAATATGGAGATAGATGACATCCTTGTCTTACTCCTTTCCTTATCTTTGCTTCACTCTCTAATCTATTTGTATTTAATCTTGTAGTTTGATTTAGATAAAGCTTGAAATAGACTAGAAGATCAAAATGTTGATTCTTTTAACACTATGTCGGCAAACAGAGATATTCTGGTCGAACTAGAAAATGATCAAGTAATAAAAAATTAAGGAGTTTGACGACAAATTGTAAATTTAATATAATACTTATTATTTATATTTTCACTTAATATTGTGTAAATTAAAAGTTACTTAAATATTGGAAAATTTAAAGACAATGTAAATTTTATTTATTTCTTTCAAATGTCTTGTAAAAATGTTTGCTTCTTTTTATATTATAATAATAATTAAATTTTTGTTACTAATAAATGTTTACATAATATGAATTTCATTATTTCATGCTATCTACCGGTAAGTTATACTTGATCGAATAAACATATATAGTTTTGTTCCCTTTTATAAATTTCTTATTTATTATGAAAATGTTATGGCCAATACAATGCAAAAATCCAGAGGGAAAGGGGGAGGAGAGGAGATTGGGGAGGGGAGATGAGGCCACTGATCTCGATTTCCTGGTATGAAATTGCTTCCCAGTCCAACCCTGCCATCCAACATAAATTTTCATATGGAAATGAAATTGTTAGTAGTTTGTTTATTTTATTTGGCAAAAATCCACCTAAAATCAATAAAGTCCAATTATTTATTGATATAGTTATGGAATCTTTCACTTGCCTCATATTTTGGATGCAATGGAATTTGTGGGACATGTTGCCTGAAGGCAACAGGAAGTGGAGCAGTGGGTTTTGGGGCTTGATGTGCTGGAGTGACAGCCCTTCCTGAGGTAATGGTGACTGCTTCTGTGGGGAGAGGTTGACGAGGTCGTGCCGGTAAAGGCTGCTTTGCTGGGGTTGAGATCTTGTGTGATCGTGATTCCAGTATCTCGACGATTCCACAGCTACAATCTTCCGAGGAAGCTGTGATGGTTGTGGCACCAGTACTGAGTCTAACTGAAGCACTACCATCATTAGAGGATGCTACACCAGATGACCCAATGACCCCTAACGGAGAGGCACTCAAAATCCCATCGTGTTTTTTATCTAGATCTCCTGTACTAAGGAATGGTTCTGGAATGTCAGGAAAAAAAACAATAAAGTAAAAATGTGATAATTTTACATCCAGGAATGTCTGTAATATAGCATAATTTTTTGGAATTGCATTATAGGAAACAAAAAACAATGAGAACGTTTTCAATTAATTCTTCCTAAAGGCATTTACCTCAGAAATAATTGTTTTCTCTTTCTCAAGATTGTTATAACGTTAAAAAAGGGAAATGGAGACTACGGTGTACAGATTGGAATTAAAATTTAAAACTCCTTAACCGTAAATTTACCCAGAGGGCACTCACACGTCAATAAGAAATAAGGAAAATTAAAATTATACTTACAAGTTTGCAGGACGATGATGGCCTACAGGGACCTGTTGTCAAAAACTAGCTTAAAAAAAGAAAAAGAAAACACACACGCACAAGCACTCTGGAAATCTCTAGATACGTATTTCGGGAGCTATGCTCCCATCTTCAGTAGCTGAAGTCGTATGAATTGTTTGTGTTTGGTCTTGTGTATTTATGTGTTCCGGGTAAAAGTGAAAGGAGGGCAGAGGGGTGGGGGAATTCTTAACGGTTAGCGAGTAGAGGGGTGAGTAAGGGATGGGTCCGCGGTCGTTATTCATAACCGTCTCTTTGAATTTGTTAATGAAAATACTCTCGTAAGCGTCTAGTTTCCAGTCGGTTTGTGTTGATTTTAAGAGAGACATGTTTTCGATTTTAATTGGGTGATTGTTTTCCTGTATGTGTATTGCGACGCTAGACCTGTTAAACCTATTGTGTTTGAAGTGTGCAAGGTGTTCTTTGAACCTGGTTTCTAGCTTCCGTTTAGTTTGCCCTATGTAGACTTTCTCGCAGTCTGTGCAAGCGATTTTGTATATGCCGGATCTTTGTAGAGTCGGGATCGTGTCTTTTGGATTGTGTAGTAAGTTGGAGAGTTTGTTTTCATTCACAGGTACTGCTTTAAGGTTCTGTTTTGAGAAGATGTTTGATAAACCGTTTGTGATGCCTGGGACGAAGGGGATTTTTACGTATTTTGGTTTTTTGGGGGGCGTGCTTGTGAGAGTAATCTGTTTTTTCAAAGAAAGACTGCGCTTGTGTTTGTGTAAAATATTCTCTATCATCTGAGGGTCGTAACCATTGATTTTAGCGCATTTTTTGATATATTTTAATTCTGTGAGGAAATCAACTTTAGAAAGAGGAACCTGTAAGAGTCTATGTACCATTGAGTGGAATGGTGCTAATTTATGTGAAATATGGTGGTTGGAATCAGAGGGAATGTACGTGTCTGTGTGTGTGGGTTTGCGGTAAATCCCGAACTTGATTTGGTTGTTTTCTCTTTTTACGAGAAGGTCAAGAAATGGCAATGTATTTTGTTTTTCAACTTGTGCTTGTGCGTGTGTGTTTTCTTTTTCTTTTTTTAGGCTAGTTTTTGACAACAGGTCCCTGTAGGCCATCATCGTCCTGCAAACTTGTAAGTATAATTTTAATTTTCCTTATTTCTTATTGACGTGTGAGTGCCCTCTGGGTAAATTTACGGTTAAGGAGTTTTAAATTTTAATTCCAAGATTGTTATAAGCATTAGCTTCAGAACAGTTAGTCTTATTGGAATGAAATTCTAATGATACTCTTTCTTTTTTCGCTTTTTGTAGAGATATACCCTAAACACATTCCTTCGGAGGATCAGAAAATAACTGTTTTTATAAAAAACGATATTGTATACAGTAAAATCAGTTCATCATAGCAATCTAAGTATTCTTTCAGAGGAGGGTTTTAGTTTGAGACAAAAAGAAACTCCTCCTCCTCCAATGTATTACCTGACTTACGGGTGGCAACTGAACGTCGCCTAGCAAACTCTGATACTTCTTGGTATTGGTCCTCAAAGATAATAGGCAGTGTTGAAGCATCACCATCCAGCTCAGTACATTGAATTGGCAGTGGTGGCAAGGAGGCTAGGTAGCGCGAGCGCCTTAAGGACTCGGATGCTGCCAGGTAACTTTGGTAGTAAGTGGCATCATAACAGCCAGCAGCTGACTGGCGAGGATTGTCGATCACAAAAAATGCCTCAGCAAATCGCTTTACCTAAGAAAATCAAAATCAATACTGATCATGGGTTAGCATTTCTCTTTCATACATGCAAATTTTACCTTAAAAAATAATTTCAATAGTTTCATTATGATGTATCATCATCATCACCATATCTTAGCTGCAGTGAATTATTTTCTTATGAGGATTTTTCTTAAGTAAGAAAATGTTTGAAAATTTTGCCTCTACAATTTTATTTGATCATCTTTTATATATTTGAACAAAATTTATGTTCCTTCCAAGACTTTCGGGATTCTACCACGTGTTGTTTCTTCTAGTGATGACTGTTTCGCCTCCATTCCAGGTGGCATCTTCAGGTCAGACCTGAAGATGCCACCTGGAATGGAGGCGAAACAGTCGTCACTAGAAGAAACAACACGCGGTAGAATTCCCAAAGTCTTGGAAGGAGTACGAAAACACTGCGGAAGCCTTCGTATTAAAATTTATGTTATGAAACGATACTTGCAATTCCAGATATACATGACACCTGCATGAAAATTATAGAATTATAGATAAATTAAACTTAGTAATGCTATTATTTATTGTTTTCTGCAGTAAATAATTGAATTACTAATGGTTAAATCAAAACAATTATTACATTACAATTCCGATTATCCGAGGTTCTGTATTATCTGAAGCACATGAGAAATAATGTAGCGAAGTATCATTTTGAAAATCTGCGATTGAAAAGTATCATATTTGATACAATTGTATCAAAGTTGCCACATATAAGCCTACATATTGAATGTAGATATTGGGAAATAGGTGACGGCTTTCGTTAATGATACGTCACATGAAAGTTGGTACTTATTTTCTGATAAGTGCAATATTCCATATTATCTGAGTTTTTGATTATCTGAGGTTGGTACAACCCTATTTGACCTAGGAAAATCAGGAACCTACTGTATGGTCAAATAAAAATATGTATTTAGTGATTCATGCATAGGATTACAGATATATTTCAGAAGTTTCTATAAATTTTATTGGAATCAATCTATGGCTCACCCTGAGATTATGATGATGCCTGGCAAGGTGCTGATGAACTGGGTCTTTACAAGTAAAGGCTTCAAGAAACTGTTGCCATAGCAGTATATTCTCAGCACATAACTGTGCAATATCACTGTTAGCTAATGCAACAAATTCTTCCTCCACTTCTACCATCTGTGAAACCAATGCAATTAAATTCACATATAATCATTTAAAGAATTTAATTTAGGAGATTTATATGTTTTATGATGTAACCAGGGCCGTAGCATGAATTTGAAAGTCAACTGGCTCAAGCAGTATCTTTCTAGGGGTGGCATTATAGCAGTGACATCGCCAATCTGAACCTATTTGTTGTGAACTGGGGTGGTATTTTGTCTTTTTGCCTCAGGTGGCAGACTTCCATGCAACGGCTCTGGATGCAACCTTTGAAAAAGATTTCCATTAAAAGAAAAATTTATATATAGCAATATGCAAATCAAGAAATATACAGCAACTACTGGAAAACATATTAATTATATTCATGCTTGCTTAATTGATTTTAGTACATAATGATAAATTTTCCTTCAAAGAAGTTTATCAACTGTTAAAATATTAGAAAATCATAATACATAGCTGTAATAATTTCTTTTAAAAAGATATTTCAAAATGAGATATTGTTTCTAATAATATCTTTTTATTATGCATTTTCGAGTGAAATGAATGCAATTGGGTATTACAAAATATCCTCTGGAAAATCTAACTACATTATTGTGATAAACTGAGAAATAATATGAATAAAATACAGCCTTAAATTTTCATCCTTTGCATTGTAATGGCAAAGAAAATAAACAATTAGTATATGAAGTGCTTAGATATCTTTTCTATTAGGAGTGTGTTACCATATCTGTTTACTGCCTAAGAAGCCTTTGTATCTTTATAAAACACCCAGGACAATAAGTTCTATTTTTGTTATGAAATAGTATTGTAATAAATCTTGGTCATAGATGTTTTGGACAGACTCTGAAGAGTTGAATGGTTATCATAAAATTTAAAGGTGAAAGTGTTCTTCAATTTTGTAAGTAAAATAGTTGTATGTAAATATATCAGATTAAACAGAATATCAATGAAAAGCAGGTAAGAGTCAATGTGTCAAAATGTATCCATAAAATTTGTTTTATTTTAGATATTCTTCTTACCTTCAGCCTGTCCCACTGAAAATCTGCACTAGTGATTTTATTGTTCAATAAAAGAGAGGTAGGTAATCGCTGTTGGTAATGCTGGTTGCTTGTTGCCTGATTGGTGTTCTTTTGGCAATCCTATGCACAACAAAAAATTTCATGATCATATTAATTCAAATTGATCAAAATAAATGACAAATAAATTGAAAAAATTTATAATCCTTTTAATGTTGTGTAAATCTCTTATTGTTAAACTTATTAGTTTTTGCAGTGCTCTATATTAAAAAAGAATAATTTTGATTGTAGGTAAGTAATCAGAAATCATTCTAAAAATAAACAGTCAATCTTTTTCATAAACCTTATTTAACCATCAAGATTGATAAAATGTATCACAAAATTTTCATCTATTAAAAGTATTGGAACAAAGATAAAAAGTAATTAATTAATTAATAATACAGTTAGTTAGCCATTTTGTTGCTTGTCCCTTTATCTTAGATTTAAAAAATATTTTTAAAATTCATGACACCTCCTTTTCCTCATAAGGAATTCTAGATATTCTGAAGAAAATTTGAGCATTTATAGACACCATTAGATCTTTACTTCATACTTTGCCGAATTTGATAGATGCAAAAATCTGAACTCATATGGATTTTGATGCTTGAATTCTTTCCATGTTCAATATTAATAATGTTTAAAAGTTTTATTTTACTTTTATATTGAAATTATCCTTATATGTTTAGGTTATGATAAGAAAAATTTCAGACGTCTTTACCACAAAATTATGAAATCTCTTATTATAAATTGGCTCTATATATTGCCTTATTTACTTTTCATATCAGCATATCATGTTTTGTTCTTAAAATCTGGATTCAGTTTTTTTATGTAATTGAAAAGGCTGTGTTATTACCAATGGACATACTTTTACTTTCATCCAATAATAAGATTTTTATAATTTTTATTATAATATTTGGAAAATCCAAAGATTTAAACTGTGACCTAGCCTATTCCATGTTAATAAAAAGTTATTTAGCTGGATAGGGCAGTTCAACTATAATTCCAAATTTGTTCAAGAAGTCATCAATTCACCTACCGATTGTAATGTCTGAATTTCTAATTTTATTTTATATGTGTAATAATGCTGGTTTTTCATTTGTATTTGTATTTAACATTATTCTCGACCTATTATAAGCTTTGTCTACATAGAAATTCTTTATAAAAGGATTTATTTTGCCATTATTCTGTGCGATGTTATTATGCAAGATGTAATTGCTTTTTACATGATACTAAATATAACTTCTCTGACTAAAATCATACCAAGTGAAGCTTCATGCACCTATTTCTGTTCACAAACATACAGTGATGTGGACCTTATTATCTTGAAAATTTAATTCTCAAGCATATAGCACCCTTCATGCAATTTTTAAGGGCAAGAGGTTTTATCATAAGATTTTATGTAAGATAAATGAATTTTTGTTCAGGATTTATGGGGATATACATATATTCTAGCATATTTGCACTAAATGGCACTTTCTAAATAATTTTCACGCCAATAAACTAAAATTTTATGATATTGCTCTTTAGGTTATAAGCGCAAGTGCCATAAATGCTGGTATGGGCTTATGTTTTTGCAGTTGGTAAACATTCACCTGTTATCCAACTTACTTTGGTAAGGTCAGTTAGGTTTCCCAGCCTTTGCAAGCAATCTTGAAGTTGTTGCTGTGTCTGAGATGTTTGACCCTGCTGTTGTGTACCCTGCCCACTTCCGGAATGAGATGACAAGGGGGATGCCCCTTGCTGCTGCACACGCTGTTGCTGCAACTGAAGTTGCTGCTGCTGTAGTTTGGCCTGCTGCCAAGCTGGTAGTAGTCTCATGAACTCCTGAAGCTTTCCCTGAAGAGATTCATAGGCAGCAAGCAACACACTACACACCTCTCTGTGGACATGACGAGCATGGGATAACCTACTACTGCTGCTGCTGCTAATGCCTCCCCCACTTCCCCCTGTACTGCTTCCCATAGATGTACTCCCGCATCCAACGGGTGACGAGGAAGAAGATGAGCTTACACATTTAGTTGTGCCCTGAAATCCATTTTTGAGTTAACATGAATTCTGTTTATCTTTTTATATTGAAAATACTGTTTGAAGTATACATTTAATAGATCATTTTTAGCAGTTTAAATGAAAGGAATAACTTCTATATTTAAAAAATAATGAACAACATTTAACATCATATTCATCAAAAATAATTAGCTAATTAGGTACCATGAAGAAAATTCCCATTGAAATTTAAAACATAAACACTGGTCTCTTTCTTTAATGCCAATATATTATTTCAGGAATATTTTTGATATTTCATTTATTTTGGTGTATTAAGTATAAAATATCCATGCAAGGGGTTGTTTCATATCAATACAGAGATAGTAAAAACTCAGTTTACAAACAAGCAAACTTTAAACTAAGTTTTGGCACATTTAATTTCCATTCCAAGCATGTAAAGACTTATACACAGAAAGAAAAGAAAGTTTTTTAAAAACTCTTTACTGAAAAAATATGAAGCAATATATCACATATTGAACCAGTGGTGATTAAGGAAAAAATTACTACCTCATATGAAAAAAGGTGCAAATTTAGGTGAATAAAGCATGTACTAGTGTTTATTCTACTTTCAATAAGCATTTTTTACAGGAAACAATTACAGTGAGAAGAAAACAAACATTTTATTAAAAGCATTTCCCATTTCCAACCTTGTTTTAAAGATTTAAGGTAACAATGCCATTACTGAAAACATCTGTTAATTTTATGCAAGTGATAAGGAATCAGTCAAGTTTGAAATGTTTTTGACATTAAAAAAGATTGATATGTCTTTAATATTAGAAAAAGAAGTGTATTATCCTTACTTGAAATGATCCTGCTTAGAGCCTTGTGATTAGCTTTTTCAAAGGTTTCATATAACTGTGACAATTAACATTTCTCATCATGGTTTTTTGTTATCCTTGGTTTCTTGCTCATAATTTGAATATTTTAAACTTATATTTTGAAGTTTACCATCATTGTTTAAATTTTCAATGGGAAGAATTTGTTTAATATATGGTGCTCATGTTTGAAGATTTTAAACGTTTAATTGTTATTTGAAAAAAGTGAAAACTTATTTTGAATATCATAATTTAAAGAACATTTTCTGTATAGTGAATACAGAAAGTTAAACTTTCATTCTTAAGATTGTAATTAATGAAAAATGTTTTATTTTAAATTGCCTTGAGCTTTTATAAGCAGGCACATTGCTGTGATTGAAAAAATTGTTTTTCCTGTTTCTCTTCCTTCACTGCTAATATTTTTGGATGCCATTCTGTTTGTAGCAAAAAGCAGCTCATTGATACATTGTTAATTCAAATCTTTAAAAAGGAATCATTATTATACTTCCCAAACAAAGTTAGATGGAAGTGGCTCAAAAGTTCATTTATGAAATAATCACACTGAACTCAGATGCACAAGATGGAAATGGAAATTCATATACTTTTTTGACCTTTCCCCTCACCAGGTGTCCTCCAAAGAATACTGTTTCCATTGTGGATTGAGGTGGTTGTCGGAAGTTTAGTCTCTGAGTTGTCCCTAACCAGGTTTTACCACTACGGGGTGTGCTGAAAAATAATCCAAAATCATAAGAGAATATTGAAAAAAAAGAATTTATCATGACTAGCAGGTTTCTTAGGTTTTCATTCATGAATAATAATAAAGTATTCAGATTAAAAAAAATAACTTTTAAGTTGGTCATTTTATTAAGATCCTGAAGAAATATGAATGTGCTCATTTTGAAAACAGTTCTTTTATAAAATACCAATATTTTAGTTATCTAATTTTGGAGTTATAATGAAATGGATAAACAGATGGAATTGTTGACTGATATTAAAACAGATGGAAATTTTATCATTTAAAAAATGTAGCAAGTCAAATTATTTAATTATATCTTATAATTTAGTTTTATAATATTTGCTGATATAGTTGATTCATAATTCACAATGACACCTTGAAAGATTTAATGGGTTTTATTACAATTAATACATATTACCCCACCTTTCAATTACATATCCTGTGTTAGCCATTAGGTAGAAAATTGATCGAATTTGCAATTCACTAAACTTATCATTTACTAAAACTTATTATCACCTTATTTATTTATAACTCTTTGTTAAAAATGTAAACTAATATGCTTTAGATTTCCTTCACCAGTTTTTGAATAATAATGTAGTATTGACGTTTCTTGAGTGTGAAAACTAATTATTATTTCTTGGTGGAGATACAAACACTTTCCTGACCTAAGACTTGGACACTTTTTTCACCTTATTTTCTCAGAAGGTAAGGTATAATTTATCATCAAACTATAAATGCATTTAAGATATAAGCATCTAGATTGAAAAAAATTACTTTTGCTTTCAAAGGAGTAGGATCAATGAAGATTATTTTGGGGTGAGAATCATAATGTTATTTATTGATAAAATATGTATTGCACAAAGCAGCATCATATCAAGAACTCTCTATAATTCATTAGACAGCATTAATGGTATATTTAGGAATGGCGCTTTGATTGTGAAATACAATGAACTTTTGTCTATCAGAGTTATTTATGAAGCATTAAAAGATGTAAGACACTAATTACCAAGTTTGTTTTAAAATTTTAGAATTTATAAATACAATCATGGGTTATTCTCCAAAAAATAAAATCTGAGATAATGAAAACATAAGTTGATATTTACTCTCTCAATAGGCTTATCATTTGACCAACTATTTATAAAATTCACAAATTACCTTCTCTATATAAATTAAGAATAAGTTTCATTATGAATTATTAACCACATTATTAATAGATATATTATTAAATATTTTAGACTCATATTTTACATGCACTATGAAGAGTATTAGTTTAAACTCACCAGCTTTGTACATAGTGCAGGATACTTTTCCTGAACAGGCACCAGTAAGGAAGA
The DNA here is from genome assembly GCA_028673005.1 of Tanypteryx hageni. NCBI lineage: Eukaryota > Metazoa > Arthropoda > Insecta > Odonata > Petaluridae > Tanypteryx > Tanypteryx hageni. The sequence continues at coordinate 63,816,877 of CM054115.1, read as the reverse complement.
AAAGAAACAATGTCCCTCAATAGAAACATTTGACTGAATCACGCACTATTTAATTAAAATACAGCAAAACTTTGTTAAAATGATGAAGTGCTATGCATTGCTTGCAAAAGTGTTGCACTCACAGCTAAATTGCTTCTATATCATAAAATTTTATCTTTATTTGGAACTGAATAAGTTAATAAATTCTTGGCAAACATTAAAATAATTTAATAACATTAGAATGAAATCTATTTCTCTGAATGTAGCCAAAGATTCCATATTTTAAATTGTTAGTAATGTTTATTTTAGTGTAAATCTTAGAAAAATCTCATTTTAAGTTGTGAGCTAACAAGAAATAAAAATTTCTTAGTAAAACATTAATGGCATAAAATGTAAATTTCTTTGGTTAAAATCAGGTCATTAGTGTAATTTACATAACAGAAATAGAAAGTTTTATTTTCAGTAGTTTTTAGTCACTCGAACTTCAGAAGTCTTCAAATTTATCTTTTTAAATGATGCATAAAATACATTTCTAAATTTTTAACCATTAGTGGTCTTTATTAAGTTTGTTATAATCTAAAAAGGTTAAAGATTACTCATATAATTTAGTTATCACATTATGGCATGAAGTTTACCTTTAGATAAAAAATTTTCTAATGAAAGAATGTGGTATGAGAATGCAAATGCTTCTACTTACTTAATATATGGTTGGTGCAATGCCACTAAAGTGGCATGAACAGTTAAAGTTATGGCAGCCAAATGGAAATAATCAAATAAAACTGGAAGATGATAGTGAAGACCCTTTGTTGGTAAGAAGCGTAATAAAAGTGTCCTTCCAGATACACAGGCAATTGAGCTATGCTGTTCTGGTCCAAAAGTTTGTTCTGTGAACCAAAGTTCAACTTGAAGTTGGAAGTCAGCTCTTTCTAATGTCTCCTCAATCTAGCAAGAGAAGAATAAAATAAATTCATTATTGTTTTTACTGTATGATTCCTTTTGGAAGATTTGGCTGGGGTATCAAAGTGGAAATTTCCAAGAAAATGTTATCTTACACAAATTATTTTTGTATCAATGGCATAGCTTTGGATATTGTGTTAGAGTTTTATTGAATAACTAATAAAGAATGGAAAAATGACATTCAAATTCCATTATAAAACATGATGGATTATTAATTATTACTATGTATTTTGATATCATAAGTAAACAGAAAATATTATTTTGTTCATGTATGTATGAACAGAAATAATAATCAATAATCATAATGTTTGTCAGAGAGATCCCGTACCTGGTAGACCTCTAAACATCATGTATAGGACTGTCTACTCCACTTCCATGGGTTATATATATATAAGAAACCTATAGTGATTGCTTAAGACTTAATTATAATCTTCTCAAAGTCTGATTTAGAGAAAGTATAGTTATTAAAAATGTTTACTTAAATGTAATGAAAAGACCAAGATATCCAAGAGGAATAATTGTAACAAAATTTTCATAAATTTACTCATTTTAAACTTCTTTATCCATTTCTGAAAATGTAAGAATTTAATAGATTCTCTGGAATTTACATGATATTATTCAATTTACAGTTGAAGGAAAGCCACGAACCTTATGACTGTCCACTAGAATATGTGCACGGAAGGTCACTACATCATCTAAGAGCACCTCTTCATTACGATAGAGTATCTGGAAAGTCTTACTTACTCCAGCACCATTCACAACACAAGCCGGAAAGACAAGTTCTTTCCCCACTGCAATAAGACCAAAAAGTAAACATTATAACACTCAGAAAAGTTTAATATGCTAATAACAGTAAGATTCTTTAAAAAAGTAGCATGATCCAACAAAATTATGCTAACGTATTAATCTTGAACAACGAATTAAAAATTAATTGATAATTCTTTCATTTTGATTTTTTAAAATATTTAGTCAACTTTAAAGATAATCACGTTGATATTTAAGATATAAGATTCTTTGAAAATTTTTATTTCAATGTTCTTTATGAATAAAATGAAGGTAGAGACTAGTGATATTTGATAGTTTTTTAATATGACAATCTACTCACATTGATTACGTGCTAGGTTAACCTCCACCTTCACAGGCAGCTTAGGAGATACTCTGAGCGCAGTCCGAACTTGGTAGAAACTGTGGAACAAGGAAATCTTATTTAAAAATGGGTTTAACATTGTTAAATTTTGCATCTAATATAATAATACAAAAGGTAAGAACTTAATAACTATAATTTTTACTACTTGCTCGTTTTAGTGAACTAAAAACTTTTGTTCTTATTGCTTCAATTATTATACTCCAATCTGGTAGTTGCTGGGTAAAATGTAAATGTAATAAAATGGCATTCAGTAGTTTATTGCATCTAAAAATTATTTATTGTTAGCATTTATTTGTATTTAGTATGTCCGGTTTAATTCGGTATAGTAGAATAAAATATTAATCGAAGATTTTTTAAAATTTTCTCCCCTTTTTTTGTTAAATTTTGATATATTTTTCGCACCCCTATAGGTGTGAATGAATTTTATGTAATTACGTTATGTTTTCGTTCAATGTATGAAATATTTAGGATATGATATATTAAAAATAAAAATTTTTCAATAATTTATCGCTGTTTGGTAACCTCCAATTACCATTAGTCAATGCCGATTTACTTGAGTGAGCTCTAACTATTGAGGCATAACGCCTCGGATGGGCGCTAAATTTCTATCCACTTTGTTTTTTTTCACGGCGGCCCATTGATGGTCCGTTAGACCATACATGGAAAACTCCTGTGGTAAGGCATGTTCAACTTTGACGAAATAATATTTTTTTTCGACTTTTGAGCAAAGTTGATGTTTGGAACCAAGTGGAATAACGGTGCTTGGTATTGAACATCGAAAATGTGTGCCGCAAAGAGGCACTCTTCATGGAACGTCAAATTTTCAAGTATATATATTAGTTAAAAATCAAAGCGGGAGTAGAAGTTTGCTTAGTCAAGAGAGCGACAAAATTGCTGTCTTACGTTTTACAAAATGACCAAGGAAATTGTGAGACAACATTTCTCTAGAGTAAACTTTAGCATAACGCGTATGATTTACAGAAGCAATCACGGAGCGAGGAATCTATGATATACAATACAAAGTGCAAACACCGGCAACCTTGGGACTTAAGAGATTGCCGATTTATGAATTTTTACGGTTTTTGGACAATATATAGCCTAACCATGAATTATCGAATAAGGTTCATATAGATTGAGGTAAAAATTAAATATGAGAGTATAGAATAATATAGTTCCATTTCCTTACCGAAAGTATATTTCTTTGTCGTATACAAATTACCGTATAGAGATTAGGACTGTGTGATTTTAATTTACTTCTAGTCGGAGGTTAAGCTGCTAGCGATTAGATTTTCGATAAAGGACAATTTTTTGCGTCCCTTTCATTATGTTTTACGAAAATGTAATGGATGGCGAATCAGCCTCGCGGCCTATTATCGAAAAATGTCATGTAATTTCAGTTCTTTCGTGTACTACTTGGGCTTTTCTGTAATAAGTTTTTCTTTAAATTTTATAACCAGTTTGGCTTTAAAATGTCTGATTTTTGGGCTTTATACTCTTAAGAATGCCACGGCTTTATTAACAGACGAAGTTGAAGCTATGGCATTTTGTAGGTACTCATTTTCCCAGATTTGATGAAATGCCGCTAAAGCTAATGCAAAGAGAGTTATTTTTAGTATTTACGAAAGCGCGAGGGTTTCTGTTGTTTTATCGTAGCGCAGCAATCGAAGGTAACACAGTCGATGAATCGGTATGCTGCTTCGTCGTTAAAAGGGAGACCGAATGAAATCATCTCGTATGGAACTCATCACTGGAAAGTGGCTACCTTAAATTCATTCCATAGAAATAAATGCATTAATTTATTTAATAAAGAATCTTAAATACGCATAACGATGCCGGTAAACAGTTATGTATCGATAGTCATTATAACTGATTAGAAAAATGGTGAAAATTTCCCGCAAACTTGTACAGTACATACTTTGTCCGGAGAGCGTGGACTTAGTCCTAAATCCCGTGCGCCTACAAGAGAATTCGCGAGTGCATCGATTCCTTGTGAAGAGGTAACGTATCTTGAAGCGAAGTGAATATTGGATAGGAGGGAAAGGAACAACGAATCAAATCAGATCGAAAGATAAGTCGATAAAAACCTTCTTAACAGCGAGATTTTTTTTAACGCATGCAGCATGGGGGGAAAAGCGTATCAACGATGTTAATGTTTGCTATTATTGGAAGAGGATGGAAAAGTGAAAAGCCGAAAGCGGTCGTCGATGCGGTTATTCGAAAAGAAGAAAGTTGAAAAGGATCGACTCGCGGAACGCGGGAAGATGTGAAGATAAGCGATACGGTTGGCGGCCGTTCGGAATGTTGAAGGGTAAGTCTTCTTTTCCTTACTTCCTCATTTACGAAGAATGTAAAGAGAGAATTTCAATCGCCAAGATATGCTCTTTTTAGGTGTCCTCGTGTCCGAATTTTTTTTTGCAACTCCGTCCGTAAACCGTCGTCTTTACTCTGTTGTTTTCGATCTGTCTTATGTCGTCTAAGGGTGGCTCTAGAGGTTAGAAGTCTTAACAGAGTCGGAAGAAATCTCGTATTTTTAAAGATCATCGACCGTAATGAAAATCTTGCTGGAATGAACCACATGGTGCAAAAATAGAGGATATTTTATTCTTGTCGATTTTCACAAAATGCCGACGTACTAAAAAATGGCTCAAAGATTTTAATTAAAATGAATAAAAATTATAGAAAGTTTTGCCACAATCAATATTACACAGGCCGAATGTCTCAACACATAACTATATAGTATCCAGTGACAAAAATATATCGAGTGTTATGCCCAGCTACCGTCAAGTGGTCTATACAGTAATTTGACAGGTGACATTATTGTATGGAATGGAAGTATAAGAATATAAGAAAGTTTTTGCGATTTATGCGGCATTTTTTTAAAAGTAGGTATGTGCTTCATTACTTCCGCGAAAGTAGAGAGGCTTGTAATTTTTTTTAAGCCTTGGTAAGGCTCTAGTAGGGCTGTTTCAGCAGGCATATGTCATTACTTCACCTGTAAAAGTTTTCACTTTTCTACCCATCCGATTAATGCGTGAAGTAATTTCGACCAATTTATTCGGAAAAAAGAAGTCTCGATTTGTGCTACTATTTAAAGCTTATTTAAATCGGCAGTATTTCGATTCTTCTTTCCGAAATATAGTTTTTAACACGCAAAAAAAGGTTTGAATAAATTTTGTTTTCATCTCATAGCGACATTTTACTCCGCAATTCTGTAAGAGTGACTATTTGCAGGTTGCATCAAACTCCGCTGTTTTAGATACTGCCATCCTGTTATTCAATGGAACTGTTCCATGAAATCCCTTAAAGGGCCGCTGTCAAACTCCGTTTTCATTAATTTGTATCCTTGGCCCCCTCGACCTAAATGTAATAACGCTTTCATAGCTTACACGCTACTCCATTGACTAATAAGTTATTTGCCTTAGTGCAACATTTTTTTGCCCAATTATGGTCGATGGATCAATTGGAAATCCTCTGTGCTTATTTTCGCTGATTTTTAAATCGAAATGGGAACATCAAGTACTCTTAGGCCGCATACTCTAGGCATATAAGATGCGCAGTGATAATGGCTAAAATTACTTTAAACTTTTAAGAGCGAATAAGAATGTGAAATCGATAGAAATATTACAAGCAAAATAAGATTAGTATCTCTCAATTACATAAAAAACTAGACCGTGCTACCCATTGACGTTTTCGGTAATTCTTTACGCGGTCACCGAGGAATTGTACATGGCGCAGGTTTTTTATGTGCGTGGAAATGCATTTATTTTATATTGATCGTTTTTATTTAAGATGGTAGCATTTAAATATTTCACAGATTTAATAAATAAAATTCATAGGCAATTTAAGAAAATCAATAATAAATCGTAAAATGAATTCCGATACAACATATTGTATTAGGAGAGGTCTAACTTGAGCTATGACAGCCGAGAAAAATTAGTGGAGAAGCTATCAAAAAGGGCTCCAGCCGATCACTGAACAGCAACGTTTCCACATCATTCACAACCGCTATCCTGCCTTTCCGTTCGGTCGCTTCTTGTGCGTGATTTGCCAACGTCACGCACCTCGATTTACGTCCGAGCTTCGGCTACTGTAGATCAGTTAGAACAAATTGCAGTAGTATCACCAGGGCTCGACGAGAGAATTTCAAGCAGCACCTAAATTTTATTTGTGATTTTGAACTTGTAATAATATCAAACAATAATAAGAATCAAAATAATTATAAGTATTTATGAATCCGTAAATCGCACGAATTACCTTTAGGATTTCCACCTTGTCGATTTTGGTCCGAAGAATACGGGTTTAAACGACTAAAATGTAAGTAATAGTAAATAGAATAAATTGCTGATCGCTTTGCAGAGTTTTCAAGATAGTTTCGATTTCCGCGATTGGATAAAAAATAGTTTTTCTGTTCATTAAATATTTCAAAATCTCCAGGTCGTGATTTTGCTCTAATTGACAACGCTAATTGCCTTACAGTGGCTGATAATGTATATGAAATTAAAAAATGGAGGAATTTTAGTCTGGATAAGTACGTACTAGATGCAGTATTCTATAAGGCGAGCAGCTGAATAGCTTGTACGATGACGTGGATTACGTACGTTTTTTAGGCGTTCTTAAGAAAAAGTAAAGAAAATGAACGCCTTATGGTAAGGTCGCGTTCGTCGGTCCGTCTGTCCGCATGTTTCATCTCCGAAACTATTGAGTGGATTTGGTGCTGAGGACTTTTTAGGCAAAGGGCAGCAGTGGCGCAGCGAGTGGGGAGCAAAGGGAGGCAGTTGCCCCCGGGCGCAGGGCTGAAAGGGCGCAAATTCATGGACGAAAAACTAACGTTTCTGTTTATAAACAATAATAATAATATAATATATGCCGAATTAAAATGCTAGTATAGTGTGCTTGAGTTTCTATCACCAATTCTCCACATTACATTTCCCCGAAAAATTGTACAGAGCAAAGGAAGGGGGGCGCATCTTTGTGACTTTCCCCCGGGCGAAGCTACGCCACTGAAGGGCTGGGGCGGACTGAGAGGTATAAAGAGGTAATTCGTAAGGAACACGTGGTCAGCATCGCAATATTATATGGCCAGTCCGCCCCTGCTGAAGGGCAGTAAGAAAATTGCATAAATGGTCCACCTAGTCAAAGCAGGGGTGCCACCTTTACCCAAGCAGGAGTGCCACCTTTCTGTGTAAAAAAATGAACTTTCCGTTACATATCTCAGAAAAAATATTAGCTATTTCAAAAAAGCTTTCTAATATAAGCTGCAGAATTAGTTATTTAACATGATAACATATTTCATAGGCAAAGCCTCTGCTTTGCATGTATGCACACGAAGTGTGCATCTTTCCTCTCTTGTTTCCTTTCTCTGCAGCCTGTATGTGGGAAGTTGAAGTCAAACAGAACTTTGCACACGATTTGTATTCCGACCTGAGGGAGAGAGAGAGATAGAGAGGAGTTGATTTTTCTAACTACCGCCCATATGTACTCATGCCGACTTTTGAGAGTCGTTGCGGAGCCCAGAGGGGTTCGGGGTCAAGGCAATGAGATCAAGTATGGAGAGCGTTTCATTGTGGGAACAAATAGGGCATCAGAATCCGCGGGTCGTAACAAACGAGACCGAAACACCCTCGCGATAACCCGATTGAAGAGAAACGTATAAGGGGTAAAAATGATGGAGCGACGAGGTTTGTTAGAAGAAGGACGAGAAATATGCGAGAGATGATTGAATGGAAGAGAGAGACGGCTCGAGTGAAAATAAAAGAAAGAAGGAAGGAAGGAAAGGAGGGTGAAGTATAAGGGGAAACGGATGGGAGCGAGTGGAGAAGTTTAAGAGAGGTGGGTATGGGGGATGGAAGAGGGGATGGAGAGGAAGGAGAGTATATGCAGTCAATATAGTGGAGAGGAAAATGGGAGAAGAGTAGATAGATTGATAGGGAAGAGAGAGAGAGAGAGAGAGGAGATTAACTACATTAGATTAGATATGGTCTTTATTTGAGGCGAGATTGAGACTAGGAAGTCCCATCTTCCACCTAACCCCTCGTCATGACACATATATAATAATACATTCAAGAATTAACAATAATATAATGATAATACAATAACTGTAAAAAGGTAATAATTGTGTGAAAAATAACAAACAAAACCCACTGCAGGAAAACATCCACATAGAAGGTGCGTGTGAAAAACCTGCGAAACCTACTAAAGTTCACTAAACGAATCATCATATGTTGCACTATAATATATAAGATAACCATACATAGTATAGACGAAAAAGAAAAATGCAGGAAAGAAATAAAAAAATAACAAAGATAGAGGGATCGGGAGTGAGAAGGGAAAAAGATATAGGAAAATATGCAAGAGGAGGAAAAGGGGAAGAGAGGGAGGGAGAATCGGAAAGGATGATGGGAGGGAAAGAAAAGGGAAAGAGAAGTGGGAGAGAGAGATGGGAGAAAATGGGAGAGAAACATGACAGAGAGGGAGAAGGCAGAGATATAGACAGACAGACAAACGACTTTATTAAGGGGGAAATTCTAATATTTAAGGGAGAGAGAGAAGGAGAAGAGAAGGAGAGAAAAGGGATGGATAGCAAGAGAGGGGTGGAGAGGAATGTGGGGGAAAGAGAAGGGAAAGCGATATGGAAGAGGGGGAGGGAGAAAGAGAAGGAGAGGAAGAAAAGGGAGAGGTAAGAAAAAGAGAGGGTGGGAGAGGCGGAGGAGAGGGTGGGAGAGGCGGAGGAGAGGGTGGGAGAGAAGGTAGAGAGGAGAGGTAGAAGGATAGGGAAGTGGAGGAAGAAAGAGAGAGGGGTATGGGAGAAAGAGAGGGGAGAGAGAAGGCGATAGAGATAAGAAAAAGGGGAAAGAAAGATAGAAAAAGAGGGAGAGAGGGAGGAGGGAAGCAGACGAGGAAGAGAGAAGAGAAAGAGGCGGGATGTAGAGAGAAGGGAATGATAATGCTAGGGAGGAGAGAAGAAAGAAAGGAGGGAGGAGAAGCAAGGGAAATGAAAATAGAGCAGAGAAAGGGTTTGATCAGGCAGTGAAAACAGTAGAAGTGCGACAGGGGAGGAAGGTAAAAGAGAGTTGAGACGGAAGAAAAAGGAGGGAGAAAATAAAGAGGAGAATAGAGAGATGGCCGAAGATCCGAGGGAGAAGTGACGGGGTAGGGATAAAGGAGGAGGGATAGGTGAACGAGTATGGAGTGAGTTAGAGACTTTTAGAAGTAGGTCATGGAGGAATTTCTTGGTTAATGAATGTGGTATTACTAATCTGTACTGAAGAGTGACGCTGAACGAGATGCTAGCAAAGATCTACCGTTTGATCTACTCGGCTAACGGCTTCAAATTTATGTTTAATCTATCCGGTGCCGGATAGATAAATCTTAAGTCAGTTATAATGTATCGTATTCGATCGATCATAAAGATGAACATACAAAATGTTTGCAATTACTAACAGAGATCATGGTTGTTGTCATCGAAATTATTCTGATACAAGCAGGACAACCCGTTTTTTGTCCGTGTGTTTATGATTGATATCTTGAAAAGCTTCCTTAGTTCCAAAGTTATAACTTTATCTTTTTTGATATTCATAAGTTTTAAAGACACATTGAAAACCCTTTTAATATACTTCATGGATTATGTTGACGGTCTTACCACTTGCCCAAAGAATAAACAGATTATTTTACTCTTGAACATGATATGTAATACTGTTCATGATAAAAGCAATGTGCACATAAGTGAAGCCCAACAGCTATTAGCGATTTATCTTGGGCCTTATTATCCTAGCAAAAGAAACCTTTACCGGAAATTGAAGACGTTCGATTTCAAAGGTAGTCACTAATAAATATAGAGATAGGTTATGTGAAAACACAGACCTTTTGCACATCTATGTTACATTTAAATTTTCGTTTACAACAGCGATATAAAACTGAATATAAATCATAGCTATAATTCTGTTATAATTTGTCACTTAATATTCGAAATTTAAGATAGTATAGCATTTAACGCCATATTTTGTGTACTTAAATAACCAATAAGCAATTCCTCTATATCAGTGCAATTTGGATTTGTATTTCCTTAATCGGCAACAAATGGGTTGACATGAGAGCAAAATTGTTTCGATAAAAAAATTGAAATTTTGTGGTTAAAAGTTTAATTTTGGAAAAGTTCGACATGTACTTGAAATTTGACCGTAAGAAAATGAAACTTAATACTTTTGACCTATCCTGAGTTTGTCTCGAATTCGTACGATGGTTTTAAATAATTTTAAAATGGTAGCAAAAATTATGCTTCACAATTTCCTATGTTATTTAAATAGAGAAAAATGAAAAAGGAAAATAATTTCTTAAATTAAAAATTCCAATCACATCGGTTTAAAAACCCTACCTTAACGATATTATTTTTATTGCGGTTAAAAAAACCTTATTCTGTAGAAACATTTTGCAGTTGTGGAGTTGTAGTGGGACAAACATAAAAACTTTCTGAATTATATATTAGACATACGCGATGTTCTTTACTCCGTCGCTTATTTGTCACGGAAATCGATCATCTAAAATCCAATAAAATAATCTTTACCTTTTACTAGTGTATTACCGCTATATCCGTTTCCGCAAGAGAAACTTGGCCAATTTCTTTTTATTCCTCCAGTTTTTCGACATATCGAAATATTTCGGTTTCATACGGCTGTTTCTTCAACCGTGTGATGATATACATTACGGGCCGACTAGAATTCACTTCGTTTTTCGGGAATATGTCCAAATGTTTGCCCAAGCGGATAGAGATGCACTGCTGCTCACCGAAAGTATGGTAGTCTAAAAGGGAATACGGAGTTCACCCAGATAGGCATAAAGCTGCATCATATCTGCGTCACAGGAGTTTGACCTAGAACGGCGTTTTTCACAATACGGGTTGCGACCCAATACTGGGTCGCGAGGCTCAAAAGGAAAATGTGAGCTCTTCAATTCATAACCAGTTGAAATATATCGAGAATGACGAGGAAAGGAATGGTCCTATTAGGTATATGCCAATCATATATATATATATATATATATATATATATATATATATATATATATATATATAGACACATTTTTATTGCGGGTTAACGGAAACTCAAGCTAGAACGATTTTTTCTTTATGTTGCCTTTCCGTCCATTGGATAGCATGATAAAATATTTTTAAAAACTTTGATTTTCGAAATGCAGTAGTTTCATCTCCATAGCATCGCTGACGTTTCTTGAACACTATCATGAAATATGTGTTCGACAGAGAAATTGTCAGCACTAATCTACAATTTTTTTCTAGAAAACTTGTCTGGTTGAGAAAAATGTATACACCTATTTTCCTCTAACTCTTGTATTAATCTGGGTTCATCGATGTATTAATTTTAAGACCAGAAATATGTTTCGGCAATTAAACACCAAATACTCGGGTAACGAGGACGAGGCAAGAAGGTACAAAACCTCCCCCGTTCTGCCCCTTCCGTTCCAGGCTGCGCCCGAGTCAGCTGCCCCACTCCCCCCGAAGTAAATACGTGCGCTGCTGATAACTGAAACAAAGTTTCAAATCGGATTTTTATGAAGATGGGTTCCTTCAAAATGTTGTTTTAAGGGAAAATTTTTTGAAACGATGTTTATTGACGATAATAAAATTAATAGTTAATATATGTTAAGCGAATGACTTAAAATCTTTTGTTTTGGAATATATTGTTAATTTATTTCTCAAACTTAGGTAAATTGTCACGTAACGGAAAATGATGCAATTTTTAGATGAACATTTTGACCGTAAGTTTTTTCTTTTAGCAACTCGAACTCAATGACTTAATCTGCGTTCTTTTTTGGCATAATTGAGCATTTTCTTATTGGCTGATTGATCTATTTGGATTTTGTTCATTTATTTTTTGAACTGGCTGTCATTCGTTCTATTTTAGGACAGAGAAGTTCCTAAAAGCGTGATTTCGTCGAAGAGGTCCAATTTCGTTCCGGAAAGTGACGCATGTTTTTTAGTTGCCCACTTCCGCTCCAGCGGCGGGCAGGCAGGGAGTTCTTCCGCTTATAAATGCGATTTTCTTTTTTGTTTTCTAAATTAAAATAACCGAAGATAAATCTGAACCGACGCGAAACTCTTAAATCGCGGGACCTGACAAACAGTCGCAATTTTAAATTCGAATTTATTTGGCGAATTAATTTCGCATTTCACTTGTATCTATCCGCCGACGTAGATATAGATATATATGGCTTTTCTGCGCGTCCTTTTCGATGCCGTCTATAACAACCGAGCAGGTGACAGATGTGGAAAGCGGTATATAAATTTCAAACGGAAAATGTCTATCAACGCCACTTGATTTATTTTTTGAAATTCCTGCTACGGGTAACAAGTTAGATCGACGTGTTAAGTTAACGGGAGTGGAATGGAAACCGTATCTGGGAACCGCTCCCTTCCTCATATTCCGTCAATGTACTACTGATTTGATTTTAAATCACGAGTCGTACGATACAGCAAGGTTATTCCGAAACCTAATTGGTCCCAAGAGATCAATAACGCGATAATATTTGATGAGCAGAAGCTAAAAAAATGACTGATGAGGCCATGTAGCTCGGGGATTGGTGTATGGGCAGTTCATGATGTTCTTAAACATAACTAGCATATTGCCCATAAAAATGACGGGTTAAAATAGTTCTCGATTCTCCCGTTCTTTTATAATGACTTTTTAAGTTCGGCGCCACAGTCGAGCGTGACAAGTCGAGCTAGCTCATTATATTATAACATTATTGAAATACCATACGGTCTATGACAATTCTGAGGAAAAATGAGGAGCCTATACAAAGTTTGGTTGACTTGGCTGAAGAAATGGCCGAGATATTGATCGTTATGGACAAAGTGACCAAGAGAATAAGGGTTTTATAGTGTATGATACTATAGCAACAGTACATATACGTGACAAACTACTGATTGCCATAAAAAGGTTGGAAAAACCATACGGGCATTTCGGCTACAACTCAGTCGTCATCAGTGACGATTCGCTAATACTGGAGCTTTGGAATAGTCACTAGCCTCAATAGCCTAAATGCGGATCTGGTTATCTCAACGTTTTTATGGGTATTGAATAGGCATGGTTTGTCAAATTGATTTCACAAGAAAATGAGCTCCAATGATTCTGTTTTGAATAATATAGGCCAGGGGTGGCCAAACTTACTTACCCTCGGAGTCGCATACGATAATCTTCAGAAGTTCGAGAGCTGTATGGCACACATTTTGTGATCTTAAATTTACGAACAGTAAAACATAACCTGTATTCGAAGCAATTCAGATATAATGCGCATGACCCTTAACATTTCCAACACGTCTCAAGTCATATTACGTCATTCTGTCAAGTAGTGAAAAAAGTTGACACGCGTCTGAATGGGAATTTAAAATAGCCGCAGTTTGGCCACCCCTCTCATAGACGTCATTACCAAGTCTTTGAATTTAACAATTTTTCCAAATTATTTCAAGTATACGAGAAATTCAAGTGTTTCACATAAGCACCACTAGCAATATAACTAGGAAAAACATATCTTCAACGAGTTTTGGGAGAATTAAAGAAAACGGATTTTACAAGTTTTTAATTTTTAGGAAGAGAAAATATTTTGGAGAGAAAGAAAGGCTATTCTGATTTTGGAAAGAATATTTTACTGGATCTAGAGCTAGATTTAATATTCGCGGTTAATATGATTAAAATATCTCATTCTATTGCGTGTGAACACAATACATATCGCATTTTTGCTGTCCCAGGCTATTGCCAATAATTTTTAATCAAACGCTTAAATCAAAAAACAAATATTGTTAAATGAAGACTGAAGTTTATTGCTATCAGCCGGTTTATGTAATTAATACAATTGAAAATCGACAATTAATGTTGGAGATTAAGGCGAAGAAGTTTAAACGCGGAAATCAAGATTCCAAAATGTCTACTGATGTTAGCTAGGCTGTCGAAAATTTATTTTGTGTTTGCGTGGTTGAGACCGTGTGCGTGTGAGCGTTGTTGTTTATTTTGTCCCTATCGCGATCGAAAGAGACACAGACCCTTAACAACTGAGAAATCCTGCTCCCTGGCATGGCATAATTACCCTTAAACCAAAGAAATATCCTTCTCTCTGTCTTTAGGATTTAGTATTGTAATTGAGTGTGTTAACGTCTAGTAGGTCCCTGTTGCCGCCGAAAGACAGACAAACTTCTGGATGAGTGTGAATTTGACAACCAGGTCCCTGGCGAGGAATAACGGCCCCGTAAGCCTGGATATATATATGTAAATTTTTATTTCCGTCACTGTTTAATTGTTTTTAATTTTTACTACACTTTTTGCTATCTCTTTTCCGTTCTCCTCATTCGTGAATCTCCAATTATTGTAATTTATGGCTTGAGAGAAATCCTTTTCACAATTCAGTTGAACCCCTTGTGATCACATTAAGCGACATCTACCGTAATTGTGTTTTTTTAAAAACAGCTTTAGTCAATTCTTTAGTGTTGCACGTTTACTTGAAATTTAAGCTGCGTAAATGAGTCAATTGAATAAGAAATCAATACGAAAAAGGTCTTATATCGTGACCGAACATGCTGCGTAAAACTATCCTGTGTGTTCAACTTCGTTCGATGATTCAGAGTTCTGAGCCACAGTGGACAATGCGCACACATGAAGCCATGTATGAAATTCTGAAACCCAAGGACATATTTTAAAGTTATTATATTTTAAACTATTTTTTTGGGAATCAGAATTTTCTACGTGGCTTCATGTTAGCGCATTGTCCTCTGTGGCTATATATATATATATATATATATATCCAAATTATTAAGGCTTCTGATATGTTCAGTACGGTTCGAGGGCGAATAAGGGTAAAATATTGTTCGATTTTATTTTCCTAGCGAAACTACGCCGCAGCGCAGATGTAATACGTCTTAGGCCGCCGTTTAAAACTTTCTGATATACATTTACGTTTGTCACGTTCGTAAAACCGTGCATACATTAGTAGGCTTAGCTTAGATGTGAGGACATTAGTGTATTAGTATAATGCAATGTATTAGTGCCATTGCGTGCAAGGGCAAACAACGATTACAACTCAGATTATTTATGGCTTCCTTTTAAATATCCGAGGAAAGAGACATATCCAGATCGATATCCTGGTATTCTACTGCAAATTCACCCATAATTTCGCCATTGATTTGAAATTTGCATGCGCGTAGCTCGTCGCTATGTGGTGTTTATCTTCTTTTTATTTTTTACCGCATAGGACAAGGATAACATAGCTTCCAGCCTGTGCAACTCTTTCATTTGCGTCGGGAATGCTTTAATGCCATATTACAAGATAAACGAGATTACGCCAAGAAAGGGAGGGATATTCTCAGCGGTTAAAATTCAGTCCCGGACGGAATCCAGCGGAGGTGCTGCTCCAATGTGAGAGATTCAGTTGTCTTGCGCAGTGACGCTCCAGACTGAAAATCTGCTATAAAGGGATTTCCGTGGAGCTGGGAAAAGGTCAAAGGTCAGGACTCTCCTATCTTCACGCTACACAGTATTAGGCGGGGTTATGGCGTCAGATGCATTATCTATATCCGTTTCCGATTGACTCCGCAGCCGCGTTAGTTAACAATATTAAAAAAAGTTAATATTATAGGCTTCTCGATAATTTTTCCCACTTTATTTTTTCTCCGATGCAGTATCACCTAGATGGTTGGATAAATCGATTCAGGTTGAGCTACTTGGAAGACATAGAGCTGAAAGGAGATGTAACTTGATAGATTTAACGGAATAGAGATATTTTTGATAAAGTTGCATCATGATAAAGAGTTTTACGTTTACAACAATCAGTAGGAAGGCTCAATCACGCTATAATCAATGAATGTCAGAGAATAAAGCCCATTTATTTATCGTTTAATTATATATTTTCACGCCGGTTGAAGCGAATGCGTATTTATTTATTCACATGATTCCACAAACAGCGCAAGATCTTTTATAGTTCAAAGAATTGTCAAGTTCGTCTTATGGTTAAGATTAAACTGATGAATCAGAATGCTCCAAAAGGATTTTGATTCATCATTTTACAGTGAATTTTCAGATTGCTATCAGCCACGTTGAAAGCCCAAATCGCTGTTTTCTTTGAAGCAAAATCAATGTTTAAAAATACGCATGGCAGAACAAGGAGATTGCCGTTTCGATGTACGTAATTTGAGTAGCATTAAAAATAAAACAAAATAGGTACAGCATGTTTATATTGGTTGCTCACTGGCATAACTGAGGAATGTAGCGAGTTCTGGGATGAGAATATGATTTTCGGTTAGGAATGGCATTTTTCTTTTTTTTAAGGCTGTTTGGTTATGCGAGGTGCATAATAAAATCGATACGCCTAAGCTCACTACCAAAATATGATCATCATTGCTAATTTGATGTGAAGAATTAAAGTAAAATAATGACGTAGTCCTCGATTCCACATATAAATAACAGCATATGTGACTTCCTTTAATATTTAGTTTATTTTAAAACTTTTATCGTTTATTTTTACAACATTTAAATTTTCATCGGGATAGAAATAAAACAGAATGAGAGAGATACGATTTCGTGTATTCCAGTGGTTCTTAACCTGGGGTTCATAGACTCGCAGGAGGTTCACAGAACAGGCCAAGGGGGTTTGTGGAGGGCTCATGCGGGCCCATGGAAACAAATCTTAATATATAAATTTGAAATTCTGTTGTTTGCTTGTATATTAATATAATTTCCCCTCAAAAATGGCAGGTATGCAAGAATCAAGCTATTAAATTAAAATTATAACACTTCCCTTTCTCTCTCCGTCATTCTCTGTAAAATTTACAGGAGCCTTATGAAAATATATTATATAAATGGGGTGGGAGTTCATGTGTTATACTAGAGGATCTGGAGGATTCGTGGGTGAAAAAAGGTTAAGAACCCCTGGTGTAATTGAAAGAATAAATTCGTTATACCATTTTGCAATTGCAATTTTCATACATGGGGGGATAAATCAAACGTAAAATGAGAGAGGTTACAATTTCATTTAATCGAAAGAGTAAACTCGCTTTTTTGCAGCCGTATTACTAATTATTTAGTATAGCGTTTTATTTTTCCCGGTTCGTATCAATAGAACTTCATTACCTGCATATTGATTTCTTAGCCATGTGTGTGTGTGTGCGCGCGGGCGCGTGAATTAGTAATGGCCTAACCGAATGATTCGAATCGTTACGTATCTATTTAAATTCTTCCCTTCTTCTCGAGTGCATTTATGCTGGTGGAAAGGTACATAAATTGACTTGCACTCGAGACACAGGCGGCTTGGTCGAGGTTTATTCATCAACACGTAAAAGAGCATCAAGTTTTTTATGCATCGCTTGAAAATCCCAGAAGAACTCCCATATGTGTAATAGAGTCAAGAAATTCTCGGCGGCGGCAGCAGCATACGAAAGGTCTCTCTCGACGAGCTTATCTCGCGTGGTGTGTTTTTACGGAACATGAATCGGTGCGGCGCTTTTAGCACGGCGAGACGACACGAATTTGTGTCAGTGAAACATTTTAACAAGTTAATTAGTAAGCGACTGAATTTCTATGCCGCCTCTCCGCCGAGGGTTTAATTTTTACCTATGTGTCTTCGTAATTTTAAAACATCAGAAGATGTTTCTTTTTTAACCGACGCCTTCTCTTGGTGCACAACTGTACGATGACATTCGGAATGACGGGATGCAATTCGCTGTAACCGGTGAATTTTATTTACGATCGATGTGCATTAATCGATTCGAAAAGAAAACGGATGCCAACATTTACGTGTCGCTGAAACGGCTGTCGGTTCCCCTGCGTTTCTCTAAGCGCGTTCACTTACCTGTCGATCAAGTGAATTCAAATAATGAGCTTAGACATTTCCTCCAGTTATGGAGTATTTTTGCCATTTAGACGACCAGATATAAGTCGCGATTACTGTTGCTATGGCTTACGTACATTTAATATAATGTCTAACGATATTTTTAATTTTAACGAAGTTATCGACGGGAATGGTCCCTGAACTCGTGAATTCTTGTTATAGTTAACCATTTTTTACCACCTGTGTCGTGGTA
This sequence comes from Tanypteryx hageni, assembly GCA_028673005.1. NCBI lineage: Eukaryota > Metazoa > Arthropoda > Insecta > Odonata > Petaluridae > Tanypteryx > Tanypteryx hageni. Next base: position 63,798,719 of record CM054115.1, on the reverse strand, counting down.
AATTTCTTTTGTTTTCGTTGCACGTTTTTATTGAGGTAAGTCATTCTTGAGTAATGATTTTGTATGGGAAAGTTATGTATTTGTACCAACAAATTAACGATTTAAAAACGAATGTTAATATTGTTACGCAGCAAAATTTTAAGGGTAAATTAAAAGAAAATTGTTTGTAAAGTTGTGAAAGAGAGATGAAATATGTTTGTTATTAAGGTTTAAATAGATATTTAAACGTGATAAAAGGGCATTAAAAAGTATTTTAAAGAGAGAGAGAGAGAGATGATTAACTAGGCTTAATGAAAGCCTCAGGAATCTACAGAGTAGGCTGCGCGAAGGTCTGGATACAAACGAGTAGCAAGTGAGATAATTTGCCTTCGAAACCATTACGTGGCCGAATGCATGGAGTAAAACGTAATATCATTGGGAGCTTAGAGTTTAAAGCAAAAATTTTTATCTTTAACTGTTCGATTGCTGTAGCATTGTTCAATGTTTGTACTCGGCGCTTTTTTGTACACTCATCATCGTTTGTCACTCAACAAAATGAGATTTTTTCTTAAAAATATTCATATATGTATTTGGTTGTGCATTATATTTAAGTCACATTAATTAAGTTATTGAATAGTCACGATTTCTTGCATAAGAGTAAAATCTACTTGTGATTTATTCCGAAAAATTAACTGTTCCGGATTTATGGGCGAAGTCAACAACAACACATTCACCAAAGTTTAGAGAGCAACAAAAAATCCGGCATGAGAGGTCTTATTTTAATATATAAAGTTTTAGTAAAATTTAATTGGAAGACTCAAATTTATGCAAATTCTTTTGATAAAAATCGATAAAATGTATTTAAATAAACGTTGATATTTGCTTTAGAATTTTAGGAAAAATAAACGATATTAGTGGTCGCTTTTTAAGAAATATAAACATCGAAAACTACCAAGCCTAATAAAATGTATTAAAATAAACGTCGATATTCGTCGCTAATTTTTAGGAAAATTAAACGTCGATTTTAATCGTCGAATTTTAAGAAAAATAAACGTCGAAAACTACCAAGTCTAGTTATATCTCTAGTTCCACTAAACTCGTAAATGACGAGTTCGCTAATTCAACTTCGAGAGCGGCGATAACGCTATGGCAACGATCCAGAAGTTAAGTTAATAAGAGGTTGAGGGAACGAAATTTTCAAAACTTGTGTACAGTATAGAACAATAGACCAGTGATGCCCAACCTACGCCCTGCGGGCCGGATGTGGCCGCGAGGATATGATGAGAAAGTTATCCGAAAAATTTGACACTCAAATTCATACAGTTTATGAAAATTTTGATAGCAAAACTTTTAATACTGAAATATTAGCCATAAAAACCTTATTTAGACTTTATTTTCACTTATATGTCTCCTTAGAACTTCCGATTTAATCTCAAATCCGGCTCGCCAAAGAATTGGCAACTATCAATGCGGCCCACCGAAGGATATGCAACCACCAATGCGGCCTGCCAGTAAAAAAGTTGGAGACCAATGGTATAGACCAGTGGTGCGCAAACTTTTCATGCCGCGCCCTAATTTTTGTTCAAAATACAAACTTGGGCTCCCTACCATAGCTGGCAAGATTTTTATCAAGATTTGGTATTTGGGAGGGGTTTTATGTCGATGATAATTTTGAGAAATTGTATGTTACAAAAAATGGTATGTTTTATTAAAACTGAAAATAACAAAATAATTCAAAATAAATACACAAAATGAACATTCTAATAGGAATAAAATCAAATATCACTAAATTAATGAAATTATACAGCAGTATGAATACAAAAATAAATATCACATTTTAAAATAACAATAAGAAAAGCACAAAAAAAGAAAAATAACTTGATTTTTGTATGAATAGATTCAATTCAACGGGATCTGTGGTATTGTCTCTTACTGGCAATTTCGTCCAGTCTCGGTTTAATTGATGAAATCGCCACTCTCAATTCTGATTCATGGTGTTCTTACTGACAATTATTTTATTAAATTTATTTGTAAAACAATAAAGAATAAATCCACCGGTTCACTAAACATTGCACATTTCAATAGACGTATTCACATGACGGCCTTCGATCGACAACGTACTGCAGTATAGTGCGATAACGCGCACTGCAAACAAAGTCACTGTCACGCTGAATAGAGTGAGGGGATACCCAGCATGTTACTCTCGTAAATACGAAAGATTACAGAAATATAACATTGTAAACAAAAAAGATATATGAAATATGAAAAAATTAAATCATGGCTATAATCGCGCCCCCTAGTTTGCGCACCCCTGGTATAGACCAATGATGCCCAATCTCTTTACATGACGGGCCGCATCGGTGGTTGCAAATCCTTCGGCGGGTCGCATTGGAAGTTGCGAATTCTTCGACGGGCCGCATTAGAATTTAAATTAGAAGCTACCATATATTCCGAGGCGCAATATAAGTATTAATCTATTCTGAATAAGGTTTTTACGGTTAACATTTCAATGATTGCTTATTTATGATAGCTTCGCGGGCCGTAGTTTGGTCACCACAGGTCTAGACAACGGAATGGATAGGTTTGGGAAACGGGCGGGAGAGAGAAATGATGTTGGATACTCAGACGGCAAAAGAACACGAAAGAGGTCTCAGCTTTATCGGTTCGAAATGCGATGGTGTGAGATTGGAGACTTTCCGAATCGGCCATTTTGGTCGAATAGGTGGTGGTAAAAGGTAGGGGAAGACCAATAGGGGTATGGGAAGACCAAGCGAGGAGGAAGACGCAGTAGAGGTACAAATCGGAAAATTGAAGGAAATAATTGCGAAGATGGATACTTGTCCAAACAGAAAACACCATACATACTTATTTCCTTAACAACGCGTAAAAGCAATGGCGCCCAATACATTCGCCACTTTCCGCATGCATATACTTAACGTTTGGCGAATAGATGATGCTCTTCATCAGTTATTTGATTTTCACAATTTTGAAGATGCTGGATTTATATGCTTTTTTGTTATCTATATAATAAACGTGAAAATGGAGTCTAATTTTGACTATGTTTTGAATTCACTCCCTTTTGGAAGTATGAAGAGTGGAAAAGTATTTCTTTTATATCAACGATTCAAAACTCATTAGTTACTATATTTTGGTGTGTATAATGCAAGTCTTGCTTGATGTCGATTTACAGTCTCTAACCTACTTTCAAAAGATTGCCCATCCTATTTATTAACATTGCATATATTTTGTATTATGTGGCGAATATGTTGATCTGATAGTCAAGAATTTGAACATAGAAATCTTATTGGTCACACCTTTGCCCAAGTATGCACTGAAACAAGGATGTCATATGACCTGACAAACGGCAAGAAATGTGCAAACGCAAAAATGTTAAGGAGCGAGCATGAATTCTTGTGATCATTACACGAGATTACGAATTAAAAATGATTGCTTATTTATTTAGTGTTTATATGATTTAGTGATATAACATTTACTGAAGTCTAAAATTCTCAAATTTAAGCACCCAAGCAAGAATCTAAAGAGAATAATTGATCTCTCCTTCATGGATTTCCCAAAAAGAAGCATTCCAACCGCCATCATTAAATCGCAATATCATACTCATTGAATTAAAGAAATAGCTTTTTCATAGTTTGTGAAATTAGAAAATTTTAAATGAAATATTTCTATTTATCCACGAAAATAAGGAAAACATCATCAAGGGTAAATTAAAGCACATTTTGGTCATTTTATGATAGAATGCTGACCAGCAAGAATGATGGATACTTGATGGCTGTATTTTCGTTTTAAGTTTTTTTATTGATTTCACAGATGTTTATTTATCGTAAGCACTTCTATGATAATTGTTATTGCCTGACTTCCGGTTCATATCTTTATTTTGTACTTTTCACCGAAGAACATTTGAAAAATAAGAGAATTGAAAGCAGACACTTGATTCTGGAAGATATTTTGTTATAACAAACATAATGTTTTTAACTTAAGGCGAGACTTTCAAAGGCAATTATCATATTCCCTGTTTGTTTTGAACGGCTACTTATTTTATTTAACGCAATAATTTAATTTTTAAAATAAATTAACCTGTGCATAAAAGTAAGTGGATTAATCTAGAAAGAGATGCGATTGGTTAGTTTAGTGGCTTGTAACTTTCTGGAAAAAGTTGTAAATGATAGAATTTCAGCTTCTCAATTTTCAATGTTTTGGTGTCTGTGTTATTGGATATATTTTTACGCTTTATCGAAAGTTTATTAGATTTAAAGCAAAGATAAATTCATACGGAGATACTGAGTGAAAAAGACAACATCGTCATTTATTTCAGAAATTATTTGAGCAAAATAAACCTTATTTTTTCACCCTTTCCTATGCATACGTGCGTAGCTGGTTTAATTCGATATCTACATTGCTTCATTAAAATTTTTTATGAAAAAATATTATCGATTCTCTCTTGTCATAGTTTATCGAAAAAAGTCGATATTTTCAAAATTAAAATCTTTGTCCCTTTCGGATTACATGACATTTTTTAACTACTCGCGTTTAAAATTTTAAGTCTTCCATCCTCGTCTATGACGCAGTTAGAGACTGTGTTTCTAGTTTGCATAAGCTAGCCAAACACGGTAGGATTGCCGGTACATTGTCCTGCAAAGGAGGAGCACAGGTTTCCACGGCAATATTGATTCATCGCTCGGTATAACTTGACGAGACGTAGAGGAAAATCCGGGACAGTCCCTGATTTTGGCTTCGGGTGGCGGTTTCTCGATAAGTTTTTTTTTTCTCGGGCGCAAAGAATTTGTATTTGATAATGTCTTTTCGGATAATATAAACCCGAAACTTTTATGCTTTTCTCTAAGTAATTTTAACAGAACAAAAAATTGCACCATACGGCATGAGACCGGAAAACTTGGCAATGGTACGGAACGTTGTTACCTAAGAATTTAATTCTTGCTGCAAATATTTTGACGCATATACTAGCTGCTACGTAGCTTCAAACAGCTTAAGATAAATACAGTATAGGGTTGACTAACAATTTATTTCAATTTATTATTCATAAATTGGCACACATCTTCAATGTAATTAATAAACAAAAAAAATAGATCCGGTTAACTTCCGATTGGCTAGAAGCCTCGGGAACAAGCCTATTCCGATTAAACATATATTCCGGTAGATCGATATGCCTGTTTACACGTCTCATAGTACAGTGTTTTTCAATCGGGGTCCGAGCGTTATTTCTCGGGGTCCGTGAGTTGAGTGGGGCAGGATGTTTATTTTTATCTATAACTTGTTTGATCCCGCGCCCAGTTATGATTAATATTTCAGAATGAAAATACGAGACAATGAAAAAATGTATGAAATTTTTCTGGAGAGGGGATCCGCAGAAATTGTGCGACTTTGTAAGGGGTCCGCGTTTCCAAAAAGGTTGAGATACACAGCCGTAGTTCACACGAATAAAAAATAGTAAATATTGATGAAATAAAGAAAACGCTTAAAGAAAAGTAATTTAATAGTTAACTAAGTCAAGTAATACCGCAGTACGAATTAACGTCTTTATTAAGGTAAAGGATAAGTAAATATCGCACAGACGTACGTACGTAATACAGTATTAAAACTTTCAAGTTTTAAGAATTTCGGTTATTTGATATCCAGTTAATCGGGAGTCTACTCTAGCGAAATTTCATTATAAATGGCTAAAATATTATATATGACTTGTTTCATTCGACTTTGGCTGTTTTTTATCTTAATCACAGGATTTTGAGTTAAAATAGCATTTTTATTATTTTAAAAGAATCGTTAGCGTAACTTCGCTACGTACATTTGCAAGAAAACGACTTATTGAATTATCATAAAAATAGCAACGTTGACCATGCATTAGGGTGTGCATTGAAAAGCATCGGAAGTTCCAAAGTAATTTTCTTCAGATTTACGTGGGCCTTTACGCCATAGAACAGTATACAAGGACATACAAACACACAAGCGCACACACAGATTCAGGCACACACAAACGCATCAAGGATGGAGCCAGAGTAGCATTAGGTATTGAGAGTGGAGGCTTTCGTTACAAGGCATCGATCCTATTTTCGACCAATCGATACACTAAATCCTTATGGCCTCGTTCGAGTCGATGACCCACCAATGGCCAATCACGACCCTCAGGATCGCTCCTTCCCCAACCCATTTATCTCCCAAACAATTTTATCCGCTTCCCGGCAATCTTCTGCGTCATCTTCTTCATTGTGTGCAAACGGAGCGCGGCTTAAGCCCCATTCTCCCTTGGCGGCCGGAAAAAGACGCCGCTCTCTCTGTAACAATCGCTTTAAAACAATCTTTAATCGTTGTTCCGATCACTTCTGTTCTTTATTCTTACTAGAAACTCTTTAAATCGATTTATTTACGTCGTTTTTTTGCGGGAGAGAACTAATTCGTTTTAAATTTTTGATACGCATAATTCTTTGATTCACGATATCTGAATCTTTAGCACGTTCTCTTAAAAGACAGAAACGCCTTAATGTGATCACTCTGTCTGTCAGTCTGTCTGTCCATCTGACTGTGGAAAATAAAATTTTTTGTTTAAATATGTATTTGGAAGTTTCTTTTTGAGACAGATAGCTCTTATCAATCTATGGATTATCCGATGATTGGATTTTCCAAGTAGTTCATAGATTTTCCGTTACTCGGCTTCAAATTCGGAAATTTCAAAACCTTGAAATGTTACTACTGAAGCTAAAGGAGTGAAGTTTTTACGGATGGGAAAGTCTAGTTTGGGTCTACATTCTAACGGTGTGTGTTGTTCCCCCACCAATTTGGGAGGCAAACCAGAAACCTGAAATTTTTTAAGAAAACGCGCACCTCTTATTTTGCTTCTCTTTGTAAAAAAGCAAAGAATTTAAGCCCAGCTACTTACTTTTTATGTATTCTGATGAATACATCTACAAGTTAAAGTTACACTCGTAGGTTACATAAATCTTTATAAAGAGTAAGGTTTGGAAACTTAAGGATTATATTAATCTTGTTTTCAAGCAAACGGTGGTCAAAGAGGAAAGGAGATTGGAAGTAATGTGACATAAATAATTTCCGTGCTCAATATCTCATTGTCAATGAAATGATGACGTTATTGTAATGATATTTTCAAGTAAGGTCCCTCGTCAACGCGGATTTTTCAATCAGAATTTTGAGTATCTATACGAGGTTGAATAATTGCACCTGATTTTTCTAACTGCGGTATCTGGTCTTGTGTGTCAGCAATTCTCCGAACGACGGTGTCTAGTTGGCTAATTTAACTAATATTAAAGTTTATGTTATTGAAGAAGCTACGTGCTAACTACTTTTTACCAGGAGAGATATAGGAATGAGGATTTTTAGATTTCGTTAAGATCACGACGGTAGAGAAATTTTATAGAAGCGTTACATCCACTAGTTCGTCAGCAGGGACTGCTCTGCTATTATTTTATTAATATATTTTTATATATTATTCATAATTTTTGTACTTTAAACGTATTTTATTTTGTATTTTTAGATGATCAACGTGTTTTTGAAGTTAAGCATACATATTTTTTAACATTGAAGGGCGCATTATAGGACTTTAGAGATGTCTCTTTCAAGGATCACTCCCACTAACACTCAGTTTCTCATAAGTCCTGGCCCTCGTCAATCGCGGTTTTTCCAACCACGGGTTGAGTCAGGATCGTAAACCCCGCGGTTGTCGAGGGATTACTGTATATTAAAGCTGGGTATAAAACTAGTTTTACTCATCATGTATGATTCTTTCGCCTACTGAGCGAAGATAATTTCAGGTTAAAGGTCATCACGCCTCTAAAAGAAAGTACGTTATTCGCATTTTTGTGTTAAAATTTCAACGTACCTATTCGCTGACATGAGTAGTTTTCAACGCTGAGGATCATCACCAGGTGACCTAGATTGTATATTTGTTAATAACCCACGCTACTTAAAAGTTATTCTCTTCCTTTTTATTTTATCATAAAGAACCATATAGTAAATCAGTTAATCTACTCCCCTGGGTTGGGTAGGAAACGGATTCAAGTCCAGTTGATCTGCATTGTAGCGCCCCTTCGCCATTTACGTAAAAAAATGCGTTTATTGAAAATATATAAGGACGTCGTTAAAGCTATAATGACGAAGGAAACTCTTTTATAATACATTAGATGGTTAATTGGTTGTCGTATGGCGGTATAAAGTGCGGTTGTCGCTGCATTAATAGGCAGGAGCCTCGTTATTTTTTTTTACTGCTGCCAAAAGGGAGAAATACCCCTTATTTTGGGACCGACAGTAAAGAGGAAACTATAGAATATGGAAAAAAAGAAAATGATGAGATCGACGACAAAACAATGTTTTCTAATCCGATGCAGAATGAAAATTTCTTCTGATATATATATATATATATATATATATATATATATATATATATATATATATATATATATATATATATAACAACTTACGGAAAAGGAAATATTCCCGCTCCATTTTTCTTAAGGGCTTTGATCTCTTTATGTCTTTTGGGATCCACTCGATTATTTCAGAAATTCGGAGCTGATCGTTTCCCAGTGGTCGCTCCAGAGCATTTTCGAAAGCTTCTCTTTTCAAAGTTCCAAGGTCACTGTTATTCCCTACATGTCCAACCTTTCCCTTTCTGGTCGTCGTTAAGTTATATTAAGTACACTTTATTAATTAATTAATTTAATTTATTAATTTATTTAATAATTTTGGACGTTGCTAAATGTATTTAGTTGTGTCGCATTGCTAGATCCTGCGCGGCAATCTGCGTATATTACCCCTAAAGTACCGAAGGAAAGTGTCGCGTTACGTTGTTACCATCCGCATATAGTACACATTCCAGAATAAGCGCTTAGGTACAAAAAATTAAAAAATTAAGTACTTGATTTGGGTATCTCCGACCTTTTGTAATCTTGTTATGGAATTAGGCGCTACCAAGAAAACTAATTAATTTTCCAGCTTTTGATGCAAAGACGCTTATTCTGGAATGCGTTTTCAGCCTCAAATAAGACGAGCTCGATAATTCACTAGTGAATATATAGTAGAGTTGATTTAATTTTCGTCAACTGATTGCTTATTTGTAACAACGTTAAAATCTAATTTTCAAAACATCAATTAATGTACGCAATTCAAACCTGAAAACAACAAGTTCCTTTTTAAATTAGTTGATGAAAAAAGAGGTATTTGACATCTTACAATAATGGTTCTACATCTGAGAGAAGATTGCGGCCACAGTCTTGTATTTCTGTAAACCGAAGATTTAAGGATTTGAATTTCGACAAACGGTAGCAATCCAAATGGAATCTCGACAATCAAAAGAATGAGTGGCCAAAATAATAAAGCTTAATTTTGACAGCAAAAAAGACACGAGTTCCTCCGGACTTTGCGTAAAGATTGGCTCCGGATCCAAAAATTCCATCGTGTAGTTTTCCTCCTTTATCCCACGATCAATATTAACATCGTACGACTGAGTTCATTTTAGGCGCATCTTCGCGAACGGAAAGGATTAAAAAAAAAAATCGCCGAGTTCGTTTCGGAATAAGCCGAAATTCCTTCCAAGTGCGCTAAATAAAAATGCAACATTTTATAACAACGCGCTCTTTCCTCTTTATGGGATTATTTCAAGTAGTCTCCAAAGAGGGAAAAAGAAGGGTGGTTTCACGTCGTACAAACCTATCTCTTCCTTCATCTTCCGCGCCTTCTTTCGCTTTCTCGTTCCGTCGCTGCTCGCCCATACTCTCCCCGTCTTCTCCGGATCCTAGGTTTTGACGCCAATTTAATCCGTTATCTTTCGCGAGTTCCTCCTAGAGTTCGGACAGATTGCCACTCCCAAAAATGCATAACTTAACGGCACAGGAGGAGTTTCTACGACTCAGCCGTATCGTTTTCCGATTTTCGATAACTCGAAGGAGATAAATCTTCCCGTTGTTGGTGCGAACGATACGATGAGCTGAATTTCTGCGAAGGGGATTTTGCGAAAATGGAATTTTAATGGTTTCCGTCTCAGCTTTGAATCCTAAATATTCGGCTGCATGTATTTAAAATGGCTTATTCGCAAACTCGGCTAGTGTAAATCAAATAACACTCGAAAGACAAGCTATGATATTTATGGGGAAATTAAGAATAAAAAAGCTAGAAAATTCTTCCTTGATCGAATTCTGGTTATTTAAACCTTTCGATATACAAATTTATTTTGTTTTTATCCAAGCTGCTTTTATCTGGCGGAGATCTCGTGATTATTTTTCGTCTTGCCGTTGCCGCAGTCGTTTATTTGTTGTTTCGAAAGAAAAATACAGGGTGTCCCAAAAAGATGTACATATACACATTTTAATGCTGAAAAAATAAACCTTTAAAAATGCAAGAAAGAACAATATTTGGTGTGTGCGAAGCAATAAAATTTTATTAGAAGTTGAATTATCGCAGAGGTTCAAAATGACCTCTGTTAGCTTCAATGCATTGTTGGCAATGGGTAGCAACCGACTGACAAACGTCCATCATGATATCTGCTGGGATGGCCGCACATGACTGGTGAATTTTTTTTCTGAGTTCCTGAAGTGTTGTTGGTTTCATTGAGTACACTCTATCTTTCAGGTAACCCCACAACTAAAAGTCAAGTGGAGTTAAATCAGTTGAACATTGTGCATACTCAACACTTCCCCTCCGGCCTAGCCACCGGCACTAACATCACGATGGTAATGTGGAGGTGCTCCATCCTGTTGGAAAAAATATTCCTCTCTTTCATAAAGCTGTTGAATGTTGGGCACAGTAGATACCTTAAGCAGTTTAATGTACTGAGTACCAGTAACAGTCCCCTAGAAGAGGTATGGCCCCACAATATCCCTAGACGACACACCACAACAAACTGTAAGACCAGGTAAATTTACTGCCTTGTCTAAATGAATTTTAGGGTTTTCTGATGACCAGTACACGCAGTTATGCCGGTTCACTGTATCATTGAGTTTAAATTTTGCTTCATCAGTCCAAAAAATCTTGTCAACAAAACGTGCTTCCTCGTTCACTTTCATTTGAAACAATTCACAGAACTCAGATCTGCGGTCAGGATCTTCTTCAGCCAATTTCTGTAGCAGCCTCAGAACATAACATTTCAACTTGGCAGTTTTGAGAATCCTGTGTACATTTGTTTTACTGATTCCAATCTCATTAGCACATCACCTTACAGACTTTTTTGGCGATCGTTCGAATTGCTCTAACACCACAGCAGAATTTTCCGCATTCTTGGAAGTTCGACGTCTCCCAGATCGTTGCTTGCACACGTCTTGCACAGCGCCGTAAATCTCGAATTTATCACGAATTCTTGAAATTGTGGTTCGTGTTGGTGGCTCAGTCTTGAAATCATATCTCCACTGTCTTTGAACCTCACACACATTCTCAAATTTCCAGTACCACTTCAAAATTGCTTTTCTTTGCTCGAAAGTCTGGTGATCCTCCACCATTTTTATTACGCTGTGAATTATGGGTATTGGATTGTTGCTTTTCATTATGACTGAACATGCAAGAATGAGTCGCTTTAAATTTCATCCAATCAATAATCCGTTAATTGATATCCTATGTGAAAATGTGTATACATCTTTTTTGGACACCCTGTATATATTTTGTTTTGCTTCTTTCGGAAAATTTTATTCTCCTCTACTCATCTGTTACTCTTTTTTGCCTCTTCTGTCAAGCCTCCCCATTTTATTTTCTGATTGTCCTCCTACCTTTCTTTTTTCCTGTCAAAAATCATATTTATGAATAAATACTTCATCACTTTTAATAACTACATTATTAATAGAATAAAGATATTTTCTGATTTAATTTAGTAGTGATCTACGGTGACGCCTGACGCTTATAATAAGAACTAAAAACATATGCACTTGTACTAGCGTGTGCGCGGCCATTTATTAATGGAGAGCATCTGGCCCAATTTCGACAGAACATTCACCGTTAGATCAGTGTTTACTTAACAAAGGCAATGAATGTAAAAATACGGCATGTTATTTTAAGCATAAAACAAAAAATAAAAAACTACGAGCTCAATGACTGAGGAAAAAATTAGATTCGCTAGTTTGTGTATTAAACTCAATTTATGTTGTTATAACTACACAGTGAAAATAGTGCTAATAAAAGATGAGGATATCGGAATCGACTGGAATAGTTTCCTTCTCCTCGTTACTTCTGCCTCATGCCCAGTTTTAGGGGATAATTGATTTTATTTTCTCTCCGCACAATTTTATCAGTCGTTATTTTACTACGGTTTCATTTTACGATCTAGGTTATAGGAACTAAAGCCGCGTTTATGGAAGCCATGGCGTAATAAAACAAAATATTCTCTCATTCGACCTATTTGCTTGATACAACCGATGAGTTTCTCTCATCCGACACCTATTCTCGTATTTTAGTTTTAACGTCAAATCATTTGCAACAAAAGTTATCGCATATTTCATCCCACTCTGATCAGCAGTTAAGAAATGTTCGGATTAAACTACGAAATGTATTTAATGTATAAGTATATACCATATCTATCCGATTATAAGACGACTATCTTTTATAGAAGCTAATTTGGACGAACGATATGTTTGATGTCATTATGAAGCAAATGAATTAAACAAAATAATTCGAGTTATTTTTCATTTAAATATCTTTGAAATTGTCATTGCAACGTGTGGTGCAAAGAAAAATACAATGTAAATCTTGCTTGATTAGTAATAATCGTTGCAACTGTTTTTTATTTAGTCATTTCCTTTTTCGCGAATATAAGACGACTCCTAACCTTTGATTGAAGAAAAACAGGAAAAACCTCGTCTTATAGTCCGATAAATACAATATGTACACGCACATGCATACACACACACATATATACTACACGCACACGTGCATTTATATCAGGAAATTTTGCTCTCACGGAAATTTTAAATTCGCTTTGAAAATCAGCGTGCAATCAGTGATATTAATTGCCAAACGAATATTAAAGCTCAGGATATAGAAAACATGGTTAACGCGACTTAAACGGACCATTGAATGTCGCCTGCGTTATACGCACCGTTTTTAAAAATGTTTACTTTTGGAAATCGGCGTAGTTTGTGATGGATGTAATTTCATCGTAGAATTGGTTTTAAAAGCAGTTACACCTAAAAACCTTTATATTTGGAGGGAATTATGACGCTACTAGAATTTGAACCCAACCTCGTCTCTGCCTTTCTTATGTAAAATAGTTTATATTTGACAAGTCTAGAAGGATTTCATTTCCCTTTAGATTTCTATATGGCAAGATAACTCGTAAAAATGTGGATTGATGCTTAATTTAATATTACTTAATATTACTTAAACTTATGAACCCAAGCGGGGAAATTATATGCTATGTAAACGTGGATGTTATACGGTATATATATATATATTTTTTAGATTCCGGTTTAAATTCCACGAAGGAAAAAACCTCTTAAAAATTCTACCGTAACAAAGCAAAATATTCACGACATTTAGTCACACGGCACAAGCATAAGAGATACAGGTAGATTCACTTACTTCCGTCATTTTCCCTCGGGACTACAATTATATCGCTTGAAACATTTAACAATCTCTCGCATTCGTCCTCTCTGAAGAAGGTCGTTCCAATTATCCCACTAGCAGCGCAAATAAAACTTGCTAGAGAGAGAGAGAGAGAGGGTGCGCGCGCGCGTGTGTGTGTGTTTGTGTGCGTGTGTTTGCGCGCGCGCGCGTGCAAATTCGCGGGAGTCTGGGCCGCATTACACGGCAACGCCCTCTCGCAGAAGAGTGCAACGGTAAAGGAGTTCGGCCATGACCTGCGCAATCCGCTGATGGGTCGCTTGATGGCGGGACGCAAAACAGAGCTCAATTATTGATCACGAGTTCCCATCTCACACACCAGAGGGATTCGTGGAGCTGCATCGAAGACGAGCAGAGGAGGAGGGAAAGGAGTGGAAGCGAGGAGAAGAGCAAGAAAAAAATTGGGAGAGAGAGAGAGAGAGGGGGAGGGAGAGCTACAAAAAAGAAAGAATGAATACAAGCGAGGAAGAGAGAGATGAGGGGGAAGGAAAAAAAAAGATCGGAACTCTTTTAATTGACTTTTTTATTATGATTTTTCCTCCTCTCCTCCTCCCGAAAGCATTTTGAAAAGAAGGTAGTTGAATTTTCGAGATAAACAACCGACGCCGCTGTCTTTGAAAGGAGGGAGAAGGAAAATTGAATTGCCGACTGCCACACAATTTTTTTTATAAAGACGAGTAAAAAAAAGATCGGTTTTGAGTGACTTATTGTGTGCGAAAATTGCAAACGAGCGATGAGATTGGTATCTGAAGGAGTTGTCTCGTCGGAGTGAAAGGAATGTGTTCGTATTCATCGGAGGTGTCGATCGACAAATGAACGTCGTGGGTTTGCTTTGACTCGTTCGATTCAACAAGTAAAGGGGATTTTTGGATAAATTCAGAGCGTGTGCGTGATCCTATAGGTATTGCGAGAGGAAAATCTTGCTCAAGTGTCGACTTTTGGGATGAACGCGAATGTATGTACACAGCTTTTTTGTTAACACTAACAGTGGCATTCAAATTTCTGCTCTTTTGAAAATTAAATCCAGGCCGGCGGTTCTGTAAATTTTATTAATAATATGTATTTGGAGAGTGAACTAAATGAAAATAAGACGGGAAGCAGGAAAATGCCTATGAAATTATACTTATACGTGTACCTTAATTCGTATTAAAATGTTATACTACCTGACATGTTATTTTGTAGCGAAATAATTTAATTACGCCCAACGAGGAAGACGTTGCTTCGGGGAATCCAATCATAAGTTAAAATGGCAAAGGTTACTTCACGGATTCCCGCTAATTTATTTCAAACGTATTACGTCTTGCACTTCCACGGAAAGCCGTTGTCATCGGGTACATGACTAAATGGATAGTATCGTCATTAGCAAACGTTCCTTTTTGGAATGGTATCATAAGTGTATTGTCACAATAGTTTTAATAAATCAACCTTCCTAAATGCAAACCTATAATTTTCAATGGCAGAAATGGAAGTTTGCATGATTTTTCCAAACTTTTTACGACCGTATGAATCATCAGCGCGACAGAAAGGAAATGCGATTGGTTGGCTTCGTCGACGACATGCGCGAGGAGATATTACGCGATTTTCGGAGTATTGTTACGCATTAACCAGAGACGAAACTGCTCAAACGTAGGCTTCGGCGTGTATATTGCATTGCGCCGAGATCGTTTTAAGCTGGAGAAACCATACTACTAGTTGGGTAGTCTTTGCGCTTGCCATCGAGCATGTTTTGTTTGTCTCACCGTGTCATTACCTAGCTTAGCGGAAGAGTGAAGCTTGCGCTTTTGGTTTCGCCGTAGGTGGAAGTTTGTCTGTTTTCTCAAGATTTTTGGGTTCTAAATTAGTTTTTTGTTCTTAATTCTCTAAGTCAGTGGTTTCCAACATGGGTGCCGCGGCACACTGGGGAACCGTAGCTGATTTTTATGGGTGTCGCGATAAAATTAGTTTTGTAAATAAATCAACGATTTGGATGGAGTTACACGTAACTAGGACATTAATTTTATCTCAAATAAATTGATTATGGTGTGATACCAAGAAATGGACATGTCTAAAGGTTTTAATATACTCGTATGGGGAAATATAAAAACTGCTTGAAGGCTGGGATGCCGCGAAATTCTGTTTATCTTTGGAAAAAGGAGAGGAAATTTATTTTGCCATTCAGATTCGCTGATACCTAATTTCGATTAGGCTGACGATTTTCTGGTTCTATAACCGGTCCCTGCCTCAATTTTGGCAGTTTAAAAACTCAGAAGAGATCAGCATTTTCCAATACCGTCTCCGTCACACGATAAACTTGAAGTGGACTCCACCGAGTTGACGAGGCGAATATAAATGTTTTCGTTAATCCGTCGTGATGTAACATACTATATTTGCCGGTGGTGTGGGCGGAAACCGTTCAATCTTTCCTTGGAGATCGGCGAGATTTGCAACTCGGCGCGTTTCCTCACTCACGCGCTATTTCTTTCGCTAGTTTCCGGAATGAGCCATACCAGTCTTTCATGTTGGCAAAGCAACGGCAAGAGATTCCAAACGGTCATACGAGTTCCCTACGAAGGTGGGAGGTGATACACTTGTGTCGTCACACGCCTATTCTTAACTGAACGAAGTGGCTTCGCGGCATTGAAACCATTGCGAAGGGCGTGATGCCCAGTCCTTACCGCACCTACTATTCTACGCCAAATGCTTCGTTAGGGGGATGGCAAATTTTTTTCGGAATTCCTCCACCGATGAACGAGTCGTGCCGAGTGGCCACAATTATCTCAAGATGTTTAACGATCAATTATGAGAATTTGCGTCGGATAATAGTAAATACGCGACGGATTGATAACCATTATAACTCGAGAATAAGCACTAAAGTATGAAAAATTGAAAAATTAAGTACTTGTCTTATTCATTTTAAATTATGGCTATTGGAGACACCTGGGACAAGTGCTTAATTCCTCAATGTTTTTCACATTTAAGTGCTTATTCTGGATTTTATTTACAGTCATAAGACGAGCTTCACAATTCTCTAGTGAATTTTCAACTTGCTTTGTCGGTGATTTCCAGAAATCACGTATGACTTTATGATCAGTATTCAAGATTAGGTTTAGCTCTCGTTGTGACCTCTTATAAAAATCCTTTCGGCGCAAAAGTGATCAAAATAAAATATCTGATTATTTTATTTCGTTAAAAAAATGCTGCAATAGATGATGGTTTCTGAAGTTCTGGAGTATATAAACTCTACGACAACAAAAAACTCTGGGCATCGCCGTTAACGAAACTATGTTTTGTGCTCCTCGTTGTTTTAAAATCTCGATCTCATTACATTTCTGCTATGATTCCTTGTTTTTAGGCCGATTGCGGTTAGGCGGAATAAGGGGCTGCTTGTCTTCAACATTGCGGATAAAAGGATAGGGAATGAAATCACGAATCATTGCCTAAAGAGTCACACACCACGGAACGATAAGTTAGCTGAATATTTTTTGCGGAGCGTTTTGTAGAAATTATGGCTTAAATAGGCCCCTCTTTTTGGCCAACCCACTGTTTATAAACCAAATCTCTTCACTGTGTTTGGAAGGCGGTTCCCAAATTGTGGGACACGGATCTTTTTAAAGTTCTACTGGAGAAGTGTGATAACTGTCAGAGTAACCACGGTGATTTCATATTTCATCTTTTATTTTACGGAAATGATTTTATTTTACTTCTCGATCATTTTTCAATTTATTACGTTAATTTTTAATAGTTTAACGACTTTTACACCACGATCAAAAAGGTGATTAGTAAATTTCTACGACGCATTTTCTAGGAAGGTGATACAAAAAGTCACATAAAAATCTTATCTGTGGTAAGCGAAAAAATGCTCGAGAACCGATTCTAAAGGAGACAACGCAATGCTGAATTTTCGTTCTTTTAGAGCTCTCACCTTGAGCTATCGTGTATTTCTGTAACGTTTATCCATACCATTTAGGTAATCCAAATCGTCCGTTTACACCTTCTGTTCTCTCGCTCTATACATTTTTTCTCCATTCCTTCTCTCTCTACTCATTACTCCCTTTCAATTCGATATTCCACTCCACCTTCCAACACTTCCTATACTCCCAGAAAGTAGCGGTTACATAAATCCCGGATAAATTATATTTTATCGTTGCAAAATTGAAGGATTGAATTTTTCTTTCGTTCGAAAAACGAGTGGCTAATTCTTTTTGAAATGCAACCTGCGGTAGATACATTAACTCACTCCGAGCGAGACCGTTCCAAGAAAAAATAAGGACCTGCACCGTTTCGCTTTTTCACCTCCGCGTTTTACACTTAAAAAATATAAAAAAACTCGGCGATCGACGTTGCGCGAAGCTGGGAGCATTTATTTAATATTTCAGCCGCGAGGGCGAGTGTTCTATTTTCCGAAAAAAGCAAAACGGTTGAGGGAATGTATATATATAAGAGAAGGGAGCTGAGCTTGAGATATACGGCATCCTTTTTGGCATGAAGGGAAGGATGGGGATTAGAGGGTAAATGGTGGGGAGGGAGTGGGGGAGGGGAGAGAGTGAGTGGTGTATGAGGAGCTGGAGTGGGAAAGAGAGGAAGGGGATTGCGCGAATAAAAGAGAGGGAAATAGAGAGATAGAGAGAGAGAGAGACAGAGAGGAGAAGGATAGATTGAGGGAGGGAGCGAGGAGTGAGAAAGAGAGACGTGAGAAAGAGAGGAGTGAGAAAGAGAGGAGTGTGAAGAAGAGGAGAGAGGGGAAGGAGTGAGAGAGAGAGGAGTGAGAAGGAGGAATGAGAAAAAGGAGTGAAAATGAGAGTGAGAAAGAAAGGGGAGAGAGGTGGAGAAAGAGGTAAAGAGGGAGGTAGAGAGAGATAGAGAGAGAGAGAGGTAGAGTGAGGTAGATAGATAGAGGTAGGGCGATAGAGTTAGAGAGAGAGAGAGAGGTAGAGAGAAGAGGCAGAGAGAGGGAGAGAGAGAGTTAGAGGGAGAGCTAGAGAGAGAGAGAGAGAGAGAGAGAGAGAGAGAGAGAGAGAGAGAGAGAGAGAGAGAGAGAGGTAGAGAGAAGAGGCAGAGAGAGGGATAGAGAGAGAAAGAGAGTTAGAGAGAGAGAGAGCTGGGGAGAGAGGTAGAGGCAGAGAGAAGAGGGATAGAGAGCGGAGGGTGGGAGAGGAGAGAGCGAGAGGAGTGAGGGCTATATTAAGTAAGGGACTTTGTAAAGAGACAGCTAGATATGAGGAGAAAGAGTGAGGGAGAAGCAGAGAGAGAGAGAACGAGAAAGAGAGGAGGAAGGGGAAGAAGATCCGGTCTTAGAAGTTTTCTTTAGAAGAAGCGCTATATTGCCGCGAAGATAGTCTTTTTGGAGCTGTGGGAGGAGCAGATTATCCCGATAGGATAGGAAGAGCGGGTGTAGAAATAAGGGAGAGGAATGGCAAAAAGGGAGGGATGAAGAACCGGGGAGAATGCGACATGAAGCTAGGAAGGGGAGTAATGCGAGGCTCAGCGGAAAGAGGAAGTTTGAGAAAAATAGAGGGAAGGAGGAAAAAGAGAGATAGAGAAACAACTTGTAGAACCACTATAACGCGGTCGACTATAGCGCGGAACTCGGTTTTACACCTTATTCCTTTGAAGAAGTTTAAACTAAAAAAACACTGGTTATAGTATAAATTAAAAATAATTTAAATCGTTAGACCGTCTCAATTATTTCACCGGAAGTTTGTTTGTTCGCATCAAATCGGAAACGATATAATTGTGACTAGTTGCGAACTATCATAGCAGCTGTTTAAAACAGGTCTTATATATAGATGCAGTGAACCGCATTATAGAGAGGCGGAGTAATAGGATGTGAAAAATGAAATACACATCAAGCCCATATTACGGCTGAGTTATCAAGGTAACTCCAGCATCCAAAGACGTTTGAGACAGCCATATGAACATCTGAATTCTTTGAACTAAGGAAGAGCGCTTACAATTAGTGGCCGAAATTTACACTTTGTTTTTCCATCTCCGGAGTGGCCATCAGAGTTATCTTGATTATCATTTCACCGATGGTAATCTAGTCACATAGAAGACTCACGCAATCCCACTTATTCGAAATGATCTACGGTGGCTTCTCGTACCCTTCCTGGTAGGGAGAGGAAGAAGTGAAAAGAAAATAAGAAGGGTAGCAACCGTCTCAATTAGTGGAAAACCTCTAATATCAACTTTGCCTTCAAGTGGGTAAGGTTCGGGCAAATAGAAGGAAGCTGGGCGCTCGGTGGTAGAAAGGGGGACGAGTACCTTTCAGGAGGGATGTGGTAGGCAGAAAGAGAGAGGACGTGAAGAGGTCTGGTTCATATGGTTGGACGTAATGCAGGGGGAAAGGCAAGGGTGTATTGAAGAGGGGGAGATTGGGGAGCGATAGAGTAAGCGGGGGAGACGCAGAGGCTGGAATTGATGCATTACCGAATGGGAAAAGGGATGGTGTTAGAAGGCGAGGAAGGAGAAATCGTAGTGAGGAAAGCGGAGTGAAGGGACGAGGGATATGGACGAATAGGCGATGAGTGGTGTAAAGAGATTTGTAGATTAGGAGGAAAAGGAATTAAAATGTGGCAAGAGATGAAGAAATAAAAGTTTTTTTAAGAGAAAGATAGGCTGGAGATAGGTAAAGGTAGGAAATGAAGTATGGTGAAGGAGAGAAGAGAGGAGAGAGGAAAGGAGATAGAGGGAGAAAGCGAGATTGAGGGAAAGAGGGCAATACTGAGAGAGAGGGTGAGGGAGTGGGTGGGGGAGGAGGAGTGAGGAAGAGAGGAGCGAGAGTGAAAGTGAGAGAGATGGAGAGATAAATGTAGAGAGATGAAGAGAGAAATGGAGAGAGAGATGGAGAGAGAGAGGTGGAGAGAGAAATTGAGAGAGATGGAGAGAGAAATGGAGAGATAAATGGAGAGAGATGAAGAGAAAAATGGAGATAGAGGTGGAGAGAGAAATGGAGAGAGAGAGATGGAGAGAGAAATGGAGAGAAATGGAGAGAGAGATGGAGAGAGAGATGGAGAGAGAGATGGAGAGAGAAATGGAGAGAGATGGATAAATAAATGGAGAGAGAGAGGAGAATAAGAGAAAGGGAGACGGAGGAAGGCACAGAGAGAGATAGAGAAAGAGGAGAAAATTAGAGGGAGAAAGGGAATAAGAGCGACAGAAGTAAAGAAGAGAATGGTACAGAGGGATGGGGAGAAGGAGAGGTGAAAGAGGAAGGAAGAGAGGGAGAGAGAGAGGGGAAGGGGTGAGAAAGCGAGACTGGATGAGTGAGGGAAAAAGAGCGGTTCTGGGAACGAAAGAGGGGAGTGCGGCGACGGAAGGATGGGAGGGAGGGAGAGAGGGGACAGGGCAGATCAATACAGAGCACCCCCGCTAGTCAAGACATGCCGGAAAGGGTGAGGGAGGAGAAGGGCGCTAGGGTGGTGGGGGGCGAGGTTTGGGGGAGTTGGTAAGGTAGCAAGGTAGTCGGACCGTTGAGAGAGAAAGAGAGAGAGAGAGGGAGTAAGTTAGTAAGAGAGAGAGAGAGAGAGAGGGAGAGAGATAAAGAGGGGTAAGGAGAAAAAGAGAGACAGAAGGTATGGGAGCAAAGAGGGAATAGACAGAGTTAGTAGGGTGAAGCATAGGCGTCTGCAAAAAGAGACAGAGAGATAGAAACTGGCGAAGGAATGCGACGGCCACAGTGCGTAAGGAAGAGGAGGAACCGGAGAGCAGGAAGAGGGAGAGGGCGATGAAGCGAGGCAGGGTGTTAAGAAAAATGAATGAAAGGAGGTCGGGAAATGGCGAAGCGATTGGCGGAGCTGGAGATGAGTTGGATCGGGAAAAGAAAGAACGTCTAGCATGCGATGGATGGTGCGAAAAAAAGAGCAAAATGGATAGAGGAAGGGGGTTTGGACATTCATCGCTCGAAGGGAGGGAAATGGAAAATGTTTGTTTTGACGGAGAGAATGTGTCTAATGAAAGCAAAAAGCAGGGAAAGTCTGTTGAAGGAACCAAAGCCCTGGAAGCGAATACGGCGAAAATTTTATGATGTAATAATGCGAAAAATAATAAGTTGAAAATCCCGTTCTGCTGAAAGATTCATTCGCGAAAATGTTTTCGTTGTAAGGAAATTCGCCTTGAAACATTTGTTCGGTTAAATTTTTAAGCGGAGGTTTAAAATAACTGCTTTAAAATGTCGGTATATTTGTTGAAATCTACTACCGGTGTATCGCCATTGTTGAAGGCTACTTTAGTTTACCCAAAACGCGCATCTGATTTTCCCAACCTTTCTTTTATGGCTATCGAAGAAACATAGTTTTCCATTATTCATGTATTATTTCATGTCTATCATGATGTTATAAAGCGGAATATTTTAGGAACCAGTGTAAAATGTTCCACGGAAAGGAAATTGATAGAATCTATAGTAGAGGCGATCAGAAAAGTCAGCATACGGTAACGTTCCACAAATTAGTATTAGCTGGAATGAATGACTGGAGGCATATAGACGCATGGTAAGGACGAAGAGGTGGAGATGGTATTATAGAAAAAGTTATAGGAGTAAGTGAGAGAAAGAGAGAGAGAGAGATAGGGAGAATGGGAAACATGCACGGAAAGCGAAAGAGAGAATGGAAGAGTTCTGCAGAGAGGGAGATAACGATGGCAGATAAATGAAAGGGAATAAGGGATGCAACGGAGAGGCGACTGAGGAATTAAGACCTGCTTTCTTTTCATTCTCTCGGTGCAAAGTTGAAAATCTCTCCGACGACCGCCTCATCATACCTCTTTCCCACCTTCCGTATCTTTCTCCTTCTCTCTCCTCTCCCGCCATTGTTCTCACACTTTGTCCCATCTGTTTGACTCTTTCCCATTCTTTCTCTCTTTCATACCACCTCCCTCTCTCTCTCTCCATTATTTTTACTCTCTTCACCTCCTCTCTCACTCACTCTCCTCTCTATCTTGCTCTCCTCTACTCGCCTCCCTCTCTCTTCCCTTCCCTTCTTTTCCACCTCCTCTCTCTCAGTCCTCCACTCTCTCCCTCTCACCTCTTTTCCCCACCATCCTCTCTCCCTCTCTTTCCCTATCCCTCTTCCATTCCTCCACCCTCTCTGCTCTTCTCCTCTTTCCCACTCTCGCGACCCTTCCTCCCACCTTCTCCCGTGCTTCCATTTCCCCATCTACTCTTCCACTCCCACTCTTCCACTCCCACACTTCCATTCCCACTCTTCCACTCCCACTCTTCCACTACCTCTCCTACTCTCCAGTTCACCTCCTTCTGCTCTCCTCTCTCCCACTTCTCACCTCTCTCCCCCTTTTTCTCTTCTCTATGTCTCTCTCTCCTTTTCTACCTCTCCCTTTTCTGCACTCCTCCCCTGTTCTCCCTTTCTCTCTCCCCCTCCTCATCTCTCTCTCCCTGCCTCTCTTCTTTCTCTTTTTCCTTTTTTACCTTTCTTCCTTTTCTCTACCCCCTCTCCTGTTCTCCCCTTCTCTCTCTATCCCACTCTTACGATCCCCCTCTCCCTCTCCATCGCTTCTACTCCCTCACCTACTCTCCCACTCAATCATCTCTTCGGCCCACTCATACCTCTTTCTTTCTTCTTCCCCACTTCTTCTCCGCGCCCTCTCTCTCTCTCACACACCACCTGCTCATCAGGCTACCTTTCTCCCGTAATCTCTTCCTCCCTCTTATCAACGTTCTCTCTCTCCCCTCCTCCTTCCTCTCTCAACACTTTTCTTCACTCACCCCACATCTTCTCCCCCCTACCCTCTCTCTCTCTACTCCGCCTCAATTAAGCGTCACTTCTTCCTTGCCTCGTTTCGCTTAAAAATTAATTAACCTATTCGGATCCTTAAAAGTTTATTCCTCTGAGGTTATGTGCAGTGGCCTCGTGAATGAGGGAAGTTATGATCCTTAGAGAGTCCTTCCCTTCTTTACCGGCTGCAATGTTTTTCTTCTGTCTGTCCGTCTCTCTCCCTATCTCATTTAATCTATATTTATTTGTCTCTCCCCTATTGCCCTCTTTCCTCCTCCATTTTCACCTCACTCTCCCCACTGTCCTTTCCAATTTGTCTCCCTCTTTCTCCCACCCTCTTTCTCCCTCATTCTCTCTCTCTCTCCCCTTCTCACTCACCATTGTCCCCTTTCTCCATATTTCTCTTTTTCTCTCTCCACTGTCACTTTCCTCCCTCTTTTTTCCCACCTCTCTCCTCCCCTCTCTCCTCCCCTCTCCTCCCCCTCCCCCCTCCCCTCCCCTCTCTCCTCTCCTCTCTCCTCCCCCCTCTCCTCCCCCTCTCCTCCCCTCTCTCCTCCCCCCTCTCCTCCCCCCTCTCCTCTCCCCTCTCCTCTCCCCTCTCCTCCCCCTCTCCTCCCCCTCTCCTCTCCCCTCTCCTCTCCCCTCTCCTCCCTCTCTTTCCCTCTCTCTTTCCCTCTCTTTTCCTTCTCTGCTCCCCTATCCTCTCATTAACTTCCTTTGATTCTCTCTATATACACTTTTCCCCTCTTCCTTCTTTCTTTCTTCTCTTTATTCTCCTCACTCCTTTCCGCTTTAATTTTTCGCTTTCTTTCTCCCTCTCTCCTATCTCTAATTCTCTCCGTCTATTTCTCCTTATGTCTTATCACTTCTCACCCCTTCCCTCTGTCTCCTCTTTTTATTATTTCTTCGTACTTCTTTCTTTACTTTCTCCCCTCCTCTCGCCATTTCTCTCTCCCCTCCTCTCGCCATTTCTCTCTCCCCACAATCTCTCATTCTTCTTTGCCTTTCTCATTTCGCCGTACTTACATTTTTCTCCCCTCACTCCGGCTGAGGATTACACGCAGCAGAAAAAGACGGCGGCCATTTTTTGCCAATTTACATCAAAGGAATGGTAATGGCGCCTTTCCGACTCTCTCTCTCTCTCTTGCTCTTCTTTTCGTATACATGGCTTAGGCGCATGATCCTCCTTGGCTAAATATCGATCAATGTGTAAGAATGGTTGAAGAAATAAAATTCCTCTCTTAAAAAAATTCTTTGCGATCCTTTGTTCTGAATGTTTTGAAAAAATATCTCTCGTTTAAAACGAAGTTATATTTCGACGCGTGTAATGAAGATTATCCTCCTCATTATTACATTTAGCATTCTACGAACAGTAAATGTGTTACATATATGGTTTGAAATTGGTTCCATAAAAGGGTATTTTCGTAGGTTTGAACGTCTTTTTTGCGAGTCACCGCGGATTTTAATTTCGATATTATGTCAAAACGTGGGGGTCTGTATGTATGAATGGTAGCGTGGAATATATTTCTCCTATTGATTTTTTGGGTCAGAGTTTAGGACAGAGTTTATCTGGTTGCAAACAGTTATCTGTTATACACCTGTAATTTTGCTAAAAATTATCTCTTCATCGAAAATCTAATTAATATGAAGCAACGAACTGTATACGCAGGTAAAGATTTTTAGAATTATGAATAATTTCTCGTAATTAATGCTTTTTTTAGTCAATTTTATCTTCCCACCATTCGGCGAATTTAAAATATGAAAATCGATTTCCGCATAAAATATTTTTTCGAAACATTTATTTATTAAATGAAATCGAATTAAGTGATTCAGTCGATATTCGATAATTACAACCATTTGGGACGGCAAAAATAACTCGGAACTTCGAGTGATTGAGATTTCTATTTATATAGGTTTCCTTCTGTTTTATTGTGTTGACTATTAACTCATTAAATCAGGCGCTTCTTTACATATTTAAAGTTGTAAATAAGGTTGACTTTTCACTCTGCCTATATTTTTCACGGCACAAAAAATATAAAAGTCGCTATATTGGGAAGTTTATGCAATGGGCATCTTTATTTCCATTATCTGTAAATCAGGTCAAAAGCTTCATGTGAATTTCGAAAATGTGAAAATTGTTGCCTGTATTTTGTTTTAGAAACAGAATTTCAGGACCTTGGATTAACTATAGTAACATTTTCGTCTGATTGTTTTTTAAACGTAATGACAACTTTTAGATCTAAAGAAAAACTTAGCTAATGTGGAATAAACAAGGATGATAACTTTTCAAGCGCAGCTCTTAAGATATAATTCCAATATGGTAGACGAATAAAAACAAATTTACGACTCCACAAAATAATTTTTAACGCGGAAAATGCTACATTTTAACGTCTCCTACGTTTACATTATAAATAGGACGCGTTGGGAGAATGTACTTCTCCGGTTGCTGGGTTAAAATCATCTATCGGGACTATTGAAATCTTTCGCCGTCTGAAAATTACTGAATAATAATAACAATAGCGAAAGTCTCTTAAACACAACCGAAGTTACTTTTCCTTTCATCCTTGGTAATTTCCGCTTGGATACATTTTCATCGCATCATCAATATGAAAGGAAAACTCTCTTTTAAAATGAAAATATTTTCGGTAAACATTTACGGAATTCATAAAAGGAAATTCAGATAACAAGAGATTTACACGGCTAATTCATTTAAACCCTGATTTTAGAAGCGAATGTTTAAGGGATGCCATTATTCAAGCTTTAAGAAATTAATGACTCAATTCGATTAAAAATTTCAAATTTTAAAACACTGCCCTTTTAATGGGAACAAGTCGGCTCATTTAGGGAAACTTTTTAATATAATTTTTTTTTAAAGATCAACGGAACGTAGAAAAGAGCTATATCAATACAAATCTCGGCGTATAGGTCATAGAGAATTCACACGGCGAAAAAGGGAACACAAAAAAAGGCGCTCGTTACGGGAGTTCCGACTTCCGCCGCCACGGCGCACTTTTGAAAAAATAATAATCGGAACGCCCAAATGGAGCCCGAAAAAAGGATCGCCGGGCAAGGAAATAACAAAAGAATAAAACGGGGGAGCGAGAGAGGAGCATGCGTGATCCTCGGCCGTATCCCACGACAACCGTAGACCCATAATTAGTCGGCGGGTTTCGCGGAAAGAGTGAGAGAGAGAGGGAAAGAAAAAATGGCAGTAAATGGAACGGCGCACGAGACCTGAGCGACAGAAGGCAATATAAACAAAGGAGCAGCGATTTTTAATTACGCACTGAAAAGAATCCTGTGATGTTGAATCCGCCTTCAGCCGTGTGCAGCCGACCGAAATCAGGTGAGGAGGGAGTGAATCGATGTGCTACTAAAAAGGGGTGGTGAAGAGGGAGGTGGGAAGGGGGTAGAGCGAGGTTCCAAGGGTGATAAGAGGACGTAGGTACAGGAGGGAGAAGTAGGAGAGGTTAAGAGTTGGGAATTAATTTTTGAACGTGATGTGAAATTTGTAATGTTATGAATAGGGGACTGTCAAATATCGGAAATTACCGAAAATTTTATGAATTTGTATTGTATGGCTATTGTTATAGGCAATTATAAAGTTTTTTGTTAAATTTTTAACAGATATTTAGAAAAAAAAGCAATTTAAAACGGACAAATTAATGCCGAATCCGATCCAAAGTTTGTCGAGTATTTAGTGACGTCAGTGCATGCCAAAAGCATGTTAGCCGTGCTAGAAGCCATTGTGCCGATATAGAAGTAGAAGCTTGAAAGACATAATTCTGTTGTTTTCCTCTATACTCCGTCTTAGAAGAAATATTGGTAGAAGTACTGCATCTTCTTGCATTTATTTCGCTTTGTGTTTTGCAAAATGTCATATGAAGGGGTTTGTGTAGCCAGACCTGATAATTTGCCCACAGTTGATTCGTACATGTTTTTGCGGTACATTGGAAGTCGTAGAGAGCAATATTCAGATGTTGAAATGTGTGAAGTGAAGGCGTTTGTATTACATTTAATTGATAAAACAAGTTCGATGTAGCGCTTTT
This sequence comes from Tanypteryx hageni, assembly GCA_028673005.1. NCBI lineage: Eukaryota > Metazoa > Arthropoda > Insecta > Odonata > Petaluridae > Tanypteryx > Tanypteryx hageni. Next base: position 63,771,403 of record CM054115.1, on the reverse strand, counting down.
ATTTTCAGTTATTGTAATAGTATTATTATTTCGACTGAAACGCAGAAGGTATGTAAAAGATAGATTGACGTCTAAAAACAGCTTTCCCATATTAAATGAATAAAACAACTCTAGTTTTAACTAATATTATAGAATAATTATTTATGTATTGTTTCACATGCTGTCCTAGTATCTAGTAAGTAAAATATAGTTAGATAAGTATACAAAAGGTAATGGACGAGGCCGTGACTTCGTGGAATTTCACAATAAAATAACATGAACAATGCTAGATAGTATTTTTTATTTATATTAAACCTTTGCTAATTTCCACAAAATATATGAAATAAAACACGACCAGTTTCGGTGAATAATCACTATCATCTGCCTTTACAGAATCATCAGGTCTAATATTGACAAATATACAAAATTAATGTGAATAAATTTAGTTTCCGTGTGTCTTGTCTATAGGAAATTTGGTGAAGTTTGTTGTTTTAAGTGCCTATCTGCTTTAGTTATTACCTATACTTGTCAAAAGAAAACTGTAGAAGTGTTTGTCATAACTGCATGTCTCTTTTGATATGTCGCGAATTTAATCGTTGCTTTTATGGCTTTTTTCTCCCTTTGAGGTCAATGAGGAAAGTCTCTGTTAGTAATACTGTTGGATTTGTTAAACTGAAGCGAAAAGAAAATATTTGTATTGTTAAAGGTAAGATTTGCTCTGAACACAGAATAAGATAAAGAGGTTATGAAGTGAGTGTAGTTGTAGATGAAGAAGAAGATTTAGTCAGGTCTGTGGAGTGTCATGACTGCTCTCATTTAGCAAAACATGGTCCTTTAAAATGCCATGCTGTCGTGGATATTATGTGAACAAATTTATTAAAATATTTAAAATACAGAACTAACAATATGTGACATTTGTAAAAGTATTTGCTTAAAAACTTGGTAGTTAAATATATGTACTGCAACAGTAATTATTTGCTTAATAAACCCATAGCCCAACGATTTACGTAAGTTTGATGTTACGCATTTAGAATAGGTATATTACACTATGGGGGTTTTGTAAAATATATATGCTAATCATTGAAACATAAAAATGTAATTTACTCTTTCAACGTTCTCGAGAAATATATACATCATGTCAATGTAATGCAGACATAAGTCATAAACTAAAATACGAAGCAATAAAATTACGTACATACATATAACTAGTACTTGGATTAAAATGATCTTCGCAGACAAATGCGGTTGTATGTTCCGATATATCAGATGAGTACCTCCTCATGGTTTTCAACCACAATATTCTCCGCTTCTTATTTCTTCCCAAGGAGCTCGGTAGCGTGAAGAACAATTTTCTCGGGGTCTTAATCGTTGTATTTAAGCACTGGGGTATTAGACAATACTTATAACCCTTCTTAAGTTTCATATTCTCCATTTAAACTACGATATCAGGAAAAGCAACAGGACGAAATATCAAAACCGCGTGCTTTCAGTACGGTCGTACGTTCAAACGAGTGGCATGTGATGATGATGTGATTTTACTACTCTCTCTCTCCAACCTGGATGCCGTTTTCGCGGGATATTTAAATGAGTTATTTTAAATATTTTCTTCATACTGACGACGATTTAACAAAAAATGTTCACAGGGAGTAATTAAGTCAATTACAAAGAATTAAACAAACAATTAAATATTTTGACAGCCCCCCATTATAATACGGAGAATTGAATGGATCAGACGAGAAGTAGAAATTGCGAGACGAGCTGGGAGAGGAGTTGGAAAGATTATTTTTCGTTGATAATTGCCCTAATTTATGGACAAAGCGGAGTCTATTACGTTCCATCTTACGCCTAAGTTAATTCCTTATACCGGTATGTAATCTTTTCGTGAAATCATTTTTTATAAAACAATTTTAACGTGCATAATAATTTTAATGCACGCAAAAACATTTTTTTTCAATATTCATAAAAATGTTGGGAAAGCCAGACGCTTTTTAAGCAGTCATCATCAGCTGTGATTCATCGATGGTTGATTCGAAAAATATAGAATGAAAATATGAGAATCTACCACCGGCGAATCACCTATGATGACGACTACTTTGTAGCCTTAATGAGCATTTTACTTTTATGGCTAAGAGTAATATATTTAAAAAATTCGATTTCACCCATAAGGAGAAGTTTGGCAATTATTATTCGAATTAACTACGTTCTTAAACGTTAGTTTTTATAAAAATAAATTTATTATTAATAAAACAATCACCAAAAAGTCATCGACCCACAGTTTCATGCCCACTACGATATAAATACTAAATATTCCAAAATATGGTACATAAATAATTTAGGCTTCCTTTTCAGCTCGATTTACTATAAGGAATACACTATTCGATCAAAAATCATTTTAGAAAAAATCAACAGCAAGGTGATCCGTAGATAAAATAAATATATTCTACACAATCGCTTTATTCCAGCAGGCCTGTCCAACCCATCGCTCGCAAGAGACCTCGATGTTGCCCACGAGGCGGATAAAGTTCCAACTAGTACCTAATAGATATTTTCTCATTTTATTCGCATGAAATGTTTGGCGACATTAATTACAAATCCCTTGGAAGAGGAGTTGAAAGAAAATTTGGAAGAATAGTTGGAAGAGAAGTCAGAAGAGGAATTGGAAGATGATTTGGACGAGGAGTTGGAATAAGAGTTGGAAGAAGAGTTGGCAGAAGAGTTGAAAGAAGAGTTGAAAGAAGAGTTGAAAGAAGAATTGGAAGAGGGATTGGAAGAGGAGTTGGAATAGGATTTGGAAGAGGAGTTAGAAGAGGATTTGGAAGAGAAGTTGGAAGAAGAGTTGGAAGAAGAGTTGGATAAGGATTTGGAAGAGGAGTTGAGAGAGGATTTGGATGAGGTGTTGGAAGAAGAGTTGGAAGAAGAGTTGGAAGATGAGTTGGAAGAAGAGTTGGAAGAAGAGCTGGAAGAAGAGTTGGAGGAAGGGTAGGAAAAGGTTTGGAAGAGGAGTTGGAAGAGGAGATGGAAGATGAGTTGGGGAGGAGTAGAAAGAAGAGTAACAAGAGGAGTTGGAAAAGGAGTTGAAAGAGGACGCGGAAGAGTTTGAGTGGAGGCATCGGATTAGTTTGAGAGAATTTGGAGAAGTGGTTTGGGGACAACGGATTGAGTAGCTGTTGCGGTGGGCTGAGGAAGGATGGGAGATGAGAAAAGGGCAGCGTTGCGGAGAGGTTTTGATAAAGAGAAAGACCATAGAGAGGGAGAAAAAGGAAGGCGATGAGTGTAAAGGGGTTGATGCAGAATCCTGTCCGTCGGATGCAAGGCGAGAAAAAAATGCACCTTAATTTCGTGCTATCCCTTCATGGCCGTGTGAAAAAAGGACGCAAATCGGCGTCCCTCTATGACGTCAGCGCGCTGGGGATCGTCGCGCGCGGTCGTGCCTCGTGCCGCGAGGTCTGAACACACGCTGTGAGAGAAAGAGGGAGTCTGAATACACGGCCAGACATCAAAGGAGATGCGAGCGGGAAATTGAAAAGGTAAGGCGCACTTTTGGATTAAAATAAAATCCACTTTCTCTCGAAGGCCGTATTTTTTCTTGGACGACTTTTCTTTCACTATTTTATTTTTAAGTGTAGTTTCAAAGCCGTCGCGGATCAAAAGGATGGACTCGGGCAAATAGACGCGGATATGGCTCGCGGAGAATGTAATCTACCGTCATCGCTTATCAAGATGGCGACGTGGCGTGTTGTGCATATTCAGATTAACTGTTTCCGAGTGATTTGAAAGGGAAGCGTTCTATGCCTGTTGAAATCATACCGCGCATTCCTCTTCCACCCAATTAAGGAGCGTTGCCTAATCTGAATGCAGAAATGCATAAATTTCGAGAAACTAATTTTTTACATTTACTCATCAGTTCATAAAGGTCATTATTAAAGATAGAAAAGACGTTGACGTACACACGGCAGGATCCGAGCATGCTACTCTAGCAATTGAGAGGCAAATACTCTACCCATCCTTTTGTAAAGGCTTTACACCAGGGGTGTCCAACCTACGGCCCCCGGGCCTGATGTAGCCCGCGAAGGGTTTTTGTGCCGCCCGCGAAGCTATGATGTAAAAGCAATCCGAAAAATTAAACATAAATTCATAAATTATTATTAAGATTTTGATAATAAAGCTTTTGATGTTGAAATGTTAACTATATTTAGAATCGATTTTCACTTGCATGGCACCTCAGAATCTGATTTAAACTCTGATCCTACCCGCCGAAGAATTGAAAACTTCCAATGCGGCCCGCCAAAGGATTTGCAACCACCGATACGGCCCCCATGTAGAAAAGAGCGGACGCCACTGCTTTAGACCCAATCCCCAAATCGCATGGTTTCATTTGACAGGTTTTAGCTCGGTCTTCCTTTTGATATACACCTCGAATTGCACGGCCTTCTCTTTTGGTTTTAATTTCGATTCAAGAAGTTACGAGAAAGGACGAAGGAAGCAATTCCGAATATAACGTGACTAAATAGTCCCTTGTTTATCTCAATCCGGCCCTCGAATGTAACCTCATGCCATGCGCTCCTACGCTAAATTCTATCCCACTTTGCACGGTTTCTCTTTACACGGTCTTTTCGAGGGGTGGGCACACTTTCTTCCACGTAAATTTCTACAAAAACCGTTAGCTGGGAAATCTGTAAGGATAGATGCGACGAGGTTAGGGGTCGTCTTAGAAATAAATAAGTAAAAATATTGACAGCGATAATGACTGGTTTATCATGGTGTAAATCACATTCATCTTTGCACTGCTTATGGTGATGACAATTTTTTAGAGATTTAATTAATAAGTAACTAATGATTTTGTTAATTTGTTTCAGAATGCCTCATAAAACATTTACGTCCAAATTAATTTCTGCAAAGGGACAGGGACGTCCTATATTCGAGGTCTTCTTATCGTATAGGGTTAATGCGGTACATCACGCGTGTTACATGCTCGATGTCCATTTTAGGAGGCCAGTCATATCCGAGTTACTATCGAGCGAGCATATTCCCTCCACTCGTTCCTCCCTCTTTCTTTTCCCTCCCTCCTTCCCCAAAGCGCCATTTATTCCTCCTCCTCCCATTTCTGTTCTCCTACCCCTCCAATACACATACATCCAATCTCTTCCTCCTCCATTTTTTCACATCCGTTCCATAAACGGCTTCGGCCCTTTCAATCACCGTTCAATTGGCCCTATTATGCCCGTTTCCCTTGGCCACTCAGCCGCTTTGATCGAAAGCGCGTTCACCTACAAAGGTGGCCAGCAAAAGGGATGAGATGCGATGCAAAGAAGAGAGGCGGAGGTGTGGCGACGGGAGGTGGAGGGAGGGGGAGGAAGGGAGGAGGAGGGACGGAAGAGGAGGGGGGATTGAGAAGAGGCGATGAGGCGGGAAAAATCTGGGCGATTGGTTCTTGTGATAAAATAAAAAAAAGCCTGCTTTAATCTAAAAAAAAACTCAAACATCGCCATCCTACTAAAGAGATTGACTCTCTTCGGATGATATTCCAAACGCTTAAGAGTTTTTATACGTTGACGGTGAGTCTAAAGACGCAATTTCCAGTCAGTTCTGCGGTTATTTATCGATGATTTTGACGGATAATTTACGGTTCCACGGTTCGGAAGTGACGCAATCGATTCGGCGATGGCGTCACGAATTAGTTTTCAATAAAGCCCCGCTTCCTGCGTTTGAGAAATTAGGTTTGATTGGGGAAGCGTACAGGTCGAGGGAGATTAGCGCGTTTCGAAACTCAATTTATCGGCAATCCTGCGGGGGGATTTTGAGCGTGCTGCGAGGCTGCCGTAACGCAATCGTGGAATGGTACAAAAATGCTTAGGCAGTACTTAGTGAGATGAATTGATATCTATATTGATGGATAAAGTCACGGTGTTAATCTGGAAGATGCGAAATCGAACCGAAATTACAGTCAATGGATCGATAATTTTCGTTGTTATCGTTTGTTATTTATTAAGATGTAAATAAGTGTAATAAATAAAAAGATGTAATAAATAGATTCTCAAATTATATCTACAAGTGAACCTAATGCTCTTTGATAAAACGACTAAAAATATTTTTGGATCTGTCAACTTCGAATTTTTTATGTCCTTTTCGCGAAACAAAGACATGGAACGCCTTCGTGGCCTACTCCATCAGTCTGACCACACGTTACCTCTTCCAACTATATGGAATGTATAATAATATTTGGCATATTTGTATGAAAATTGGTAAATATAACTTTCTGTCAAAACGTTGCTCAATCAGAACAGCAGTTACATTCAAAACAGAAAATATATTATTCCACTATTTTGCAGACATCGTAAAAATATTATTCGCGTGACGAACTGTGCAAGGGTACGTTTATACTCGAAGACTGTGATTCCATATTAAAAAAATTAAATTTCCCTAAAAATTTATTACGCGAATAATAGCCGAATACGAAAAATAATTAACAAAATTGTAGGCATGTTTTTCGGTAGTTAACCGCGTTGATCGGCTGTTTCACAAGACGACGTTTCGCCGTGGTTGCAATCGGCTTCCTATTCAGCCTACAGCCGAACGCCGCGAAAGCCTTCGCACCAATTAACAAAATTGTTGGAAAATTCAGTGTTAGAAATTGAATAGGAACGTAATTGAGGTATAATTTCTTAGCGATTTGATATTAAAACATTTCGACTTATACGGAATTTTTTCAGTCTACATTTTCAATTCAGAGCATTCACATAAATTTAAATATATTGATGAAATAATTATATCTAGCACATGAAAAGCATCTGAGTAAGACGTGACACAAAAAGAAGATCACATCTGTTCAATAAAAATGCCAAATAGATGCATATGTGAAGCCACGTATAACTCGAGCTGGATTATACTCACAAATGAAAAGAGAAATGCATTATCTCGTTTACTTAATGGCTTGTATTCTGTAGATGATCAAAGGAACTCATTTACACATAAAAGGGAAAAGTGATGCACATTAAAGCTGCAAAGTAGCCGTCTTCAGCGGTCATTCACCGAACTTCAAACGAGGCTGGCTGCTTTGTAGTTGAAATAAAAACCCGATTCACAAAACATTTTTATAGCTACATGAATCACTTAAATTATCAATTGCATTTGAGCAAATGATTGGAATTAGCATGATTAACTTTATAGAAATAATTTCTCGATTGCGAATCATTTCGACAGATACTTTTCCGTTGCGTTACTCCCATCAACCAAGACCTACGATTGTCTCTCGTTCAAAATCGAGGTAATATTTTTCGTTACTAATGTTTCGAGGTGTTTATGGGATTTAAATCGTATCCACTCCTATCGGAACACTTTGAAATTCGACTTGACATGAGATCGAGATCGCCATGCAAAAAAACATCACATCAGCTCGCGAAACCGTTCCAACCCATGGCGGGAGAAAACGAAAGCGATATCTTGGTCTATTTCGGGACGGAGCAGAAAGTGTGCCAATGCGATAGGAACGGAAAAAAGGATCCAGGTTCCTCGCGGGCATAGAAAACTCCTAGACTCCGGCATAATCGATTCTTTTAAACTTCCGTGATAAATGCGAGCTCTTATTCTGCACGGGATGGAGCGAGAGAGGAAGAGAAATGGCTTGGAATTCCTAGCGAAAAGAAGAGATAGATAGATAGATAGATAGGTAAATGTCTTTATTTGGGCAAAATTTAGACCATAAGGTCCACTCTTACATTTAACCCATCGTCTATGTTAAATTATATTATAAAAAAAGTAATATTAACGTCAAAACTATTTAGATAATAATATACTAAATACAGACAGTGCGAAATAGGTAGGTACGCATTCAGAAAAACTTCTAAGAAAGACATGGTGTTTGTGGGAAAAACCTAGGAAGGACCTGCCTTGACCAACCTAGTAAAAACCCACGCAGGAAAACACCCACGAAGTGAAGGGGGGTGGAAAAAACCTGCGAAAACCCTAGATACTTGAAAGAACAATATGAAACGATACATTATCAAAATGAAGTGAAAAGTTAAAAATTAATGCTTACATAGCGGCTTAAAAGTATAATAATACATAAAAATAAACAAGAAAAAAGAAATTACAATATTTAAATAGGAGACCTATTCGTCAATTAGAATAATAAACAATCTATAAATATCAAATGTACACTTAACAATAATACGAAGAAAAAGAGTTGCAGGAAATCTTAAAGGTTTATGTACAACATAATAAAAAGCAAGTATTGAGTAAAGATAATGAGAAAGGCGTGTATGAGGGTGATTAAGTATTGCTTTGATGTTTTAAAAGATGAGTGAGACAGGCAAGTTTGAAGGAGTTTAAGGAGAGAGAGAGAGAAAGAGGAAGGGAGAAAACAGAGAAACAGGACGAAAGAGTAAATTGGAGCCAGAAAAGAATGGAAAAATGAGAGTAACAGAGTAAAAAAATTGTTACACACGTTTCAAAAACGTTCTCATATCCGAACGTTTCTAGTCTATGCGATGATTCCGCCGGTTACGTTATTGCACGGGCGGCTTGGCGGTAGCTGTGCGCCTGTGCGTAAAACTCGAAATATTATGTCACTGGACGCCGTATGATTTAATTTTGAGGCATATTATGTAGCGTTTCTTTTGAGAACCAGATCTATAAGTAGACGAATTTAAATTAAAATTACTCATTTATGAGTAAATCGACATTGTGCGAGAATCGGCAGGAATAAACTACGCTCCATTATCGAGCGATAAGGCTCATTTCAACAATGTGTCTATTCCGGATGATGCCATGCATAAATATAAGATTTACATATTTAGATTATTTTGAACTGTTTTGCTCCTGGACTCATGCACACAAATTACCGCCAGAAGGAATTTTAGAAAGCAATTTCTGAAACACGTGCGCGCCTAAATACATATCACCAAAATATCGAAGTCGAATTTTTGTGCGATAACGATACTTTCCCTATACACTTTGTATATGAAAAAGTAAGCCATTATACACTTCGCACACGGGGAAGTAAAAAGTCAAAGAGTGAGAGCCAACCGGAGCCAAAAGCCAAAGAAGAAGAGGAGAGAAAGAGCGATGGAGGGGAAGTTGAAGACAAAGGAAAGTCGCGGAGACAGAGAGAGATAAAGATAGAAGCATGACCGAGATGAAATAAGATGGAGAACGGATCGAAGAAGAAAGCGGAGCCGTAATAATAACAGAAGAGGGCGTAAAAAGCAAAAAAAGACCGATTGCTGTAAAGAGCCGCGTTCACGTAAGGGAAAAATAAACACGAAGACCGTGAGCACGCCGGGAAGGGAGAAAGAGGTCGAAAATAGCGCAGAGTAAGAGAGAGAAAAGGAAAGCAGCGAGGCGGCAATGTGGGACTTTACTTATCGGTGGGGCGTTTACCCCTAACCTCTTAACGATTGCGGGAATTGTCGTTCTATTCCTTTTTATCTTCTCGTGCGGAATCCTACGACGGCGAGAGAATATGGCTAACACTTAATCCAAACCTTTACCTTCGTAGTCGTCGACAACAACAACAAAAAAGGAACGCGATCGCCACCGAGACTTTTGTAACAAATGACTCGCGATAAAGAAGCAAAGCGAGCGAGATAGTGGATTGGAAGCCAGAGGAGGGTGTTGTGAGAACAAGGTAATGGGACGGGGGACAGGAATAGAGACAGCGGAGGTTAGGAGGGAGGGGAGAGGGAGAGAGGAGAGCGAAGGGAGGGGAAGGGAATCAAGAAGTTCACATAAGAGGGTTTAAAAGAGAACCTTTATCTCAAATCGGTTTGCGAGTTTATAGTATTCTCCTTTGTTTGCCATGTGCGATTCAAAACGGCGGAGTTTTCACGACGATTTTTTGCACGCGTTAATTCCCAGAATGCATTTCGTTTACTCCGAGGTAGGATGATATACGTGACATCGTTAATTTTTTTTCGCTGCTCTTTTTTCGTCTATATTACGCGCGAGGGATCGCGACCACCCCCGAGCATTTTTGCGTGTGTTATTTGTAAGAGAAATCGTCGCACGACCGATGCGAGTTATTTCTTCTTATTCACCTTCAAACGTTTTGTCCGCCATTTTGGCACCATCCCAAGTGTCGCCTTGGTTACGTTTGAAGGACAAATTGCTTGGCTAGAGCTCTCCGGTCATACATGCTGATTTATCGACGTTTAAGTTGAGGTTGATCGAAACGTTTGAAGAAACGTTTACGGTGTTAAGCTGATCACTATAATAGCTGGCGACGTCAATTTAAATGCCATCAGCAAATTGATGCATTTAACGAGTCACGTATTTGATGTTGCGTTTTTTTGTTCGTTGCTCTATATCAGGGACCAGCAAGCTTTTTCCTTTATATACCACTGCGCGGACCACATGCGACCTTTCAAAGGACTAATCGGGCAGCGGGTAAATTTCAAAAGTTTTGGGATTTTTTTGATCATGTAATGCGTGTAATACGCCGTTATTAAAAGAATATTGCGCCCGAGTACTCTAAAAATATCGTTAAGATTTCATTAATGATATTTGATGACTCATCCTGCTGGAAAATATAAGAAATCAAAGAAATTGATGGGGCCGGATGAGATTGCCGCGCGGCCCAGTTATGGCCTGCGGGCCTTAATTTTGGCATCCTTGCTCTATGTCAATGAAATATGAAATTACTCCTTATCGCTGGAGCAACTTCTCGTTAACATGTGGGATAATAAGCGTGTTTTGGAAACGTTCAAAAAATGTTTTAATTGCCACTTATGGTGCCTTGCAGGGATATTAGTTATAAATTAAATAAGAAACAAGGGATTTATCGGCAAATAGAGCGAGTTTAGATCGGATGGAAAAGTAATAGAATAAAAAATATGTTATTTATGGAAAAATTTAGTACTCGTTGATAATGGTTTTCTAAAATACGTCTGCGGATACCGTTGCTAAGTACGAATAAACAAGTTACTTTATAAAATATTTTGCTTGATATTTCATAAGGAATGGAATTTTGGTTGTTTAAATATAATAGCATGGCGAACTTCATGTAGATGAACGGGCAACGGTTCTTCCAATAGCCATAAAAAAGGCTGGTAAATCCAGATCCGCAATCCGGTTACAACCCAGCCGACGTCAGTGATGATTTACTGACGGTAGAATCGGACCCGGTCAACCAAACATGCAAATAAATACGGAAACGGTAAAATTGCAGTTTTTTTTTCGTTCTAATGATGGCCGTCTGCGACGTAGCGCCATGATAGGGGAGGATGCGCGGCTTATTCATCGACGAATAAAACGTATGCCGATGCTCTTTTCGGTTTGCGGAGTGGTTATCTTCTCTCGCCCAACACGCATCTTTTTCTTCCCTTCATCTTTCGCCCCTTTGCTTCCTCTTATCCGGCACCTTTTCTTGCCCTCCCTTTATCTCCCCTCCTCCCTCTTCTCACCAAAATTCCACCATCAGCCTTATCTCCTACTCATTGTTTCTCGTTACAGCGCTCCGATTTCTTCGCTCCCCCTCCGCTCTCCCCCCATCCATCCTCTCCTCCAATCTCATCCTCTTTCTCTCTCTCCGTCTCATCCCCTTTAATCGCCTCATTCGCTCGCATTTTCTACCTTTTTAATCCTTCTTCATCTCATGCGATGTTTATCGTTCTCTCTCCGATCTTTTCCTAGTTCCGCCTCTATTTTCCTGTCATTTCCTTTCCGTCTCCCCCCTCTCCCTTTACCTTTCTCCTTTCGATTCTTTTAATCCCGCGCCTTATTTATTTCTTCTCTCTCTCTCTCTTAATCTTCCCCATTTTCCCTGCATATTCCTTTTCGAATATTCTCCATTATATTGCCTCTTATCGCAATTTATTTCTGTCTCTCCCTCTTTATCCTCTTGTCTAGTCTTTCTCTCCTTTACATCTCTCCGCTTTTTAGCGCTTTTTCTAAAACAATTGCTAATGTGTTCCGTTAATTTGCCCTTCTGTCCGTGCATAAAATAACCAAAAAATAACGTAGGTTACAAAACCAAAATTCCAGAATAGATAGTTCTGCAGTAGAATTACACGTGGTTTAAATTTTGTGGATCTAGGAACAGCTGCCGGGGAGTAATCGGAAATAATCGCTAAAAAGTACACGAAGTATAAATGTTGGAACCCAACAATACATCATATGTGCGATTATTTACTTCGATGGAAACAGAGCAGTCGGTGAAAAGAAGCCCCTTATGTAATCTTATCTGCAATTCTTTTCTCACTTGTTTCTTTTGATATTTATTACTCTATTCCTGTTAAAACCTCTTTCCCCCTCTCTCTTTCTCATCTTTCTACTTCTCTCATCACGCTCTCCCTCTTCTCACCCCTTCTTTTTATTCACATCTTCCTACATCTTTCTATTTCTTACTTTTTACTTCTTAATATATTCTAAGTGTATAAAGAAGGTACTTTTCAATCGTGAAAATAATCGACTTCATTGTTTTGATAAATATGCATATTTTAGTTTTATTCCGAGTCCGAATATGCTATTTTTGCAATTACGTCTGTTTGTAGTTTTGTCTTCAGCGCGCGACTCTCTAGGCTAAACTATTCAACGGAATCTAAATAAATCTCATATTTATTCATGTGCTATAATCCAGAATAGATATATTAGTTTAACTAAAATTCATCCAGCTATTGTGATTTACTTCAAAACTAATATTAATGAGTGTCAAAAACAATTGTACGGTTTCAGACGACATCGCAACAGAAATTGTTACGCCGCTACCGAAAAGCTTTTCAAACAATGGGTAACCAGCGGCATTGTTGTGTGGACAATAACGTAACTAGGGACATCATCGTATGAAATAGAAGCGTACGGATATATGAATGTTTGCTCGACGTATGCCGCACAGCTATCCCTCCCTCCTATTTTCCCCTCCATCTTCTTGTTTCTTCACTCTCCCCGTTTCTTATTTCACGCTCGAATTCTCTCTCTCTCTCTCCAACCCCTTTTCGTTCTTCCTCCATCTCTCGCCCCTTTCCACCTCCTTTTGTTCCTCTCCCTTTTGGCATTTCTAACCCTTCGTCCTTAATGGCTTCCTACCTATCCTCTCCCTATACTTCTCTCGTTCCAGAAGACCGTCTTGTACCGTAGACGCACCCTTCTTATGATCGTAGCGTGTCCCCCGTTTCCTGAGCCTTCCCCTCTCCTCTCCATCTGCACATATCGCCGTCTCCCCCTTTTTTAAACTCCTCGACGAGAACAACCCCTCGCTCACGAGTCCGTTTCCCGGGCGTAATTGGGGCGTCGACAAGATGGCGATAACGAGTGGTGTTGAATGAAACGGGTGGTGTTTAGAAAGCACACACATCGTGCTAGCTTCCGTCATCCAACGTTCGAACGAGGGGAACAACAAAGGGTTTTCATGGAAAAAAATATGTGTCTACCGGTCTCGAGTTTTTGTATTTAACCCGTTGTCCGGGGGGAAGAGGTTATTTCGAGTTGAGAGTCTGAGAGCAAACGCAAAAGGAAAGTGCTTTCTGCCAATGCCTTACCAAACCCTTCAAAGAAAGAAAAGGGAGTTTTTTTATGTTCGTTCCATCGAATCGGCGGCCGTTTTCGGATCATCGGAGGTATCGCTGTTTATTTTTTAGGCCATCCATTTTAATAAGAGATTTGCCATTCGGCGTCTCGTCTTTGGTGAGAGAAGGAGCCGTAAATCTCAGCGATTCACTTTTCGCTAACAACGGTGGACAATCTGAAGACATTCCGGAAAAAAGACCAAATTTCGAAGAGGCTTACTTACTCCCCCGCCTCTGGTTTTCTTTCCGCGCTATAAGTTTGGGAATGTTTTTTTGAAAAGGAAGATTAGATGTTTTTACATCAAGGTTTTGATCCACGTAAATGAACAGTGATTTTATTTTATTTATTTACTTTACGGTAAGTCTCAAATACGACTTTAAAAAGGCATTTAGCTTTGACGCCGAACACAAACGGTGAAGTTCTTATCTGAGATATTATCCAAGATATTTTTGTAATTTATTCGACGATGAATGCTTTTAAGAAAAGTGGGAACAATTCCTTCTGTTATTTCACAATGGATACGATTCAGTGCGTAATTCATGTTGTTCGTATTTTAATATATCCACAACTTTTAAAATTTTGGTCAAAGGTTAACATTTTGTTTTAAATCAACAAACCATCCGATCGGTTATAACTATTCCAGAGATATTCTTAATTTTATGCTAGTCTGCCCGTTGCAGCGCCGCTTGCAATATGAACTTAACGGTGAAAATAGAGTAAAAAAGAACTAAAAAACGTTAATTTTTAAAGGTAATTATAATTTAAGGAACAAGTTTAAAAGAACCTTATTACATTTTTATATTAAAATTTAGCTATCTTATGAGCTACTGCAGAATGACGATGCATTCGGTAACCTTAATAGAATCATACTTTCCTCATCCATTATTAAAAAATGCATTACACCATTTTAAAGAATTGCATTTTTTTCATAGTATCGCTGCTAAAAATTTGGAAAATTCTCGTTTTTTTTGGCATCCAACAAATTTCAAGCGAATATCACATGGATATATATATATATATATATATATATATATATATATATATATATATATATATATATATATATATATATATATAATACTTTGTTTTTTCGGCTGTGTAACTGTCCAAGTCTCAAGATTAGCCTTAATTCTAACAAATGTAAAATAGCAATGTAATGGATACAAATTGCAATGGAATGTACCGTATTTCATATGGAAAAAAATTTCACTTTGAAATATTAATTAATTCGTAGCTATTCTACATTTTAAGGTTTTCAGATTTATCCTGACGCTTTCACGTTTATCTCTACATATCTGCCAAGTTTCAGGTTCTCAGCTAATTCAGATCTACCACTTCTATACCGGAGTAACGTACGCACGCAGTCTTACTACTAAATTAATATTTTGGATAACGCTATATTTATAGTTACATTGGGTAATATATTTGTCTAATTATGAAACAGATAAGTTGTAAATATGAAAGCTTTTTTATTTATAATTCATGAGAGAATTATCGAGCTTCACTTTCGGCTGTAATAAAATTGCAATACTACGTTCTCGAAAAACCATGAATAGATTCCGATAAACATGCGCATTTCGGATTCGGGTTTGCCTGCTATCGGTGAACAACCGTTGATGACGGCTTCTTTCTAGCCTAAATACATTTCCCGATATTTTTATGGGTTTTGGATAAACTGTTTTACAATTTAATACTGACTTGTTTACGATCATATCGTAATACTAAATGTTGCTCCGAAAGCAAATACTTTCGATCTCGATGACGCTTCGGAAACAACTGCCTAACGTATTGTTGGCAGTTTAGTTGGATGGAGAAACCATTGATCGCGAGTCCCGGTGTTAAAAGGCGACAATGCAACCACGCGTAAGATTGCTTTGCAACTTCACAACCGTGCTAACCAACTTCAACAGCAAATGATCATTCAGACTTATAACCCCAACCTTCTCCTCCCTTAATTTTCTCATGGATACGATTTTTATTTAAGCACGTTTAATTTAACTGAAATCCAGTAAATCCTTAACATTCGCAGTTTTGATAATTCGCGAGGGATCAGTGTACGTACGTTGATTTCCGAGAATGAAACCCCCGTGAATGTTAAGGGTCTTTTACTATATGCAACGTTAGACTTGGAAAATTTACTTCTTGATGCTCTATAGTGTCAAAATTAACATGACGAAAAAGAACGAAAAAGAAAATGTTTTAAATTTATTTATCTATTATAATAAAAGAACAATTTTCTGTTAGTTATATCAATTTATTTGTCGCTGAAGGTAAAACACAGATTCGAGTTAGGTAATAGAACTTGAATACTCAACATTTGTCTTCTTGCGTAAATAATGAATGTCTCTCTTCCGTTTGGAGAATAACTGGCGAGAAAAGTGCACATAGAGAGGGCCGCCCACGCTTATTGATCAACAGAAAAAATTCTCTGTAATCGCGGCTTAATAAACTTCTCTTCTGCGGAGGAGAAATTTACGCAGGGAGGTCGTAAAAGATGGAGAAATGGCTCGCTATAGCATAACAGCATAAATGGTGGAAAATACGCGTACGCACGAGCGAATTCCCTCTTGCCTACGATGACAAATTCTGACGGGGCGGAAAGCATTCGAAGGGAGATGGAGATTCCTTTGAATAAGACATCTCACATGGATTATAGGAGAGAGGATAACGTGACTAGCAATCGAATAAGCCGAAGCCTCTTTTTAGTCCAGGCAACCAACAGAACGAGTCGGAACAAATTAGCTTGAATCTAATTTCTTTTGGGATTTGTTCCTATAGATGTCTAGATCACGAGGTAAAAAATCCCCATGAATCCGTGTGTCGGTACACCATGCCATTGATGTTGTACTGAATACGCCACGCGCCCGGTCACAATCATTGTATACATTGCGCGCTCGGTCATGTATTATTTTACATTTTGCCATTTTCAATCTTTATGATCATTAACGGATCCATGAGAAATTTAAATTTAACAAAATTGGTGCTATTTATGTTTAATGTTTATAATCTTACTGTTCCTTGGAACTGCCACTGTGTGTAATTTAATTGTATTTAGGATGTTTACATGTAATTATTAGATTTGTAAAATACTTTTCTTAAGTAAAATTTGTATTTTTTTCATTTAACTGTGTCAAATCTTTGTGGGACACAATGTGTACCACACGCCCGCTCGTGCTGAAAGTTTGGGTGCACCTGCTGGAGGGTTAAAGACAGAACAAGTGCTTCCGGCACATAATGTCCACGTGCAGTGTTGTTGAGTGTTCTGTACATTATGTATCAAAAGTGTGTAATTTGTGGTCAAAGGTTCGAGGAGGTAGATTCGAAGAAGGTCCATTCGGGTGAAAAAGGGCCCGCGAGCATAATTAGCCGTAGATCGTCGAAGGGACAATCTTTGGTTTGACATTGGTTCTGCCGAATCAGTGGAAGTGCACGAATCCTGTCGGAAAAACTACGTTCGTAAGTCTACTATTGACTCTATAATTAAGACGCAGGAATTAATTGGTGATGAAATGGGACGAAACACAGACAATGTTGGAGCTTTACTGCGTTCAGACCAGGAGCAGTTCAATTTTAAAAGGTAATGTCTGTTTTGTTGTATGCCAGTATGAAAAGCAGCTCTGAAGAAAAAAAGGAAACTTGCTCCAGAATATTTAGTTTTTACGTCGAAAACTAGAGACACTATTGGACCACACTGCAAACGTCGCAATGTTTGCAGTGTGATTCAATAGTGGGGACCTGTGGGCAAACGAAGTCCTCACTCGAATTGGAACATCAATAGATTTGGTTGCGGCTGAAGCTAGGTACCATGCCGCGTGCTACGGTACGTTTTGTAAACCTGTTTCCAATAAACCACTTGGACATCCCGCATTTTCTGATACGGCAATGGCCTTTGAAAAAGTGTGTGATTTCTTAATAAATACAGATAACTGCCAATTTTCTGTTAAAGAGTTGCACAATATGATGAACGAAGGATTAGAAAACGGCTGGACAGAGAAATGTTAAAATACAACTAATTAATCATTTTGGGGACGAAACTATCATCACCAATTTTGTTTATAAGCCTAACGTGTTGTGTTTTAAGGGTAGCACAAAAAATCTAATCAATGAGCAGTGGTATAAAAACAAAGCCTTTTCCGAAAGAGGAGAAAAATTGAGAATTATCGCCGCTGCAATTGTTAGGAAAGAAATACTGTCAAAAGTCTACGATTTAAGTAGCTATCCTACAGCTGAAGAAAAACCTGTGGGAGGAGAAGAAGATATTCCTGAAACCTTATTAGCATTCGTTAATGGGCTATTATAAAATAGAAATATGAAAGTTATTTCAGCTGACCTAAAAAAATGTTATATCAACGGCTAACTCAATTATTTGTATGGTTATACCACGATCGTACATATCACCGTTGTTGTGTGGGCTGTCTGTCTACCTACAACGGAAGTTTGAAACAAGGGAGCTGATTGACGTGCTTAATACACTAGGGTTTGCTCAGCCCTATCAGGAGACATTAAAATTTGAAAATGCTGCGACCTATTCTTCAGAAATATCGCTCAAACAAGATGCCTTTGTGGAATACGTTTTCGATTATGCTGACTTTAACATTAGAACATTGTACACTTTTCATTCCATGTGTGGTGTACTTTGTATTACTCCAGAATCAGATGTCTTGCCCCAAGTCAAACTTTCTCGTTCAAACCCAAATGAATAATGAAATTGGAAGCTTTGGAAAAATTCTAATACAATCGTTCAGTAGATCATATGAAGGCCTATCAGCAATTACTTTGGCTGACTGTGGAAATCTTTAACTTATCAACACCGATAAATTATCTAAGTACCTGGGCATTCGGCCATGTTTTAAACTTAGATCCTAGTCCATCATGACAGGGGTTCGTGGCTATGAGAACCTCTGAATCGCGAAATTACTCAGTGAGTCGAGTTCTACCTTTGCCTTTCGTCAATTTGAATCCGGACAACATAAATACTGTTTACAGCTGCATACTCTATGCAATTCAAAAGTGCAGTAAATTCAACCAGAAGACGTGCATTGTGACTTTCGATCAACCACATTTTATAAAAGCTCTTGACATAGTTTTCTCATCTGATCCTAACAGCAATGTCTGGAAATCAATAAACAACATCTTCAGAGCTCACCTCCGGGTGCAGCAATGGTTTGGTCATTTTCTTCCTCCCAACGAATGGGGATGGGAATGGAAATCCAGCCAATAATGGGACATCATGCGCAGGCACCAGATGGACTTCGCAGCGTCTGTTTTGCAACTGCAAGACTGGGTGTGGAAATCTTTGCTCCTGCTGAGGATCGGCCCTCAACTGTTCAATGTACTGCATAACTACTTTTAACTACCTAATAAAATGCAAACGAAATTTCATTCGAATCGTCAATTATTATTGTTATCGTCCTTGGGGCCAAAGAACACCTAAACTAACAACAACAAACTGAGTTATGAGAAAGTTAGTTGACGTTGGGTCGCTACCCACCAGGCGCGCCGCCCTTCCCGAGTCAGAGATAACCCACACATTCATAGCTTCTACTATAGTTTAGGGATTTTTACGAAGAAGCACTTAAATTATTCATCATTAAATTGTCTATAAGTTTTATTTAAGCTTTTTTTTAATAAACACCGATTGAAATTTAGTTTTAGATTTTGTTTCGGAGTGACGCGTTTCTAGGTCAATAAACTCTTCATTACTCTCAATATCTCATTATAACACTTTAAATATTCAAAATAGTTGATATGATCCTTAAAGCTTGTTAACTTGTCTTTGTATTATAAGAGGTTTCAGGTAAATCGAAGAATCCGTTTAGGAGCTATTAGGAGATATATGTATAAAGTCCGGTTGGACGCCATTTTGATTGTTTTTTACTTTCTCCATACGTAGTATAGGGGAAAGTATTGTTTTTATGAAAAAAATCAATTTAGAGATTTCAACGGAAATACACGTTTTGAGGTCTCCTGAACACGTTTTGACCATTTTCCCGATGTCTGTGTGTGCGTGTATGTAGGTTTTTTGTGGGTGCTCTAACAAAAACTATTAATCAGGTCTACGAAAAATTTTATATTTAACATTTTCATGACAGTCACAAGAACTGATTAGTGTTTGGTAAAGATCGATGAACCGGAAGTGAGTGTTTACTCTTGTCACATCAATTTTTTTGAAATATTAGCTTTAATATTTAATTAATGTAAAAGATAATGGAATACATGTTATAGGAAATTTAATTTTCTACAATCTTTGTTTGAAACATTTTTCCATATGATGCATTGTTTAAGAAATATTTTAAAAACTAATTTTTTAGCTGTCACCACCTACTGGCGACTATTTTTAACAATTGACGCTTAGTTACGTCTTAGCAACGCTCCTTTTTATTTTATAAATTGCTGGAGATTCCTGGCTATATCCAATATCAAAAGGTTACGGTATATAAGTTTATTTCTGTTCTTTGTAAAGTATAAATTTTTCTCGCAGTTCCGTAAAATATTCATTGTCATTTAACCTATTTGGAATTTTTATAAATATTACAGGTATGGAGAAAGTCATGTGGTGGCCATATCAGATTTTTATGATTTTAATGGTGTTCCGACACACGGATTCATGGGGATTTTTACCACGTGATCTAGACATTCATAAGAAATTAAAGAAATTAGCTTCAAGCTAATTTATTCCGATTCGAGGCTATATTGTTTGATCGTTGCCTGGACTATTTGAGACAAAATTATTAAGGTCTTTGCTTTGATGCATACGGTGTTAAGCTATTTACATCCTTTGTCACCGAGGTAACATCTTCAATCGTCTTACGAATGCCTCTCACTTGAAATAATTGGAGAAATCATGTATTTGGAAAAACCCACCGCAGATTTCAAACTAACAAATGATGTTATTAAAATAAAATTTTCATTTTATAATTGTAACACAAAGATGCAGTTGTTAGACTAAGATTACATTAAAGTTTAAAACAGCCGATGTTATTTTTTACATGATTTTTGTGCTAAATAATCTTTCTACGCTCATATATTTCGCTCAGATTAAAGTTGTTTTTTTAAGTTATGAAGTAATTTATGAAAGTTATTTGCCTTTTTGTAAAGACAAAGAACGCAATCAAGGCTCACGTGAACAGATTGTATTTATTTGTTATAAACTTTATTTGTTATTATAACGCTAAAATAAAAACAATGCTTAGGAAAATACGTTCGCCTGCTCGAAAGACGGAAATAATTTCACGTTACGTAACGTACTCTTCGCAATTCTCAATGTTTGCTTTTTTGCAGTTTTACTGTCTTTAACTTTGTCGACATGTCATATTATTCGTCAATCAAGAAATTTCGTATTTTAAAGTAAAAATGGTATACTCACTCAAATAAGATACAGTGAATAAATATTATTGTTTTCACTACGAATTCTATACAGTCAACGATTACTGCCATTACTTGGCTGCTTAATTTGATAATATCATTTATCAAATTATTTTAAAGATAATTACGCTATACTATGCGGCATTTTATAATTAATTTTAAGAAGAAAATGAAGTAGAAAATGTGGAATTATTCGGAGGTAGAAGTATAAGTTGCTGACGAATAAAATACTGAAGGCTAATACACGTATCAAAAATTAAATTTTGGAGCCCTATGGTTAATTACAATAAAAAATGAAAAAGGAGAACTCTTTGGAATTATTGCTTCCGAAATACGTATCTAGGCATTCTTTTTAAAAAACAAGTACAATTTTGGTTTATTTGTTTGCGTGAATCTCGCGTGTAAACAAGGGTCCCTGGCGTGGAATAGTTCCCCTAAACCCGGAGTGTGTGAGATTGTGTATTCCGTCTCTGGGGTGGAGTATTTTCTCCTAAACCGGTGGGTATTTATGTACTTCTTTTTTAATTTTTATGGTTATAAGGGGGTTTCTCCTTTTTCATTTTTTATTTTAATACACGTATGTTTGTATTCATAATTTTCATATGGCAGGTGTATAGCCCGAGTAAAACATCATAAAGAAATCTTCTGTAAAATATTCCCCGTGAAATTTCGATCCTGAGAGTGACAAAGGGACGAACGAACGACCACATTTAGTTGGACCTATGAACTTTCTACGAAATATTTCCTCATTCAGGCTAAATGCCGCCGAAAAGAATGCCACAAAATCACCGAATAAAGTTTCCGTTTCGTGAGCCTCTTCCACCTAAAGTTCTCTATAACCAAGTACGGACAACTCCTTTTGACTGCTACAACGGCAGCCATTACGGGCCCAAACAGAGTATTAACTCAATAGGAATGCATGCATAAAAATCAAATTTTGAGAATTTTAAGGAATAGAAATATAAAAAATACTTGATAATTATCTTATAATGGCGTCTCCTATCACGTGACCAGCGTTAGACCAATAAATTGGCCCAGTTGTCGGCTAAAGTCGGGGAAAAGAATTACCGTCCTTGGTTATAGAGAGCTTTACTTTCACCTTCCCCCGATCCTCCTGTCCGTCATATCTCGAAATTCCCTCCCATCCATCCGTCTCTCCAATTTTCTCCTCAAATTTTCTCCACTCCTTTTCTACTCTCTCTCTCTCGGTTTGTGCAGACACGACAGCCTTGTCCTTTAATAGAGATGGCTTTCCACCTACCTTTCTCCCTCCCTCTCCTCCCCTCCCCCACTTTCCCCCTCTCCTTTCTTCCCCTCTTTCTCCCCCTCCTTCGTCCTCCCCTCTCCTCCCTCCATTCCCACCGACGCTCTCTGTATCGCACTCTTCCAATTCGACCACTCCCTCTCTCCCTCCATCCCTCTCAATTCCCGAACACTAAGCCTGGGGAGGGGGAGAAGGGAGGGGAAAAGGGAGGGGTAGAATGGAGGGAGAAGGGAGGGGGAAAAGGGAGGGGGAGAATGGAGGGAGAAGGGAGGGGAGAAGGGAGGGGAGAATGAGGGGAGAAGTGAGAGGAGAAGGGAGGGGAGAATGGAGGGGAGAACGGAGGGGAGAGGGGAGGGGAGAGGGGAGGGGAGAGGGGAGGGGAGAAGGGAGATGAGAAGTGAGGGGGAGAAGGGAGGGGGTGAAGGGAGGGGAGAATGAGGGGAGAAGGGAGAGGAGAAGGGAGGGGAGAATGGGGGGGAGAAGGGAGGGGAGAGGGGAGGGGAGAAGGGAGATGAGAAGTGAGGGGGAGAAGGGAGGGGGTGAAGGAAGGGGTAGAAGGGAGGGGTAGAAGGGAGGGATAGATGGGAGGGGAGAAGGGAGGGGAGAATGGAGGGGAGAATGGAGGGGAGAAGGGAGGGCAGAAGGGAGGGGAGAATGGAGGGGAGAAGGGAAGGGAGGAGGGAGGGGAGAAGGGAGGTGGAGAAGGGAGGGGGAGAAGGGAGGGGAAGAAGGGATGGGAAGAGGGAGGGGGGTGAGGGGTGGAGGGGAAATTATGACCCGTACGGTGAGACAAGAGGGAGGTGGAGAAGATGAAGGGAGTGGGCCATTGTCTGCGGACAAGGCCCTAGCTAATTGCCACTGTCGGAACCAACTGGCTATGGACAAAAAGCAGGACATAGAGAGAGAGAGAGGGGTCACAACGTGGACGAGGTAACTGGACATGCAGACGTCTCCTGCAGTTCGACCCTTCCCCTCTCCCCCCCCTCCCCCCCCCTCCCCCCCTCTCCCCACCCCAACAGCAGCTCCATCTGTTTACCTTCATTACGAAGAGAGGCGCTGATTTCTCTCTCGTCGCACGCGCTCTGCTTGGTCACCTACTCGTCCTGTCTTGGAGGGACCCTTTTTGAGAGAAGGATTGAATTGGGATGCGAGAGAGAGAGGAGATTTGGAATGGTTTTGGCCGAGAACTCTTTCCATTGTTCCTAGCGTGAGCGAGCAGTCTGGTTCTTCTCTCTTTATCTCTCGCTTTGGCACATTTTCCAACGCGATTCTCGGGTCCAATGAAAGGCTGTTTTTTCCCGAATAACGGGGAAGAAGTCGAAGAAGATTATCTCGGCGGGTGAAATGGGAATGGAATGTTATTCATGGAGTTTTTCTGGACATCTAGGAGAGTAGGCAGGGCATACATATTATGACAAGTATTCTAAAGCGCACGTATGTGTATTTAGAAATTTATACGTTCGTATATTCGTGTATATATCTATGTAGCTATAGGATAAGAGTTTATAGCGCGAGAACGAGTATCGCTTTCTTATGAGCGGAAAAAAAGATTTCGATAGTTTTAGGAAATCATCGATCGGTCTAACACAGGGGTGGGCAATCTTTTCTGCATGTCGGGCCGCATTGGTAGTTGCAAATCCTTCGGCGGCTCGCAATGGAAACTGCTTCGACGGTACTGATTAGAGCTTAAACTGGAAGTTACCTGAAAATTATGAGATATTACACAAGGGGAAATCAAGTAGAAGTTGTGTCTTTACGGTTAACATTTCAATATTAAATTTTTTATCATCATAAATTGAATAAAATAATACGAATTTGTTAGTTTAATTTCACGTATTCGAGGAACGTATAGAACTTCCTGCCGCATGCGGCCTGCGAGCCGTAGTTTTCCCACCCCTGGTCTAACCTCAGCGCCCGAGCTATTTACTTTGCCAGGCTATGGAACTGTTGATTGTGCCATTATCCCCGTTCGGATGTTATTTTTATGATTTTTCAGAATCAACGTCTTCATATAGTGTAACAATTCCCGAGTCCCAGTAAACATACAACGATGAAAATTATACGAAATAATCTCTTTCATACATTTCATATATGTACAAATATCAAAAATCACTGCTGTCAAAACCAAGCGTAATTCTATCATCATCAAGTAGCTCTTCATGAAATTAAGCTTTGAAAAGCTGCGTCCGCTACTTACGTCTAAAATTGAAAAGCACGAGAATATGTTCTCCACGCGTTGTCAGGGTTCTGTGCCAATGCTTTTCATTACTATATGCCCAACGCAGAACTGTAATCCTTCATATGCATTGCAGCACTTGTTTCTTTACAATTCATAAATATCCTTTCCTTCAGTAATTTATGATTAGAAATGAAGTTGATAGACGAGGCCGAGACTTCGTGGAATTTCATAATCAAACCAAAATTAACAATACGAAAAATATTTTTAATAATAACTTTGGCTAATTCCACATGAATATTCATGTAGAATTATTTAAAATATTTTTTCGTATTGTTAATTTTGTTTTGATGATTAGAAATGTTGGCTTTCTCTTTGTTGCGCTTTCTTTTCTCTATCTCTTACATTATGTTTAGGAGTCTGAGAGCTTGGCAAAATTAGACCTTGAAATTGCTCACATGGCATTGAAAAGAGCTTAAAATAAGCCGCTGAATAGAAAACAGACGCTGAGCCTTCGTACCATCATAGCGTCTAGCATTTCTTTCTCTCTTCTCGGCAATTCCTGCCTCGATAACCGTCTCCTTGAGTATGCCCGCCTTACAGGCGGTTTGCGTTCGGGTAACACATTGCCCTGCCGATTGCATCTTTAGACTGCTGGAGGTCGAATATACAGCACTCTACCCTCTCGATTCCGTTGACGCACCTTCCTGTCTCGAGGATTTACCTCTGGATTCATTTTTACCCACAAATACCATACTGACCCTTTTCCCTAAGCTTCTTTTAACTTCGCAGTATACCTCGCGACACTGCCAATTTGGCCGTGTTTGACTGGACAAAAGGAAGTGGAACGGACATTGAGCTTCCCATATCCATCCTGTTTTTAACTACCTCTTCTGATTGGTGAATTTCTTCCTTTCTTAGAGTAGTTGAATTTTAAACCTTGACGCGGCCGTTAGTCTTCCGAAAGCAACCGATAAGTCATCTGCGCTATGGAGAGAAGGCGGCTCACTATGGTAGGTAGGGCTTTGTAAAATAATTGAGTTTTTCTTAAAATCACAAAATTTGTTCAGTTTCCATTAAAATTTTTAGCGAAATAGAACAATAATCCCATAATTTTAAACCATTTTTGCGTGCGTATGTGTTAGTGATGTCTCATCTTCCTGCGAGAACCCTACGGTTCTTTTCGGTTCTCCGACCTCCGAGGATCATTGTCATCATTGTGGACGGATATGGCGAACCTATGATGTCATCGTGGGTGTATGGACGTGTGATTTACGAGGAGCTTCATTAGTCTGGAATGGAGACACGGTTTCCATTCGCTGGAAGGAGGAGGAAAGGTAGGGAATCGTCTGACAGTGCCCTCTAAACCAAATGTTTCAAACAAGGAATACGATCGGGACGAATGTTAACGCTCTCTAAAAATGCGAAAAAATCAGAAGTTAGAATTAGGAGAAAGGATACAAAGCGATCGAAGAACTTGGTTTAATGTCAGTTTTCGAGGAAGAAATAAATTTTTTTTACAGTCTGCGAGGAAACTGACCACTGAGCGCGGCGTAAATTAAAACCTCTCTTCTATTGTCTTTCTTTTGTGAAATCTGATTCATGTTGTGGTTCGCTTAATGGTTATGTATAGGGTTCTCGCATTATTTTCAGTATGCGTTCAAATTGAACGCATGTCGGAGTCATTTTTTTTTATTCCTCGGTAAGAAGTCCAAGTTCGGAGGCTAAGTTTGTAAAGCAAAACGACTAACTCAATTTGCACAACTCCTTATGAGTTTAGTGTGAGCTTTATGTTAAATGATTAATATATTATTAAAAGATAATGTCGCCAACATAACTTCAGTGAATGTATGACTTTATCTGCTATTAACAATCAAACCGCTTAAGTTTTAAAGCAGGTTTTCCTATCTAGACTAATGAAAAATAACTCAACGTTTCTTGTCAGATTTCCTTAAGTTATCCTTTTTCAAATAAACACAACACTCAACCTACCGTTTGACTTTCTGCCTACTCGTACTTCATTTTGCACTAACTGCGAGTTCCAAGTTTTGCCACCTTACTGTGTGTGTTTATAGAATTTGAGAACTTTGTTCATATATTTCATAGAATATTACTTAACCTAAGGGGTTGTTTATTAAATTTGGCATTCATTATTTTCGCTTCAGTGAATTTAGACGTGCATATGTGCGTGTTGAATCCACTTTTGGGTATTATTTTTGGATTTTATGAATCGGAGTCATGAAAGTATATGTGATTTTATGTGATTAGAGTTGCATATTCTCTGAAATACGCAATCGTTGTAGATCTTTTTGTTAGACCGAAATATATATTTTTCTAATTGAAGGACGGAGAGATAAATGAAAGGAGTCGGCTGAAAAAATATCAAATGATATCCGTATATAAATATAACGATACATTTGGAAATTTTGGTCTATCTGGGATTTTTCAGCTGCATGTAATATTTTACCAAGTGTTTGAAAGAATACTGGATTTGAGGAATCAAGACGCTCTTTTCTTACATCCTAAAATGAAAAACAGTTGCAAAAAATATTTAAGTTAATTGACCTGATTAGTCACTAAGTGTTGCAAGTGCTCCTTAAATCGAAATGGGAATCGACGTCGTATGATATGACTTTCCAAGTCCAGTGTTGATTTACTCGGTTGTCAGATATCCTGAGCAAAACAATATTATCTTATTCATCATTCAAGCATACACCACGGCTGAAATAGGAAGTTAGCAGTCTCTTTGTACTTGAATTGACATTGGTAGCGTAATTGTTATAGTCCGCGTAAGATTTTACACATTATCTCCGCTCCCTTGAAAATCATAAAAAATACCTGAATGTGAGTATAAAAGTGCTTGTCAGATATAAATTCAACTGAATCATATTTTCAATTCTATATTCGTAAAGATGAAGATAAGACAATTATGTGAAAACTTCAGTTTATTACACAAATTTAACACGATCTGGTTCATTCTAAAAGAGTATAATAGAGCGTAATTTACGGCTTAAATGAAACTATGTCAACCTTATGACATTTTGGGACGGGGGGGGGGGGGGGTTGTTTAATGTAAACATATCTGGTATGCGGGTGGTTTTGCATGAAAAGCTGTTTTCTTCGCAGGTGCGTACTTATTCTCGGTTTTTGGACAGAATATCTAAACCAAATCGTTAAATAACGGAAGGATATCGATGTATTTAACGCTTGGTTCACGACAACAAATTCTTCGCACCAACCTCATCGATTTCTTCTCCAGCTTTGGCCATCTAACCGCCCGAAATTGTAATTTCCTCCCTCCTTGTCTCCCTCGTCTCCCATTAAATCCTGTCTGTATCCGTTCTGTCTCCCATTTCTTAGTCTTCAAAACCTTAAGTCTTTCGAACTGAACTCAATCCGGTATGACATCTCCACTGTGTACTCAGGCGGAGAGAGAGAGAGGGACGTTTATCCAACTCTCCCAATCTCGCGCGCTTTTTCATTTTCGCCGCATTCTGTCATCGCTTCCGTGGACTTATCCCCTTCCTACCCGATCTGTTTCCACACCCCTGCTTCCTCCCCTTCACTCCGCCACGGCGCCATATTTTCGCCGCAGGGGAAGAAAGATAGTGATGAAGGAATGCGGGTTTGCAAGCAGAAGATAAGAGGGAGATAGAAAGGAATAAGGCAAAGAGAGCGAGAAGGGAAGAAGAATAATGAAGGAGGAGAAAATGATCGAGGAAGAGATAGATATAGGGCTAGAGAGAAGCAGATAGAGGGGTTGAGAGATGTGGATAAAGCAGGGGTTTTAAAAACGCGGTCCGCATGCGGCCCTCCCCTTAAATTTGATTCAACCGTTAGTAAATGGGAGACAGCGTAAATGGCACGAAAATGAAGTGTCTTATGGGTGCAAAACAATATTGAAACATTGGGGATTCGTATGATAGTTTATACAGTTTTGTAATAAATATCATTATATATATATATATATATATATATATATATATATATATATATATATATATATAAATATAAAGTCAACATTCATTTGATT
Organism: Tanypteryx hageni; assembly: GCA_028673005.1. Classification (NCBI taxonomy): domain Eukaryota; kingdom Metazoa; phylum Arthropoda; class Insecta; order Odonata; family Petaluridae; genus Tanypteryx; species Tanypteryx hageni. The sequence goes on along the minus strand of CM054115.1, from coordinate 63,743,086 downwards.
TTACAATTGCAATATAGGCAGATACTCTCATTATCATAATCAATTTACGCCAACAGTACTCATGCACGTACTGAGCAGGTACAATAATATTAATTCACATTTGAATGTAGAATGTAATTCATAGAGAGTTGTTCAAAGAAGAGCTACTTAACTATTTTTTAAATAGAGTAATTTAGATGTTAATATTACAAATACCATACAATATATAATTACATACATTTTCTTAAGATGACAGATATGTACACACAGTAACATTTACTCCAAACAATTAAGAGGAAAGGGGGGGGTGAAGAGAAAGAGATAAGGAGGTGACGAGAGACTGAGGAAACATTGAGTGAGAAGGGATGATTTGAAATGGTATATGCATATTTATATAGGGAATTAAACGCACCTATATAGATAAATATTATAAAATTGATTTCCGTTGACGTCAGTTTGGACGAGTACTTGAGATATTATGTAGCTACATAATAAGGAAGATGTCCGCTGAAATTCAACGGAAATCAATCAAAATAGGTATAGGACAAGAGAAGAGCCCGTATAACGTTTCCAAGAAGGAGAAATTCAATGAAATTGAAATACAACTACTGCGTTTATTATGTACGAGCCTAGAGTTGAATAGCATATTGTATTCTATTTCTCGTTCTGCTTTATCCCCATTCTCACTTGCACTCCCTCCCTCTCCCTATTTATTCCGTTCTCCTTCATAACTCGGGAAGATTCATTGAAGACGATTAGAACGATTAAAGAAAAATAGTTGCTTTTTTAAATGTAAGCATATTAAGGAGGAGAATGATGACAACAATAGGATCCAACTATACCGGTTATCAAATACCTAAAAATATAAAATTAATAAAAATGCGAAGAAACGCGATTGAGAAATAAAATTTGACGATAAGAAAATTAATCTACAATATTTTATCTTTATGATCGTGCGAATATCGCGCCAATATCTTATATATTTTAAAATAATAACAAAAAGTCTGCATATCAGGACATAGACTTTTGCGTTTTTCCATGAGAAATAGAGACGAAACAGAATTTACACCGCTGTACTAAATATCCTCTTGAAATCAAACACACACCCATAGAGAAAAAAATTAGCCTTACATATTAAGCGCAACGTGAACTCTTTCTTCAAGAGGAGTCACTAATATGCGGTTTTGCAGTAGGCAAAATATTTCACTAAAAATAACAAATTCGCATTAATCCTTAATCCCTCATCAGTTTTGAGCAACGAATGCTAATGTGTGTGCACATTCTGTTTAAGATGGACTATATAGATAGAAATTTACTAACCTTTAACAAAAGATAACAGAAGTAAGAATAAAATCGACGGATTCAGCCTTGACGTGGTGGAACTCTATATTCAGGAAAATATGGAATTCCACCACGTCAAGGCTGCATCCGTCGATTTCATTCTGAGCGCCAGTATCGCTACGCAAGCCAAATTATAATTAATTTTCCATAAGTAAGAATGCCTCAAAAGCACGACTACGGAGCGATCCTTCCTGGATAAGTTTTAGATAGACTAACAGAATATAAGGGTTCATTGCATAGATAGATAGATAGATAGATAATCGTCTTTATTCGGGCGAAATTTAGACCATAAGGTCCATTCTTACATTTAACCCTTCGTCAATATAAAAAAATATAAAAAAAATGGTAAAGTAAGATATATATATATATACAATATGCATAACATAAACAGTATATACCTAAATCATACAGAGTAAAAAAAAAAAATATATATATATATATAAAATTGAAGACAGATTAGAGATTGTGGGGAAAACCTAGGTAAAACAGGCATGTCCTCCCTAGTAAAACCCACGCAGGAAAACACCCACTGAGAAGGGGGGTGTGAAAAACCTGCGAAAACCCTAGATAGTGTACATATAATGATATAGTAATACAACATTAAATAGAAAGGAGTATGTACAGTAAGTCTTCGTATATACAGCATCGTTGTATACCGTCATAAACACTATAACATAGTAGACACTAGACAATGAAAAGGTAACAGTCGAAGGAGGCGTACACTTTGCGAACTCGATAACCTGCAAAAAAAATAATTAATGTTAATTAAGTAAGGAAGAGTGAAGGAAGCCGTCTTGCAATTGGTAAGAAGAAAATGTTAAAGCTGACCTGAATTTTGGGCAGAGAACAGCAATTTAAAGTATTTATGTTTGAATATGTGGAGAGATGTTGCGTTTTGGAGGTCAGTAGGTAGGGCGTTCCAAAGTCTACAAGCTGTAACATGGAAGGATTTATTATAAATTTCCGTCCTGTGATGTGGGATCTGGAAGAGATTGGTGCCCCTAGTGTTGGCGTTGTGTACAGAGTTCATTTGGGAAAATTTGGAGTTCAGATACTGCGGGTTTTGAAGAGTTATAATTCGGTAAAATAACGAGAGGAGGTGAAGACGTCTACGAGCTTCAGTGCGAAGCCAGCCTAACGTATATAGAGGTTGAGTGACATGGTCTCTCTTTTGGAGATCACAAATGAATCTTACGCAGGAATTTTGTGCACGCAGCAATTTTAGAGATAGCTCGTTAGATAGATCTTGATAGACCGTATCGCAGTAATCAAGGTGAGGAAGGACAAGAGCGGTGATAAGTCGCTTGCGAAGGGAGAAATGGGTAATGCTTTTAATTCTTTTAAGTGAGTGAAGTGAACTGTTAACAGTATTACATATTTTAGTTATATGATCAGTCCAGGTCAATGTGTCATTGAATACTAACCCGAGATTGGTTGCAGTTTTTTGGAAACGAATGACAGAGTTATTGAGCAGAATTGGGGGAAGTTCTGAGAAGTTTAGTGACGAGAGAAGTTTGGGATACCCAATAATAATAGACTGACTTTTTAAAGGATTAATTTTGAGGAAATTTACATTGCTCCATTTGGATAAAGAAGTGAGGTCATGGTTCATTTTATCAATGATAAGATGGAGATCAATAGAGCGAGAGTGCATATAGATTTGGAGATCATCAGCATAAAGGTGGTATTTACAGTGAGCAAGCTGAGAAGACATATCATTAATGTACAGAGAGAAGAGCAGTGGCCCGAGGGTGGAACCTTGTGGTACGCCACGTGACACTTTAATCCATCTTGAGGAATGATTGTCAGTTACGACCTTTTGATAGCGATCATTCAGGTAAGAACTAATTAAGTTTAGGGAATCTGAGGAGAAGTTCATGAGGCGCAGTTTGGTTAGAAGTATGTTTACATCTACAGAGTCAAAAGCTTTACTAAAGTCAAGAAGAGTCATAATAGTGACTTCTCTTTTGTCCATTGCTAATCTGATATCGTCAGTGATTTTGAGGAGTGCTGTGGTAGTGCTGTGTGATTTTCGGAATCCTGATTGTAGAGAATCGAGGATATTATTACTAATTAGAAAATATGTGATTTGTTCATGTAAAACCTTTTCAAATGCCTTTGATAATACAGGAAGTAAACTGATGGGCCGAAAGTCGGTTATGTCAGAAGTAAGACTTTTCTTAGGTATGGGACGGACTATGGCGAGTTTCCATTGCGATGGGAATTTGTTTTGCATAAGCGACCAATTGAATATATGAGTGATGACGGGTAGCACTAGATGAATAATCTTATGAAGGAAAACTATTGGAATTTCGTCAGCACCTTGTGCTCTGGACTTGATTTTACGTAAACAATTTAGTACTTCCAGCTGAGTTACAGGAGAAAATTGGAATGGTGGTGATGCTGTGGTGGGAGGAGTGTGTTGAAGTAGGTGGTGTATGTGATTCTGTTTTATTTCGTTGTCATCAGGAGTTGGGGGAGTGGTGAGTAGAAGGGAGAAGGGATGAGAGTTTATGGGGACAATAACTCCAAATTTAAAGAATTGTGAAAAATTTTTATCCGGAACACTCCTCGGGGTAGGCTCAGGGGGAGAATACCAAGACGATTAGCGGCTGCCTTCAAAGAGCCACTAAGTGCCGCTCCACCAGCCTCGTTTAACAGGGTTGGGGAGCCTCAGCCGGACGTATCCTTGACCCTCTCTCTGGCTATGTATTGAGATGCCCATGGAAAATCTTACCATTGAACCGACAGATATCAACACAAAGATGCATCTCTCCAAAGGCTTAGGAGCATGTATTCTCAAGAAAACCATTAGCCTTGGCCTTATTTGGTGTTTAAAAGTAAGGCCTTCAAAAAACACTCATGTTAAAGCAAAAGGAAAAAAAACCCTTCTTTCGCTCTGTCTATGCGAACCGAAAAAATGGAACGAAATAAATAACGGTTTTCGGTTTGGGTTCAGAAAAATATTCCTTTTTTCGGTTCGGGTTCGGTTTCACTCCATCTAAAATAAGTTTTTTTTCGGTTTCGGTTTTCGGTTCTGTTCCGGTTCGATGCTTTGGTAGAGAGGGAGGAAAGAAATTTTGAGCAAGAGAAAAGAAGCGAGAGAAAGGGAGAAACATAGGAAAAGAGCCTGGAGGGTGGGAGAATGAATGGCAAAAAAGATGAGAACATGATGGATGAGGAAGAGAAGCATATGATGAGAAGGGGATATCTAGAGAATAAAGGAAGAGAGTGGGAAGAAGTGGAACAGATGAAGGAAAGGAAGGGAAGCATAAGGGGTGAGAAATGGGATCGAAATTCGACGAGCCGTCACAAATATGAAGCGGAAATTGAGTTGTGTGCATGTATTGGCACGGTAGATGGGAATGGCCTTCGAGAAATAATAAGATTTTCCTGGGAGCGTGGATGAGTTCAGAATTCTGGCATTTTCATCTGTACCCTTACGAGATTTGCGACTTTATCTTTGGATCTGCCGCTTTTGATTTCAGTTCCTCTTAGGTAGTCCTCAACCGTGGTTGAAACATGGAGATTTAAATTAATACAATAGCCAATGTATAAATTTACTAAAATGTGAAGAAAGTTCATTAGGTTTGTTATCCCTAACTACCTATGATTTTTCATGCACGACTTTGGTTCTTTGTATCATTTTATTTGATCATTTGTTCAACTGACGCAGAATCGAGATCTTTATGGAAATAGTTTCAGCTTACATTGGTCACATGTTTGTGTTTAATAACACTAAACGAGATGATTTGAATTGCGAGTGTGATTTATTAAACTCTTTAATGGCAATAGAAGTTATTTTGACTACCAATTTGATTCAAGCTATAGAGTGAGCTCGTTAATTCAATTTTTTATTTTGTAGTGGTCAAGGTGATAAAATGAAAAGGTCAGACGTACTGGTATTTTAATTCTTCTGCTGGTTATTATTCTCCCTTCAATTTACACGCAATTAAGACGTGAAATATTATATTGTTTTCTTTTTCATAATAAAACTTCTTGCTTCGTTAATAAGTTTAAAAATTATAAAAAAATATTATTTCTGTGCGAATAAACCGGAAACTGTATGTTCTACAGTAATTTAGAATTTTCTCTAAAGATATCTCTTAAGGGAATGCATTTTCTGGCCGCTTCTGAGGTGTACTTATTTATTGTTAGCTCATAAAAAGAGCTCTATTGCTGAATAAAATGAGCTCGATTATTTTGTTTGAACTTTTATTGCACGTTACATTAATCTTAATGTTTAATATTATAATAAAGCCTTCATTGGGATGAATATGCCATATGGCTTGTTTTCCACGTAAACATATTTGAATAGCATTCAGAAGTTATTTGAAAGAAATTTAACTTTAAAATTCTATCCTTTGTAATGTCCGTGGTTTTCTACTGTCGGTGCTTAACTTAGTCCCAGTGGAACGGATAATCAAGGTTTTGCAGTATTTCGGTAACATTTAGAACCCACGAGACATTGGTACCAGGTTTTTAATATCTAGATGTATCGTAATTTATCTTTGCGTAATATCCATTTCTACGATGGCCACATCACTAGCATTATAGATTCAAACGAATGAATGCCATTTCTTTAAGTCTTTGCCCTCTTTAATCGGCACTTTCCTCCAACGCCACTCATTTTGTCGTTCAAAATTTTTCTTGATCGCTGATGACATATCTCACGAGATAGTTGTCTCAAAAACGTTAGCAAATTTTCAGAAATTCACGTTTACCATGTTTCGTGCTATCCGAGGAATCTATTATCTTCATCCCGGACGTAAATTCGGCTGGGACGTTCAACATTTTTATATAAACCTCTTCTTTCCTCCCTTTTCATTAATATTCACCAATAGTTCGGCTCCTGCTTGCTTAACATTCATTTGAGTTCTTAATTAGAAGCATAAATTTGTGCCGCGTGCTCTGCGTGGAATGAGACAAGATGAGGACTGTGGAGGAAAAGGAAACTGTTGGGTCGTAAGATATGGAGGACTGGTGGTATTAGAGTGAGGAGTTGGAAGGAAGGAGGGAGACGGAGGGAGGGAATGGGAGGAAGAGGGATTAAGAGAATAGTGAAGAGCGCCGGAGAGAGGAAGTAAGGAGAGATGAGAGATAGGGATGGAGAGGAAAGGACGATGCGGACGAGAGAGCGACCGAGAGAAAGAGAGGGAGAAATAGAGAGAGAGAGAGAGAAAGAGCCATCAAAGAAGAGTACAAATCCGGTGGGGAAGGGGACATTCGCAGGTAAGAGTGGCGCCTGTGGCATGTAGTGGACCCTTAAACCTCTTAAAAATAAACATAACATAAAGAGACTCGCAGCAAGGATGGAGCGAGTGGAGGAAATGGTGGAGAGAAAGAGATGGTAAGGGATGGAGCAGAGGGGGAGGGAAGGGTGCTCAAGGCGCGAAATGATTCATGAAACGGAGGGAAGTTTAAAAGGTTTCACAGCCTCCAGGCGTCGCTTAGCGATTCTCGATTCGGACGAAGGCGAAAGAGAGATAGGACGAGAGAGGCGGAGGAGCAGAGAACGAGAAAGAGGGATAGAGGGACTGATAGAGAGAGAGAGAGAGAGGGGTGGGAGGAAGGAAATATAGAGAGAGAGGGAAGGATAGAGAGAGAGGGAAGGATAGAGAGCGTGGGAGGGATAGAGAAAGAGGGAGGAATAGAGATAGAGGGAGTGGGAGGGATAGAGAAGAGGGAGGGATAGAAAGAGAGGAGTAGAGAGAGAGAGAGTGGGGGTGTGGGAGAAAGAGAGAGTGGGGGAGAGAGATAGGAGAGAATGACAGGAGCGGGAGAGACGGAGAGAGAGGAGATAGTAGGGATAGAGAGTGGTAGAGAGAGCAGTAGAGAAGAGGGAGGGAGGAAGAGAGAGAGAGAGGAAGAGAACGACGGAGGGAGGAGGAAAGGGAGGGACGGAGAGAGAGGTTGGGAGACGAAAAGAAAGAGAATGGATGGATAGGGATCGAGAGAGGAAGAGAAGGAAGGAGATGGAGAGAGAGTGGGAGGGAGAGAGGAAGAGAGAGAGAAAGGGAGGGAGAGAGGGAGGGAGAGAGGGAGGGAGGGAGAGACAGGGAGAGGAGGAATGAGAGGGAGGGAGAGAGGGGTATGCGTATAATAAAAAACGCTTCCTACCTGAGCTCTTCTGTTTGGTCAGAAAGCATTTCTCGGCACCCTCCCACATAACCCCCTTTTCCTCTCGCATTTTCCTTTGTCCACCTTACTCCCTCATCTTATTCCAATTCCACCATATCTACTCGTTCCATTCAAACGTTCCCATTTCTTATTTTTTGCCCCTTCCTTTCATCCATCCAATCTCCTTTTCTTACCTTCCTTTTTCCTCTTTCTCTGATCCTCTTCCTTGCCTCTCCGTCTCTGTTATCCTTGTCGCTCCTACTTCTTCCCATCTCTCTCCCATTCCTGGCTCTTCTTCCTCATTGGCTCTTCTACCTCCTCCTCCAATTCCCAAGCACGATTGAATTCCTGATTCTCGTTCCACTTTTCATTCGTTGCTCTTTTCGCATCCCCGCACCGCCGATCTTTTTTTTAAAACAAACTTTTTCATTCCGTCTCTCTTTCTCTATCTCCCTTTCTATCTCCCCTCGCTCTCTATCCCTCTCTCTCTCCTTTTATCTCCTCGTATGCGTCCAAACCTCGCCTTCTTTTATTCATTCGCTTTCTCCGTAGTGTGCTCGACATCCAGACGTTCTTCCGCTAGCAAAAGGTCCTTGGTATTTTTCTCTCCTCCATTTCTCTCTATCTCTCGGGTATAAAACGAAAATAAAATATTAATGGGAGCAGAAATGTTAATTTATTACTTTCATTAGTGCTCGGAATATCTAATTACTCGTTTGACGACTACTTCGCGAGAAGATTCAATGAATCATTATTATGTTTATTTATTTCTTCTCCATTTTGGATATTTTCTATGTAATTGTTCCTAAAATTGAAGCCATGAAAAAATTACATAAGGTTATTTTCAAGTATTACGTTTCCCGAGCTATAGCACCTAGCTTTACGCATCTTTCTCCGTTTGTGAAATTTGACACACAAATTGTTTAGAGATGTCGTGTATATAGCACATCAGTAATCTTCGATATTCTAACATCGAATCAGACGCGATTGTTTCTCAGAGAAAAATATATCAAAGCTAGGGTGGAATTTCGATAACGGTATTTTGTCGCACGATCCGACAGAAGGCGATTGGTTAGAAATAACTCACGCACTCCTCATTTTCTTCTTCATTGTGTAAAATAATTCCTTTGCCAAATTACGAGTACATGTAAATTGTGTTAATTTCATCACGCAAATACCTTTAAGTTTGATATCGGAATGTTGGGTTAATATTGTGCCAAGATTTTCATTGATTCAAGACTTCAATCTAATCGTCCAACCGGAATGCTCCAGTGCTTTTCAGATGGGTTGTAGTTCATACAGAATAAACATTCGAATATATTGTCGAATCTCGTGTGTTGCGATTATGTCGCGCTTTGAAAGTAAACACCATAGCGTTATTTCTATTATAAAGAAAATATATCAGATATGACATTTACTCTATTAATCCTATGATTATCTCGTAAACTGTTTATGACAGGTAGGATGGCTATTTGGTAGTAGGTATGCACTTATTTGCTATATTATACTCTTTTGAGGATTTATGAGTTACTATTTACTTGATATGTGACCCATAATATGCGCTTTCTAATCCAACTCTGAATTAATTTCACATGTCGAAAAAGAGGAAAATTGAAGAAAAACCCCTTTGAAGAGTATCGTTATGTGACGACAAAGAATTCTCAGCGGAGCGATTCAGTGAAGTGAATGAAGACATATTTGAATATGCCTGAGAGCGGTTTTTCTCTCCATGCTACCTCAATTTTTTACGTAACTAACTACATATTCGGTTTTGGACTGATTATTTTTTGCATTTATTAACGAGCTTCGCGTTCTTCTATAGAAATATTCGGTTAGCTTAAACATACTTGCAAATTTCTATACAAAAAGATAGAGAAAAATATCTGACTGATCTCTCCCTCTCTTTAGTTTTCTAACCTATGTTGACAATTGCGATTTCAGACAAAGAAAAAGTTTAAATCAGCTAATGGAGGGGAAAGAAATGACAACGGACAAGCGGAGTACATATTTGTAAAATTTTTGTCAACTACGACACAAAACATTAAAATTATTACTAAATTCCAACGGCATTAAAAATATAGGCGAAACGAGATAAAAAATAAAAACAAATCACAATTTACGACTACCGCTCCTTTTAGAGAACAAAATCGCATTTTATTGTAGAGTACAATGTAATTTTGCGAAGAATATGTCGGTCTGGTATATTATTCTTCGTAATAATAGTTTAGGTCAAAAAAACAGGCTTCTGTATTATCCACTAGTGGAATTATGTCTCCCGCCGTGTTATTTAGTCACGAGATATTGGCTTTATTTTATTTTCTGTCTAGCGTCGTGTTCGTAAGGGATGTGTTTTGCTGAGGCATCTGGTGTGGAGCCAGCATGTCTCAACTGGATTGCCTTAGGATATTCTCCCACACTTCGCGGCGCAGACGGAATCCTCGGGCGTTAAATAGGATTCGGTTTTAGAGCTCGTGGGCACATTTGTGCATTTGAGAGTGTGGCGGGCGCCGCGGCGCCTGGAGAGGGTGACGTCATGTTCGAGGACTTCGCCAGCAATTTGCGCGCATAAAATTTGATAGCAGACTCTCACGGGTCTCAGGAAAGGATGAAGGGAAAATAGATGACGATAATTCGCCGTTTAAAATTTGCGTATTATAAAAAAATAATAATAATAAAGTTCTATTCAATTTTCTAGGAATTGTACTATATAAAAAATAAACCGCGACCATGGTTTTAACTCTTCGAGTCATCGTCAAGTGGTGAGCTTTAGGTTTGAGACGTCATAGGGCAGTGTTCTTCAACCTTTTATAACTTCATGCACCACTAGGCCAGGTTTTGAGAAACTCATGCACCACAAAAGGAAAATTACCACAAATATGTGTTTACTTAACCTTTGTGCTTTATTTTCAGAATTTACACATTACACACATTCACGTAGTGTGAATACCAAACTTTATTTGCAATCGCACTTTATATTTAAATTTAAACACTTAAAGGCAAAAATAAAATACAAATAATAGCACACATTTCATTAATAATTAATTAAGCCTTAATCTGTTGGTTAGTTTGTTGGTTGGAACGCTATGTGGGATTTCCCATAAGAGGGATCTTAAATATGCCTCTTTCACACATGCAGACTTATTTTCTTTTGCAAAATTAAATTAGAATAATTGGCCCATCTTCGGATAAGAACCATTTTAAAGGAAATTAAATGAAGATTCTTATTCTTATCGTCGATTTTTATTTTCGAATCGAAATCGGTCTCATTAAGCTAAAATATTCGGAAATTTGTCAAAATTTTGCATTTTTATTGAAACGTTCCCTTGGCGATCACAGAACTGTTGTTCATACAGAAAATCAACACATCTGGTGAGTCTACGATAGCTAATTTTTTTCGGAATAAAACTTTAAAGATGTTGTTAACTTAGTTAAAAAATTGTATACTCTTACTGTTTACCATTAAATATAAAAAAATATATTAAAGTGAAAACCTATTCATCTATCTTATCTAATGTTCATATAAGTGTCAGATTTAGCTCACTTCCTTCCAATATAGTTGAATATAATAAGTTCCAATTTTCCCGTTGAATTTCAACGGGCATTTACACTAGTACATTAAATAAAACAGCTACCCCTTATAATAGTGTAGGAAATAAATAACTAGTTAATCAGGCTTTTAAAGCTAAACAAAAAATCTTAATGTATAAAATTTTTGTTACATATATATATAGCTGACAGGGTGCATGGCATGAATGGTGTGCATTCATTGAAAAATGTACAATGAATAGTGTTCATTGAATGGTGTTCGACAAAAATTTTATACATTAAGATTTTTTGTGGCAATTTTCTTCAAGTAGCGCATGCAGTAATTTATCACAGGAAAGTTCACGAAATAGCATGCGCTACTTGAAGAAAATTGCCATCCCTTAGGTATTAGCCTTCAAACACAGCAGATGTTTCTACAGTTTTATTTAAAGCACATATTTTTACAAAGCACATCAACAGATACAAAAGTATCTAATTGCTATGCAAGGAGTTGTAGAGGAAACAGTACGCTATTAATTAGTACAAACGGGAACGGAGCAACACATTAAATACTGGAGGATTTAAAAAAAACTTTCACGAAGTGATTGCAGCGAGATTTTTGCCTTACATTCCGCGTTTATAATATGCCTCTCTTCCCCCCCATCCTTCTCGCTCCCTCTCTCTCTCCGGCTCCTTTGTTCGGATCGGCGATGTGCCCAGCGCGGCGCTGTACGCAGGATTTGACCTTTGAACTTTATCCAACTCCGACGTAGAATGTCACACTCGCTCTATTGATGGCAGCACTAATTCATTCAAGATGGAGGGACTGCGACGCAATTTCAGATTCCCTCGTCCCGTTATTCATCCTCTTAGCGTCTTAACGCTGTAATTATGCGCCCGAGAGAGGATTTGAGGTATTCTCCTCCCTTCTCGTCGACTTGTTTTTAAAACGAGTGAATTTTCTTGAGGGTGGTTCTTCTGATGGGTTGATTTTTGTACTTGCGCGTTTTATGGGATTTTTGTTTCTATCATGGAGTCGTAATCGCTCGATAAAGTCTTCAATTCGTATTGCTACGCAGCAGTAAGCGTTGGAAGTGAAAAATATCTCTTTTGGAAGAAATAAAATGGTTGGATCTATGTCATTTCAAGGTATACAAATGCGACTACTTAAGCTTTGCATGATAATGAGTAATAAATACCTTGAAGTGAGAAATAAAAGAAGTATGATGTAACAACATTATGGAATGAAACCAACAATGAAAGTTACCTAACCCTGGAAGGGTACACTGGGGCACTGAATACCCCACGGATTTATATTTTGCGCGTGAGAGATGGCTGTGCATATTAACTTCTCACTTTTAGAGTTCCTTTAGGATCACTTAAAAATTATATTTTTTTTGTTTGTCATCACTCTTTTTTGTGCTTTCTGCAGCGTCATTGGGGCACTGAATACCCCAGTGTATCGGATTCGTATGTATTTTTTTTCGAACCTGTTTCAGTGAACTTTATTTTTTACCGTAATTTCCAAATCCGACGAAAACTATAACTTCACCGATCATATTAGTACGAAATGCCACATAGAGACACGTTTTTAGTTCTTTTAGTCATTGCTGAAAAGCACTATTATCTTCGTGATGTCCGTCCGTCCTTCCGTACGCATATATCAGGGAAGAATTGTTGGAACCGATTTCAACCAAATTTGCTATATAGAATCTTCACATAAATATAGGAACAACGTGGCATATTTCGATCGACTAAGCAGGGGTGCCACAATTGCAAAATTAAGCTTTTCGGTAATAATGGAGGAATTGGCAGAGTCGGTTTCAACGAAATTTAGCATGAAGAAGGTGTGCAGCATTAAAAAAAAATTAAATATAGATATAGAAATACATGTGATAAAAAATTTCTTTTTAGAAGTATGTGTTGAACTGTTCACATTAATTTTAGCAAAAATTTAAAATTTGTAATATACACATATACAAAACCATAATAGCATATTTGGACCGGATAAACCAAACAGGGGTGCCACACTTACAAATTAAATTCTTTCAGTAATTACGGATTTGGAAGGAATTGCCTGAACGGATTTCAACCAAATTCTGTATATATGATTTTTACAACATACCATAATGAATTTAAGATATTTAAAGCGGAGATAAAGAGCAGGGCTACCGCAATAAAAAGTAAAATTATATTTTCACACGTATTTATAGAGAACTCCGCAGCAAGAATTTTAATTCAATATGGTACATATAATCCACGGCGTGGAAGGCAACGGGAAACCACCACACCGTGTATGTATATTCCCAAGTCAAAATCAATTAATTAATTGGTAGGACCTGTCGTAAGACAGAACACGAATGAATGAATGAATCTTCATATAAATAAATAACCAAAACAGCATATTTAAACCGGTCGACTAAACAGGAATACCACAATATCAAGGTTAGAATTTTTTTGTAACTATAAGTTTGGAAGTTTTAGCTGAACCGATTTCAAAAAGAAATTTCGCTTGTAGGGCGAGTATAGAATGGCAAAATGAAATGAACATGTTTAAAACGGATCTAAAAATAAGGGTTGCCACAATATAAGGAAAAATAATTTTGTTTCAAACCAAATGCATTAATATATGATTACACTACGGCGAATTTGACAAAAAGCACTTATGTACCACGGGAAACCTGTGCACAACCCTATTTGTTATACACTTCATAGATGCCGATATAGCTGTTTACCTCTCGGAGTGGATAATCTATTTTTAATTTTTAAGATATATCCCATATTGGTGTTGTATTTATGATAGTAAAACATGTTTATAAACAAATTTCACAAAAAACTTTTAATGTAACAATTTCATATGTCGGTCCCCGGAAAGGATGGCTGAATAGGAAATCCCGCGCAGCATTTGGCATTTAAATTTGTTTCCCAGATAATAAAATCGAAGGAATAATTGAAAGCAAGCTAACTTACACTTGTAGGAACTTTGAGAAGAAACAAAATAGATATTCCTGCAGATTTGATCTCGCTATAGGGACGTCTAACTGAAACAAGTATTTTTGCTTTCGACAGACATGACATGTAGATATGTTTGATCAACTTACATGCTTAAAGTACCTCAAGAAAAACTACCAATCTTTTATGGGTTGTTAAATTCTATCAATGCCTTTGTTATTTTGTCAGACAATTATGGCATGAAAGGCAAATCTAAGCTGACTAGGCATTTTTTCTTGATGAACTTGGGAGAAGCTATGTTCAGGTCCCAGCTCCAAGAACGCCTCCAAATTAAAACTTTGAGAGCTCCCCTCCGTAAGTCCATAGCTTCACAGGTTTCACTGCCAGAGGTTTCAACGAGTACTGCGATCAATTTGTAATCAAGGAGTGGCTATGCGACCGCAGCAAGGACTGCAAAACTACAGCACGCTGCAAGAGCTGTCAGGAGTTTACTTGTCCGAATCATTCGGATATAATTTGCGACAAATGTTTTGAATAATTTCAAAAACTGTTTTTTCACTTTTTTGTTTATCAATTAAAAAAATAAACACATTTGTTTGCAATACGTTAATGGCTAAATATATATTTTCTTCATGGGGTACTTAGTGCTCCAGTGTACCTGAAATAAGGTGCTAAAACCTAGTGTATCTTACAAGGGTTAACTACATGTCATTCTATTGAAATTAAAAAATTAACTTTTATTGATATAATCTGCACTATTGAGAAGAAAATGATGTTTCTTAGGAAGCTTGTATGTGACCAGGACTTTTTAGACATCTCGGTTTTACTATTTCATCAGTTCTTTGCGCAGCGCCGGGGGTTAAGTTCTTGTAAACGGTATCGTTGGGCATAATCGTATTGAGGAAAATTTAACACTTTACGGCAAAATCACGTGTTCATATACGCTACGAGTTTCATCACGTCGTAAAAGGTGGTAAGAGCCTAATTCAGGACGGTGAATAACTCGTTAAATGTATTGGGTAAAATGTGGCATTTATTTAACCGTGTATGATCAAATCGGCTTTGGGAAACTCGCGTTGGTCAGAGGTTTAATGTCAATTCATTCTTTTAATTAATTATTTTTTGTGTAACAGTTATAGATAGTTTCATTCAAAACCAGCGAAAACAATGTTTAGCATCCTAAGTTTGTATTTGAAAAATCTTGTCCAGTATATGCCTACCCGCGTATAATTTAACATCAACTCTTTCGTTAGTGTTTGTTTTGAATTCATTAGGGAATTAAGAATCTAATTCGGTGAAATATCACTAAAGTTGGCTGCATGGTAGCCGAAATTTGTATCTGGTTTGTGGTTATTGGTTATTCAACAGGGAATTATTGAGTTCGTCTTATGGCTGAAAAAATCCAAGAATTTAAAAAAGACTCAATTCAGGTATCTCCAATAGCCACAACAAATTTTTATTTATTATAACTATATTGTGTCTATTGGCGATAATTGAGGCAAGTATTTTTAAATGCTTTTTATCGAAGCTATTGGACATAATTGAGATAAGAACCTGCTTGATCTTGAATTTGTATTTGGAGTGAAATTTATATTGATGAGAGTTCTGTTCCTGAAGGATATCAGTTAGAATTGATAGATTCGCAATGCAGAACATTTTTACGGCAGCAGAAGATAAAATTGAATTTTATAACAAAGTCATAACAGCCGAAAAATATCCAGTTTAAAGAAAGAATGCTTTAAAAATTGTTAGTCCTTTCGGAAGTACATATTGATTTGAAACTTTCTTTATAAAAAAACAGAGCTAATAACTGATACAAATTTGAAAAGTCAGTTAAGAATTGCAACATTCAAAATTGATGTCAACCCGGAATATATCAGCAGAAATATAGAAAAACCAAATTTCTCATTATCAAATCTATGAATTTGTTTTTAATATATTTTTTCTGTGGCTCCTTAAAAAATATTTTATTTTCAAGTGTCTCTTCGATTGGTTTGGGTTGCCCGAGCCATGCTATAGGGTATATAAAATCTTCTCCATTGGATAAACAGCGGAAATCTTTACAATATTACCCTGCATTGAAAATGTCAAAAAGTTGAGAATTGTTACGATAAGAATTTTTTACGATTATCCATTAATGTATTAATTCGGCAGAGTATTATCAAGCTCGTCTTATGGCTGAAAACACTATAGAACAGACACTTAAAAAGTACTTGTTTCAGGTATCTTTAATAGCCACAACAAATTTATATTTTTTATTACCATGTTGTGGCTGTAGGAGATATTTGAGACAAATATTTGAAGTGCTTTTTCTTGAAGCTATTGGATATAATTGAGATAAGCACCTGCGTATTCTTGAATTTGTAATTAAAGTGAAACTCCTTCCGCGATTTTGTTTAGTTTTCATCTATCTACTATTGAACATGTTTCTTTGAATGGACATGCTATTATAATCAGTAGGCACTTTCTTGGTTCGTTCTCTATTTTTATATTCCTTCTGTGCGTTATCGTACCCTCTAAAAACTTCCTTATCTCGTAAAGTGATCAATATATCGGCGATGACTGCGAAAAAAATCACCCGTTTACTTTTTCTTCTCGTGGCACGAAAAATTCCCATTCTTGGAAGAAAATAAAATCGCGATCGGAATTTCTCCCGCGCCGTATTTTCGGGCGATAATGATCAACCGTTAAGCTCGAAAAGACCGAGCGAATCGGGGAGAGAATGAGGAAAAAAGAGAGAAATACGAAAGGTCTTCATGTATATTTTTTTCCTCTGGCGAAACGAACAAATTGAGATCGCTCTCTCTCTCATGGTCGTATGGCCAATTTCTTCCGTGGCGTATAATCCGTTTAGAGCCCGGTTACGGCGTAATAAGGATCCCGTCTAGGAAGGAGAAGGCGAGTTCTCATTTATGGAAGGATGAACGCAGGGAAGAGAGCGGGGGAGAGGGATAAGGACGTTTACGTGTTTCTCATAAGAGCGATGGGATAGGCGGCGCTTTCTCCTTTTAATTCCCCAATTTTTATTCGATAGGCCTGCCGCGTGCATTTCTGCCACGCCTCACCTCACCAACACACAAGTCATAAGAACTTCTCGCAAAAGATTTGGGTCATCGACATTATTTCCTTTTCTATCCTCGCGAATGCACGTTTGCGAGGCGTGTTTTATTCGCGCGGACTCCGCGTTTTGTGTTTTTTTTTAAAAAGATCCCTTCGTTTGAGAATGGAGGAAAAAAGAAAGACTCGCGGACGGAGGGATGGGGAAAGGTGCATTGAGGAAACGGTGGTTCTGGCAGTTGTAGTTGCCCTTGTTGACGGGTATGATGGTTTTGAAAGGTGAGCGGAGAGAGAGAGAGAGAGGCTTTGTAGTGAGGGGAGAAGGAGCGGGCCGCGTTGATGTTTTGTTTCTTGCGAAGCCGCTCGCTCGCTCGCTCGTTCGTTGCACCCAGGTGGAGTGCCATTGCACGGCGTTAGTATTATGGGGGTTCAGGGGGAGGGTGAACGCGTGAGAGGCCACGCAGAGAGAGGTAGAGAGTTGGAAAGAGAGAGGTAGAGAGTTGGAAAGAGAGAGGTAGAGAGTTGGAAAGAGAGAGGTAGAGAGTTGGAAAGAGAGATGTAGAGAGTTGGAAAGAGAGAGGTAGAGAGTTGGAAAGAGAGAGGAAGGCGGGTAAATACATAGATTAATGTATCGTTGGACGGAAAGTTGGACGGAAAGTTGGATGGATAGTTGGATGGATTGTTGGAAGGGAAGTTGGATGTATTGTTAGATGAAAAGTTAGAAAGTTAGGAAGAGTGATGTACATGGATGTAGGGGAAGGATGAGGAAGGCGGAGGAAAACAGAATGAAGCAAAGTACGGCAGAGGGGGGCAGAAGGAGACGGGGAAATAGAGGGAGGTAGAGAGAAGTGGAGGGAGGCCGAGTGAGGTAGAGAACGGTTGAGTGAGGTAGAGGGAGGAGTGAGGTAGAGGGAGGAGTGAGGTAGAGAGAGAGAGAGAGAGAGAGGTAGAATGAGATAGAAGCAAGAGTGTGGTATAGGAAGACAGAGTGAGGCAGAGGTATAAAAGGAGGAAAGTAGAGAAAGGCAGCGAGAGGGGTAGTGTAAGGATATTGGGGAGAAATAGGAAAGAGAGGGAGAGAGATCGGAGAGGTGAGATGGGAGAGGAGGACTAGGGAGAGATGTGGGAAGAGAGTGGTGAGAGGGAAATAACGATGCAGGGGAGAGAGGTGACTGGTTGTTGGGGCGGAAAATGCCTTGGGGTTGCCCCCAGAGCGAGGCATTGTACGACGATGAGAAGAGGAGAAAAGCAGAGAGAGTAGAAGTGTGTGTGTGTGTGTGTGAGAGAGAGAGAGAGATGGAGAAACTCTCCCCTCCATAATCTTTCTAATCTGTAGTGGTAAAGGATCAAAAGCGTATGGGAAGAAAATTTACGGCAATTGGATCGGAATAATATTTTTTTCGGTTCTTGCTTCGTGAGCATTTATGTAAATGAATGAATCGGAAAAGCTTTTAATACTAGATGTATATATTTATGCGGAGGTTATAACGCGAATAAAAATTTTTCGCTTCCATTGAGTTTTGTTTTTTAGCCTAGTAGACGCTTTAGTTTTATAAAGAGCATGCCAGAACTTTGCATCGTTCATTCGAGAGAGAGAGAGATTTACATTTATTTTTTTAGCATTACTTGCAAGACTTGACTAAGAATTGAAACGCGCTTGTTCTGTGCGGTGTAAAATTGTATTTTTTATGAAGGCGGAATTAGTTCACTATTGAATTTTTTATTCATTTGCCTTGATTCCTTGGTATATAATTTATCATCTGCATGACTTGTTCCGACGTTGTTAAGGTTTTAGGCGGATAATTTCTAATTCATCATTATTTTACCAAGTTTTTATGCTTTTCTTTTTGCACATTTTATATATATATATACGTATGATGCCAATATTATCATTTAGTCTTTTGCATAATTTCATTGGGACCTTATGGATTTATTCGAGTATGTAGTTCACACACATATAAATATAGTATATATTTTATTTTTCAGAAAATTTCTTCTGTATCGTATGAAAGATAATTATTCCATTTTTTGGCACAACTTCGCGTTAGAGTAAAACTTGTCTGGTAGAATAACCTTTAGTCGGAAAATTTTTAAAGTTTACAATGAAAATTCAAAGAAGCTTTCAATGAGAGTGCTATCGGAACTATCACGGATAATAATAAGCCTTAATGCCATAGGGTAGGGATCACCAAACGTTATACAAATATAGTCACATGAAGCTGTATATACCATTGTTCGGGCCACATACGACCTTTAAAACGACTCATCGGGCCATGTGTAAATTTTAAAGACCAAATTTTTCGAAATTTTTATAATATAATGTAGTAAAGAATATTAAAAGTATACTGCATCCTCGCACTCGAAAAATATCTTTCAGATTTCATAAATAATATCTAATAACACCTATTGCTGGCAAACCATTTGCATGCTTTGGAGAAATTGATAAGGTATGTCCTTTGGACCGTAGTTTGGAGACCCTTGCTTTATGGGAAGAATTGCCCGCCCTCCAAGGGTATTGAAGAAATTACTGTTAATTTTAAATTTCCCAAAATTACCTTTTGCTCGATGAATGCACAAAAGGCGTTCTTATTCTACAGTTATTCACATGTGACAGAAAAGTGTCGATGTATATTGAATCAATAAGGTTGTCTATTTTTTGTATCTTATCAGAAACTGACAAGCTCCTTCCTGAGTAATGCCTCTGCTTTTGAGGGTGTTGCATCACGGCTGTTGTTTTCCTCTTTTTAACTATTCCAGTTAATTCATCACTTTTAATTACTTAATATTCACCACATTTTTTCCCTGGCGAATCAAATACCTATATATTCGATCATCATTTACCTCTACAGTATTTTTTCCACGCTTCTCCTATAGGATTTCCGAAAGCGTCAGACTATTCAAGCCCCTTCCCGAGTTAATTCGTAATAAGCTAATGCCGAGGTGTTATATCGCATCACTCCTATCGTACTTATATAACCGACGCTTCTTATCTCGTTTACCGTGCTCTTTTACTCTTTAAACCTTCGCTTAATTCCGAAATATTCCAATTCCATAGTGCAACTTCTCTTTTCACCCCTTTCGGAGCTACGGCCGGAATCCTTAAAAAAAATGAGATACTCGTTGCTGAGTCGAGGGAGCCGAGTAGGGTTGACGCAAGTGGCGCGCTGGTATTTTCACGATCTCGCAAACTGTAAAAAAAGGCAGCGAGAGAGTTTTAAAATAATTTTCATTGAAAAAAGGCTCCGGCCGCGGATTAATCGCACACATCTCACTTAACAAGTGACCATTCTCCCGTGTTTCCCGCTTACCGACCATCCATCCTCCACCATCTACATTTGTAACGGTTCAATTCAAAATCCCCGGGCGCAGGAGTATACACGTAATATTTTATTTTCACCCGCGCTCACCTCTCGTTCTGATATCCTCCGCGATCTTCCGTAATTATGGTACTTTTTTCTCCCTCCTACCCGTGCTCTCTATCCGGCAGTCCCACAGCGTACCATTCTATCTCCTCAGTTTTTCTTCCTTTCTCTCTTTCTACAGGAATATATATCCCGCCTAAAATGAAAGACCCCGAGCTTTCCAATTTTCGTTTTCGCCTGAATTTTTTCGTTTTATTTATCTCGGACGCAAGGCCCAAAAAAGCCACGTGACTAACTACCTCCAGTCCTCGCTCTCTCTCTTACCGCTCTCATTCATTGACGGCCATGACCACAGCGCAATTTTCGCTTCCCGAGAGGTATTTGAAAAAAATTTTCATCATTTTGGAAACCTCGACAGTCTTTTATATCTCTCCTCCTTCTACTCCTACTAACGGGACAAAATAAACCGTTTTGTCTCTTCCCATATTTTTAATCTTCCAAAAATCTAGGTCCTCCGCGGTTGGTTTGGCGTGCACCTCGGGAAAAAATAAAATAAACATTTCCTTCTCGTTCTTTATCGCTTTCTTCCGTAATCTTTTCTCTCTCTTGTTTCTGGAAGGGTATCTTGTTTTATTTTTAATTTATTTTTTTCATAGCCCCGATGATGAAGAAAATAAAGCGGCGGGAAGTCTATGGTGCATGCGTGGGGACACGTCGATGTTTCTTTCTCTTTGGGCAGGACGTCGGAAGTTGGGCTTCGGCTCATGTAATGAGAGTGGGGGTCGAGGAGCGGAAACACGTGAAATGTGTTAATTTTCGGTCTCGTTTCGCGTCAGTGCGGCGGCGTAGATTGCCAACGCCATGTCCGTCTGTCCGTCTCAACCACCGATGAAGGGATTTTGATGAATTTTTTGGTAATCCAGGCTGCTCATAAAAATTCAGCGGGTAAATTCAATTTCGGTCCACGTTGAGCAGTACGAATGTCCGCTTTTCACATGGTTTCGTCCGTTTTAATTTTCATATGATAAAAAGTTTTTTGCGTTTATAATTTAGAAATTCAATTACCGTGACAACCAGGCGCATCGTCACCGAATTTAACAAATGTCACTAGTTCATCGCATTACTACGAATAAAATTGTGAGCCTTTTTATAGACAAAGAGATTTATAATGCTGGAATTGGAAGTAACACTATTATTTGGCCTTTCTTTGTCAATCGGGTAGCTTAGATAGACATATACCAATTACTTAGAAGGTCTAACCTTCTCCCTGGAAAAAATAGTCAAAAAAAGGCGTGGCCGTGGAAATGCAGGCACTATCTGAGAGATTGGGAGGTCAAAGCCATCGTAGATCAATCGGTTTCGGGAGTCGTGAAGAAGGGCGTAAAAATTCTTGGAACGAAGCGAGGACGCCAGAGACTCATAGTCACGTAAGGTCTATATGATCTCGATAATGGCTGGAAATTAATGGGGGAAACGATCGTTTATAGAGAGGCGTGAGTGAGAGAGCAACAGGATGCCTCCCTTCGTCATCGACGTCCGACACATCCTTTCGCTTTCCCGTGGATGCGAATCTCGCGCAACTGCATTATGTACTTCTAATTTCGCGCCGGTCAAATGGGTTTCGACCGCGGGCGAAGCGTGGTAAAATGTGGATTTATCTTCAGTACTCTGAACATTATTTCATTTTCAAAGCCCTTCCGTCGCATTTAAATATGGTAATTGCACATTTAATGAGACCGAAGTTATTATTCAAGAAGAGTACGTATATTTTTTTTAGATTACAGTAGTCTCTGTCGTTTCTCCAGCGCTCGGAATGCATTGCGGAGTGCAGGTGTAAAAAAAACGCGAGACACCGACTCGCGGTGACTTTTTATCGATTGCGAGCCGGTATTCGGAGATTTAACGGAATTTTGCGTGGAAAGAGATACGCCACCGTCCACGAATCCTCGTCGGGGGCCTCATAGGTCACAAAAGATTCCGAAGTCAATCTCAGCCACCTGGGAAGGCTTCCGCAAATCACGCGAGTGGAAGGGTGGGGTTATGGAAGCGGGTGGAGTGGTGTGTGGGGTATCTGGAATGGAAGGCTTAGGTTGGGTGCTTCTAAGGGGGAGGCCTGAGAGGACGTGGAGCTCCTGCGTGGTGTTGGAATGGGTGGTGACGTGGGGTCAATAGAGAGATGGGCGAATAGTGAGTGTGTATACTATCGGCTATGAGGCGGACGACTGTGTGGAGAGGTTTTCGTATGGCAAGGATGGGAGAGTGAGGAGGGAAAGGAGAGAGGAGTGGACGGAGATAGGAGTGGACTGAGGGAGATTTGGAGGGAGTAACGCTCCTAGTGTTCTCTCTCTTTCTCTCTCTCACTCCCTCTTTGGGATACGGCAACAGTTCTAGGTCGCTACTCTCAACATCTCCAGGGACACGGGAAATAGGAGTGGCATTATTCTACTGTGAGAAGGGAGTGGGAAGGGAGTTGGATGCGGGGAGGTAGCGCATCCTCCCTCTATCTCCTTTCCTCTCCGTCTCCCTCCCCCCTCCCCATCTCCCTCCCCTTTCTCCCTCCCCCCTCTCCCTCCCCCCTCTCCCTCCCCCCTCTCCCTCCCCCCTCTCCCTCCCCCCTCTCCCTCCCCCCTCTCCCTCCCCCCTCTCCCTCCCCCCTCTCCCTCCCCCCTCTCCCTCCCCCCTCTCCCTCCTCCCTCTCTCTCGAAATGTCGCATTTTCAGACGTGGAGAAAGAGGAGGGAGTAGGTTTTTGCAAGGGAGGTGGGGTTGGAGGTGGACGAGGAGAGGGAGGGGATAGGTGGAGTGGGCGATGACAGGGTGGCGAGCAGCGGAAACCCCGCGACCCACCAACCTAACTCCGTACTGATCGATAGTCTCCCTCCCTCCATCTCCACCTCTCTATCTCCGTCAGTCCTCACCCGCCTCCTCCTATTCACCTTCCTCATTCCCTCACCTCTCATCGTCCATCGCCCTCTCTCTCTCTCGCGGTATCTTCCTCCATCCTCCTTCCTCACTCCCTCTCTGATTCCCAGTTTCATTCTCCCATATCATTCATATCGCTTCCATATCTCCTCCATATCTTTTATATCTCCTCCTCATCTTTTATTTCTCTTCCATATCTCCTCCACATATCTCCTATCTCTCCCAAATCTTACTTGTTTCTTTAATATCTTTCCCGCAGCTTACGTATTTCTTCTGTTTTTCTTCCACCTCTTACATATCTCTCCAATATCATCCATGTCTCTTCCACATTTTTCCACTTCTCCATGTCTTCCATATCTCTTCGATAACTTCCACTCATCTTCCATATCTCTTCCACATTTTTTACATTCCTCTCCCATTTATGTTTGTTGTCTTATTACTATCTCCTCTATCTTCCGTATCATTAATTCTCACATCTCTACCATTTATCTTCAATGTCTCCTTCGTATCTCTTCTGTCCACTGCCTATATAACTTCGTTTTCTACATTTCCCTCTTCCCGTATCTCTCTTCCATATTTCTTTATGTATTTTTAATATCAATGTTAATGATATATATATATATATATATATATATATATATATATATATATATATATATATATATATATATATATAATCTTCTAAAAGTCTCCATAATTCCTTCACTCTTTATCACTTAAATTCTCTGCCCTACCCATTTCCATAGATGTTTATTTTATTTCCCTCTTCTATCTATTGCGTGGCCCTCTCTACTTTTGCCTACGTCTTCATCAAATTCACATCAACGACATTTTGAGGCGGTAAAAATCGCTATTTCCCGCAAGACATTTCTCCGAAACAAAATAAAAGGGTAGATTAAATTGATATCAAAGGCATTGAGTATTGGGTAGAAATGTCTGGCGAACCGACGCAAATGTGATATCGTGCAATTTTATTGATCTTTTAGTTTAAAATTCTTTTATTACAGTATTCAAAGCCTTAAATGGATGGTAAAATGACTTCCAACTAATGAATAGATTGAGACAATGGAATTTACACTTTCCATGTGAGTAAAGTAAACAAAAAATAGATGACTCGAATAAATAAATAGAGACAATACTTTTAGCATTGAAATGTTTACAAAAAGTTTATACTCAACTGTATCTCATCGAAATTTGAATAGATAACGAAGAGAATATTTGAAAATTTGGTGAAAATTTCGTCGACAAATTCTTTTACAAGAATATCTCGGTTTTATGTCCCAGACAATGAATTCCATATTCATTGAATCTCGTTTAGATTATATTCCACATAATCCTCTCCGAACCTCCATATTGATTTTAAGGTGCATAATTGTTTGCATCGCGATTAACTAATTTATAATTCTTTCGGTGTTTTGTCACAAAAGCTAAGATTTTTTGGACATGTACACGGCAGAAACAATCAAATAGTCTTAGAGCATAATCGACGGAACGGTAAAGACTAAATGATTTTAAGAGCAGCATTTCAAATGAAAAAATATTCAAGCCTCGTGAGGTTTTTAATTTAATCATCTTCGACACGCGTATTTATTCTAGATGTATATGTGCTTGCTCTAATTGTCGTTACAGCAGTCGCCCTGCGCCATCCATACTCATACATTTAAATCGTATTAAATAGAAAATTTCTTTTCAATAGAATAAGCGCGTTAGTTCTTTCGTAAAAAATAATAATTTCATATGTTTGAAAGTCATATAGCAACATGCATTGAAATGCTTCAGTCGTCTACATTGTTTCCTCTCATAGATCCGTTGGAGGACTGTTTTTCGAGTTTGTTTGCCATTTTAATGAAAAACATGCTCGTTAAATTTAAAGCTTTCAGACATAACTGGTTTTCTTAAAATTACAATTTTAGCTACAAGTCAGTCCATTTTTCTTCGCAAACTCCCAGGATTTTATTTATAGAGCCCGCATGTTTAAAAAAGGCAAACCCGTTCTTTGAATATCAACCTCGTAAAACGCCTTAGTTGCTAGTTAAGCTGCCATTAAATGCCATATAAAAGCGCAGGGGTTGAAGACGTTGTTTATAACGATTTAAAATACTCCCAAAACAATAAAAAGCTTGCGTTAGGAAAGGAATTTTTTCCTTCAAAGCTGAGGTTAGTTAAGCACTTTCAAAAGTAACTACGATTCCGAAATCTTGATTCGTTGCGTGGATCTTTTAGCCAGCCCACATTTTTTTAATCCAATGATTTGACCGAGTTTTCTCTTTTTTATCTCGGGAGAAAGGGCGGTGAAGGAGAGAGTCGCATACATCTCGCTTCGTTTTTTTTATCGCGCGTCGAATGTTTTCTGTTCTCGGTGATGGGTCAAGTGTCCTCGAGATTTTTTTGCACCGGGAGGACTCGTGAAAAAAGTGTCGACCGACGTTCGATCTCAAGAGAGGTCCTTGGGTCTCGTCCCAAGAAAGACGTTTCTTTCGCTTTCTTTTCCCACGCTCCGCGGAACTTGGTCAAATGGGGTCGCACGCAGGATTGATCGGTTCGCAGCGGCAGGTTTTATCGACGAGTCGCGAAATATCCTTAGTCTCTCGACAGTCGTTTTCGTTTGAAACTAGAAGAATATTCTTCCATAGCCGAGCTAGATTTAGAGTTCGATGTTCCCCTTGAGAATATTCTAAATTGCATTTTAATTTTGAACTATAAATATCAATCGCTCATAACAAGAGTAAATCGGTAGATAGTGTTTACCTAGAAATTTCCACCAGAATCTTAAATCTTGGTTACTGAACATTGTATTTTTGTAAAAATTTGAAATCGTACAGATGTATGTAGACTTGAAGCAACGGCGACTTTAATGAAACCATCACTGCTCTCTATAAAATTTCCTAGTAATTTTTTTAAATACGAGAAGCCGTATGGGGTATGATAAATAGAAATTTCATTTTAACAATGTGGATCTTTTGTCGATCTTTTTCCTGAAATTTCCGGACTTTCCGCAAACGCCCAAAACGGAGAGGTATTTCGTTTGTGTTAAAAGAGTTGACTTTCACTTCTCATTAATATTTCAGAATGACCGAGTGGATGTGCGCCTCGCACAGATGGGGGATTTCTGTCTTATATTCGTCGCAGTTTTCTATTTATTCTTTAAAAAACTTATATTTGAGAAAATCGAACCGGTTTATCGATTCAACCGAATGATGGTTAAAGTATTTTGTATCCTATTTATCCTCAACAAAGATTTTATTCTAGCTTATTTTTTCCCATAAATTTTGAAATAATATTTAGAAATCATACAAAATTTTTTGAAATTTATCAAGTAGATATTTAACCTGGTAGTAGGCGCGCTCAATTCTGGAGCGTAGATGGTCGCGCGGGGTGACTGAGTTACCCCATTTTAAATTACATTTTCCAACATAATTATTGATATTTAAATTTTTCTTTGTTTTTTGTATTCTTAGATTAGTAAAGAAAAAGTTTGGAAAATTCAAATTTATTTTAAACTCATGTAATTAACGTTTGTTAAATATATCTTTACTAGTGTAATTGTCCGTCAAATATGACGGGATTATCATAAAAGTATTCCGAATATATATGATTTCGATATGAAAATCAGTAAGATATGCTATGATCTGGTTTGGCTTTCATGTTCAATCAAATCAGTAGTGTTTTTGAAAATTATCTTTGTTTTAATTATACCGTTTAAGTTGCAATTCGGGAAACTTATATACCCTCGCACCGCACGCGCGCTCAACATACAAAGCGTTGCTTCTAAAAATTACCTACAGAGAAGTATTTTGTTCCGCAAAAGGGTTCTTGAAAAATGTCATAACTTTGGATCAAACTGTATATTCATATGTTTTTTGTACGTGAAACGTATTTACCCTATAGGTAAAAACGTTATTAGCCTTAAACACGCTGTATATTCTATATTTCTTACGTAAACCTGTTCGGTGTCATGCTGTACAAATTAGTGAAAGAATGGTGCAAATCGGTTCAGCCATTCTCTAGTTATAAGGGAACATAGTTACAGACAGACAGAAACGGATTTCTCACCAGGGCTGTGCTGCGCGAGAGTGGTGGGATTTAAGAGTGGTATCCAAATATACTTTGTGGCCTGCCCCTTTGCCTAAAAAAGATTGATTAAAATCGGTTGGTTTTTTCCGGAGATATTTTGATTAGAAGGGGGTTTTCGATTTTCGCCTTTTATATATTAGATTTAAAACGCATTGAATTTAACTTAATGAATTATTTTACTCTTATTAACTCGTAAAAAAACAGGATAAAATGTGAACGAACTGTCAATTTACCATCAAAGGATAATTGTGTAGTAACTTACTTACTATTAACTAAATACTTACATGAACTGCAATGAGCTTTAACTATATTTTAAGATCGCACTTTTCTTTTAACTATATTAGTTTTGAAAATTTTCAGAAAAATCACTTTTGTTAAAGATATTTAAATAAAACTTATATAATGTTATTTTTTCACTCCTATTTGAAATTCGGTTCTAAATATTTGCTGTATCATCAGTTAAAGAAATCCATTGAAAATTACGTAACCTATATTTAGTTTTATGAATTCCCAGTAGTATAATATTTTTGGAGAATTACGAATGAGATTTAAATTCTTCTCTTCGCCTAACTAATGTAAGTTAAATACCTCATCCTTGAAATATTTTAAAATGTAAACGAAAAAGGTCTAAATGTCAAGGAGTGGCTTTTTTGCGTGATTCATATATGCTATGCGAATTTATAACTCCGGTTAACTATAAGATGCACTGCAAAAAACTATGAAAATAACTATAAAAATGGTTAATTGCCAAAAATTTTAATAGAAAGTTAACTGAAAAGAAATTAATGAAAAGCACGATTTTAATTATGAATAATTCCGGCGCCTACTCTCTCTTATACTAAAGCATTCAAAACACACTTTCCTTACGCATATATTATAAGGACGACAATACAATCTTGAGGTTTAACAATGACACGGTCGGCAAGACAACATATCCTTAAAAAGCTTAAAATTTTCCAATAAATGTGATTTAAACGTATAACTTGAGCGATTTTGAAACGAAGGCAAAAGTCGACGATAAGAATAAGAATCTGTTTATTTTTCTTTAAAATGGTCTAGGTCCGAAGATCTTAGGTCAATTACTTCTAATTCAATTTTGCAAAAGGAAAAAGCCTTCAAGTGACAAAAGGTATTTTTAAGTTTTCTCTTATGGGGATTTCTATAGAGCGTTTCGGCGGACGGACGGATCAACATACAGAATAGGGATATTATGTATATAATTGTTCAAAACTCCTGATTAGCTAACTTGCCTACAAAAGAACTTGTATAATAATAACAATACTTGTGCATAATAATAATGATAATCCACAATTAGATAATAGTAATTATGATAGCTCATGGTTTTAATTTAATATTATTTATTATTATTATTTATTAATAAGACAATAATAATAAGAATTATCTAAGTTCACTTCTCGTTGTGTTATTTGCTGTCAAGGCAGTATTCACACACGTATTTCATATGTTTCATACACATCAGCCTCTCACATTTAAAACAGACTGAATTTGTCTTCGTGTCTGATATCATGGGCATACGACAGCGTAATTTTGCATGCCCAGAAACATTTTCTTTTCTAGTCGGTACAAATTTTTGGCTCAATTCCCTTAGTTGCTTTGGTAAGGTTTTCTGTTGCAACCAAGAAATGATTGCTGCTTTTGCTAAGGCATGTCCAGGTTTCTTTTATGAAACTACTTCTTTTGAGCACTGTATTTGGATTATATGATAGAAATATTATTTAACTATTGAGAAGAATTTCTCAGATTTTCTCCAAGTCGCGATGTAAATCGAAACGTTCACCTGACTAATAAAACGTAAAGAGAGGGTAGAAAAATTAAACTGGTCAATTGTAAAGAGATGCCATCGGTTTATGAAAAACTTACCATGGCTCGCAATAAGAAATGTAACGTGGAAGGGCGCGGGGTGACTGATTCACCCCAGAAGATTTTTTGAAATGCTCTGTTTCACGGACTAATTGCTACTGATTCCTAAAAATGATATAAATATGCTCAAGAGAGTTCGGAAGAAAGGTACTGTTTATATTAGGGAAAAAAACATGCGTCACGAGTGGATGAATGTAAACATGTAAACATTGGTGGGGTGACTCAGTCTTGATCTGAATATGGACTCCGTATTTAACTTTCGCTAAGTAATTCCGTCATGAAACGTATTTGTGATCATTTGGCGATCCGCTGATACCCGGTTATTAAAAGAATCATTTGAATAGACGATAGGTTAATAACCGTCGAGAAGGAATACTTTGAAGCCGAAATGAGCATCTAGCTTACTCAACCGTTCGATTGTT